>SWDT01000673.1:0-57132 GCA_009193035.1 Halicephalobus mephisto | reverse complement strand
AAGAAAACTACTCTCGCTGTCCATCATTTGGTCACTACTGCTCTCAGGTTAGAGGAATTCATAAGAACAAGTGACCAACTAATTCAAAGAAAAGAGAGCCACCTTGTGAATGAGTCAAAAATAATAATGTTTATGGCTAAGAAATCTCCATGGTTACTGAATATCATAGGTTGATAACTGATGTCACAGACTGCAGCATTGAAGAATTTTGTGAATCCTGTGATCAATGTGGAAATATTGTGAAACCGGTTGACAGAAGATTGTCTGAAGACATATCTAAGCATGTCAAGGAGACAGTTATCTTCTACAATCACATAATGAAGCTGAGAAATTCAATCATGAAGATAAACATGGGATTTCTCCACCTAGGATTGAAGAAGTGGTCAACAATAGTAAGCAGTCTCCAATCGCGAATACAGATCAACACAATCCAGGTAAATACTTTTCGAGTAATTAGACATAATAATGAGCATTTTTAGAAGAAGAATATATCGTCGTTCGAAATTATCAACAATGATGAAGATAAAAAAGTACCAATAGAAACGAGTTTACAGAAAATGACAAAATTGGTCAAATTTCCAAAGAAAATGGAATACCAGCTTCGTCTTTACCGATACCCACTAAATCACCACCCGTCGAAAAGCCTAAGATGTCACCACCTCCTGTGGAAGTAACACCTGAATGGGACAAGATTATTACAGTTTATCAAGAACACGAGACGATTTCTTTACCCAAGAAATTCACAATAATTTTCTTGGGTGAAAGTGGTGTTGGAAAATCAACTCTGATCAGCGGTCTCGGTAACTATCTGAATTGGCCCACCTCGAGGAAGCGAAGAAGAACCAAATGCAGGTCTGTTTCCTCTCCAATTCAAGGTTCAGAGAAAAGGAGAAGACAACAAGATTGCGGAAACTCTTATAACAGTTGGAGACCCTGAAGACAACGAGAACTTCAACGACATTGGACAGTCGGTCACTCAGAAACCTAAAGTCCATGAATTCACCTTTCAAAGCAATAAAATCAAAGTCATCGATACTCCTGGTCTCTCTGAATATGGAAATAGCGACTTGGATAAGGAGAAACTAAACCTCATTAGAAGTTGTGTCCACGAACAAGAAAACATCCACGCCATATGTATTGCGCTCAAGTCAGATGGATCAACTTTGAACAACCATTACATTGTCACTCTCAGATGGCTTCTCTCCATCTTCCCTAAATAGCTCTGAGCAATGTCTTCTTCTTTTTCACTCATGCTGACAGAACCCGCTTTGAAACTGAAGCTTCACTTGAATCCTGCAGGAGGTACAGCAAAGATTGAAAGATATCTATGGAGAAATCTTCAAGCTTCAATCATGGAATACGTACTCAGTGGATTCGGAGTCCTTCAAATACTTCTTGTCGAAGGAGCAAGGAGTCAAATATAGCAATCGTGCGGAAAAGTATTTTGCCTACTGTTGGGAGGAAACTTCATCCCAAATCCGGAAGTTTCTTAATTGTATCACAACAATCCGACCGATCAATAAAGAAGTGATTGTCAATGTGCACAAACTGAAGGCCTCAGATTCACAGCTCCGTATTCAGGAAACGATTGAAACAGAAGATGAACCAGTGATCTCTAAAGGAATGGACAAACTTCAATTCATGATCATGAAGCATTCTCTCGTGACTCCCCGATACTCCCCTATGTCTGAAGATGTTAAGATGGAAGAACTTTTTACTGATCTGGATGAAATGGCCCCACTAATCGAAAAATACATACCAGGAGTTCTCGAGAGAATCCCTGAGATGAAGGAAGTCATACATTATTTCGAAAACTTACAATAAATTTTCTTACTATAGTGGTAAATAAAAATATCCAATGGTTTTAAATAAAGCTGAAAAATATAGTATGCTTTACGTATAAATGAAAACTCAATTGTTTTTATTCTCTAACTGTCGATTTCGTTTGTCTTCAAAGAATTCCTTCGTTTATAAATTTCAGAATTTTCAAAGTACTTTTAAAATTCTTCCAGAAGTACATAAAGACTGAATTTCTCAGTTTTTAGTTTTAAGCGGAAAACTATAAAAATTGCATTCAAATCAGTTTTTTTCAACTTTTATGAAAAACGTTTTTCGTTTTGTAATGTAATTTTAACGATGATTTACTGAATTAAAAAAAATTAATTTTTTTGATTTTCTGTAGGAAAAGTAGAAATATTTTCAAAATAAATTCACTTCACTGTTAAAGAATGAATTACTTCATTCTGGTATTGTGAACATCTATCCATGTTTTTCGTTTTAGAAATTTCAAAGTTTAGTAAAATAATTTCCGAATATTTTTTTATAAGCTCTCCATCCAAAAAGCATTCTGAAATTTTATGATTTCCATAACGAGATTGTTCAAAAATAGAATTCAATGTTATCTAAAAATCGGGTAATTAAACGAGACATACAAAACACGATGTAAAAGACGAACAGCGATTACAATCGATAGTATGAGCTTTGATTGGAACTATTCCGTCAGCTTCTAAATCGGACGCGTTATTGCTGTTCCAATCACAAGGATTCCGGGATAAAAAACTCCAAACAGATGCATTGGAGACAGAACATAACAATCAATTTTACTTGATTTCTTAGTATGCAAATAAGTAAAATTATTATTACTTATATCGCATATATTACTTGAACAACAATATGTGATTGGCGAAAATTCTTGAAATACACCGTTATTGATAACTCAATGACGTAACTAAATTCGACTTAAGATAAGGTAATCTTGACTTGACACGAAAGATCAGCTGCTTGAACTTTTCTCTGTAAGCAGTAACAAAAACAAGAACACTGATGGCATTGCCCACAGGAATCCAAGAATACGTTATTGCACAAATAAAACTCTCAAAAGTGAGATCGAAGTCGGTAAATAAACTGAGAAAGTGGATCGTCATTGGGAGAAAGGTCGAGAGTAAAGGGATTATTGCTTCGGCTAACATTATCCTATTTAAATCCGTTTGGACTCTTCTGCAAAGGGAAGATAAAGCATGTTGGTGTTCCTTTAGATACTTCAAAATCTTGATGTTGCAAATAATCAAGATGGAATAAGGAATAAAAGATATAACAATTGTGTCAATTATGGTCATCCACAAACCAAACGATCCCTGAAAGAAGAATTAAAAGTTGGAAAATTTTAATTTTCAAAACAAGATGAGATTTTATTTTTATATAGAATCCACAAAGAATTAAATAAGTTTGCATCGTTCTGGACAAAAATGCTTTCACTTTTGTATTTTTAATCGGTTTTTCTTTATTTTTTAAATTTGGAAAGTTTTTGAAAACTTACATAAAAGCAAACAGAAGCAATTTTGACTTTGCCTTCATCGTCAGCCATCAGCCACGTTAAATTTGCTTCTCCCAAGTAAGTTAAATTCTGGTTATCCAAATAATGAAACTTCCAAGCAATCATCCCGAAAGTGGAAGCACTAAAAAATGCCACAAGCAAAGAAATCACATAGAATTTCTTCGATATTTTTGCATTCAAACATACTTTCCGATATCTGAAGATAAACGAAACGGGCATGGAACAGATACAAAAGAATATTGATGTTAGCCAGGAGATGATCCCCAGCATCTCTATCCATCCTCCAACACCTCGAAGGAAACCGTTGCTGAGATAATACACACTTTTATAATGGATGATAACCACTGGCTTTACGATAAAGCTGATGAAAACTTGCATCAAATCGATACAACAACATTGGAAAAGCAGAATATTGTATTGTTGCAAAGATTTCACCTTGACTTTTATGATGACAAATAACAATAATACGTTTAGTGACAACCCAAAGAAGAAGGCGATATCCTCACTGATGGAATGGAAGGTTCTCCACATAGTCATCTTCAATGAGGAAGTCCGAAGTGAATAGAAGCTGAAAATAACATAACCAGTAAAGAGGATTGCAGTTGACAATACTTTGATACAATTACTTATAAGGCATTTGTAGACTGGTACATTTAATAATTGAATTATCTGAACTCTCAGGAAAGTAACGAGTTAATCTTAATGAACATTGAAATTTTGAAGTTCAACAAGACGAGAAACAATTTATTTAAAAATATATCCTTATGAAGTTAAAATGTTTTTAAGTCGTTAAAAGTGTGAAAAAATACAATTCATAAATATAAATTTCAAAGAAACTAATACATCTTGAAATTTCTTCGAAATAAACAAATTCAAAAATTGTCTTTTTAGAAAAAATTAAAAAAGTTTTATAAGCTACATATGATTTAATTGCCTTTTATTAATTCCTTCTCTATGAATCTTCCATTGCTTGTTTCTGAAGACAAATTATTCCATCTACAGAAACCAGAGATTAAGTTGAAAAAAACGGATGTGTGACACTTTTGTCTTAGATACTTGTGACTTGAGCATTTATGATCTCATTCTGTAGTTAGAGCTGAACAAAAAGTACTCATAGTAGGATAATCGGATTTGTAAATTCTGAATGCAAAACCAAAACCAAACATTGATTTTCAGAATCCTGGATTCTGAAGACTATTCCTGAATTCTAAGGATTCTGAAGTTCCTTTTATTTTTGATGAACAAAAAATATAATTATGTTTATTTTAAAATACTTGATTTCTATATTATGTCGTATTTAATGGACAAAATAAACATTTTATCAGGCATCAGCGGTTATCGTGGGGAAAATCCGCTTGTAGAAGAACAACTGTGACTTGATACGATGAACCAACTGTTTCAGTTTTTCTCTATATGCGGTGACGAAGAAGAGAACGCTGATGGCGTTGCCTACAGGAATCCAGGAATTCAGAATTCCCCCAACAAAAGCTGCAAAGGTAAAATCCCAATAGGTAATTGCGCTTAAAAAGTGGATCATCATCGGGATAAACACCGAGAATATCGGTATGATTGCTTGAGCTAGAAGTATCCGATTCAGATCTGTTTGAACTCTTCTGCAAGCCGCAGTTAGAGAGTCTTGATGGTGTTTGAAGTATTTCATAATCTGGATGTTGCAGATAATCATAATGGAATAAGGGACGAAGAGAATGAGGCAGCCATCTATTATAGTCAACAGCATCCCAAGTGATCCCTGGAAATGATGAGAAGAGATTAATCAAGGTCAATGAATATCATTTGATTTTCAGAGTTTATATAAGGAATACTAAAACAAAAACCATTTTCACAGTTTCAGAGCGAAATCAACTCATTGGTTTTTTAAATTCAACTCTTCTGTAAATTTATATTTATTTAGAAACTTACGGCAAAACATACAGAAGCAATTTTGACTTTGCCTTCATCGTCAGCCATCAGCCACGTTAAATTTGCTTCTCCCAAGTAAGTTAAATTCTGGTTATCCAAATAATGGAACTTCCAGACAATTATCCCGAAAGTGGAGGCACTGAACAATGCTACAAGCAAAGAAATCACATAGAATCTCCCTGATATTTCGGCGTTCAGACATAACGTTCGGTACCGGAAGATATAAGAAACAGGCATGGAACAGACGCAGAAGTACAAAGATATCATTGAGCAAACGATCCCCAGCATCTCGATCGATCCTCCAATGTTCTGAAGAAAGCCATTACTGAAGAGGAAAGCATTTTTCTGACTGATGACAATTACCGGCTTCACGATGAAGGTGATGAAGACTTGTAGCAAATCAATACAACAACATTGAAAAAGCAAAATGTTGTACTTCTGCATCAACTTGATCTTAATCTCCTTGATGAGAACTAGCAATAGAAGGTTTAGAGAGAGTCCAAGACAGAAAGCAAGATCTTCGTTGATGGAGTGGAAAGTTCTCCACACAGTCATGATAGAGAAGTTATGTTTGACAAATTGAAGTTAAAAAAGAGAAAGCGAGAGAACAAAAATTGTATGACATTTGTGTCTCAAGTACTAGTGTTCACAATCTGACAACATTAATTTAAACATCAAAAATCAATTAAATTAGCGGCAGCTTTAGCACTCCATAAGTCAGTCAGAATATTGCTTCATTAAATTCATCATTTGTTATTCAATGAATCTTGCAGATTTATTCTGTGTTCATTAGTATCTAATTGCTTCATATGTAAGTCTATTTTTATGGAATATAACAGTGTAGTCCAATGATTTAGTTATTCATACAAATTGAGACAAGAAACTTAAAGTTACATATAAAACTGCAGTTTTAATAAAATAACAAAATTCATGTAACAAATATAAAACAGTTGAATGTTTATTGTCAGTAATCTGAATGTCATAGTTAACATTGTGTTTATTGTTCGAATTGATATTGTTAAATTGAAGCACAACTGACCGTTAAGAAAAACAAGCAACAACTATTTTTTTCGAATGAAAGGTAGATCAGTAATATTGTTTTCCTTTTGCAGTTCTCTAGTGCTCTTTATAGTTATCTTTTGTTCTAGTCCTCCGAATAGTCAGCATTTTTATAACAAGGAATTTATCCTTGTAATAATGTTCTAAACTAAAAAATTCTCTTAGGTTTAATTACCCAAGTTTGAGGTAAACAATGAATTTTGCTTTTGAGGAATCTTGTAGTGAATTTATTAAATTTTGGAAGGTCTTCCTGATGAAAAACTTGTGATTTTGAATACGCTGAGTTTTTTATATGGAATTGGATGAATGAAGTTTACATAAGATATTGATTAATTAATGATTTTTTGCATTATTTGGTTATAAACAGTACTAACAATTGAATGCAGTATTACTCGTGTTGGTGATAACCAAACTAACGAAATCTGCAGAGTTTCCTCATTGGGAGTATTAAATCCTTTTAAAAACATTAACTTTGCCATCTTATACACACTGAAAGTGTATAAATTGCTTTTTGCTTGGTGTTTTTATACTTTTAGAGCAAGCGTATTGAAAATGTTTAAGTGTCAGGAATTTCCTTTGTTGATACCTCAGAATTGAGCAATTAAAGCTTATTGATAACGAGTTACAAGAATGCAAAATTATCAATACTGAGGTTTATAAAAAATAAGCATCAGAATCTAAGTAAAATTGAATTTTCACTTAACATACAGATCGACTTGATTGAATGTTGTAAACTACAAATGTTATTTTGATTTTAATGTCCACCTCTTTGTGGATCTGGACAAAAGGAAAAAAAACGAAAAATCTTCACTTTAGTAAGAATGAAAAATACTTTTTTCAATCAACAGATTTGGCCCTGTTTATCAGTAAGACAACTATCGTATTTTCTACAACATGCTTATTCTTCGTAGCTCTCCAAGCATTCGTTTAACGCATCTGATGTATCTATATTGTATATCTAATTGCTTTTTGTATGTTTATGGGACTCTGTTTTGCATATAAAACATAGAAATGTAAGAAATTATCGTTCGGTTTTTGAATTCTATTTTTAACTATCTTCATTTCTATTTTAATTACACCGATTTGAGTAATTTGTTTTTCTAATTAAACGGAAATACCAAGGTGATTATGGTAATCTAATAAGTTTTCTGAAAACAAATAAGAGTACATTAGAAATGGATAATTTATATATCGTAATTTAGAGTTTCATCGATCATTTGATTCCAGAAAATTACTTTACAAAACGAAATAATGATTTTAATTATTCATCTCTAGAGTTTCAAGCTAGTATAAAACTCAATTCCACAGGTCATTTCGATTATAGTGGGTTCTTAGAGGACTTTTCCAACATAATGAGATTTATGCTGCAGACTTATGTGGAAAACTAGGATTTCTTTGCAAAGAATAGCTACACAACATTTCCTCCTCTTCGACTCGTAATGGTCTCGAAGTTTTTTCTTTTTAAATCAATCCTTTTTTCACTTAACTGGGATGTGAAGTTAATCCACTTACCAAAGAATTAATATAAAAATGAAAGAAATGAGGCAAATTTTACCAAATAGAGGGAGGAAACGTCACCAAGGAGAACTGTCGCAGAGCTGTAGAGAATGTTGAAACTTAATTAATATAGACCAATGTTTCAAACATTAATCATCATTTAAAGATCTATTAACGTTACTTTTATCTCTTTAAAATAAGTCTCTTCTTTCAAAAAATCAAAGCTCCTGAAGAATTCCAGAGATAATTTTATCATTAATGAACTTGAAAAGAAGAACAATTATATTTTTTCACATAAATTGAGATATACGTTCTCTTGCATTCAATAGGAATCAATGAGTAGTTCATTATCATTGAGTGATTACTGTAATTGAAGTGGAGAATACCTTTGGCAACCTTGGCTTAGCACGAGAAACTAGTTGTTTTAACTTTTCTCTATAAGCAGTAACGAAGAAAAGTACACTGATAGCATTTCCTACAGGGATCCAAGAGTACAGTATTCCGCAAAAGAAAGTTGCAAAGACAAGGTCCAAATCGGTTACAACGCTGAGGATGTGGACCGTCATCGGAAGAAAAGCGGAAAAAACTGGGATGATTGCTTGAGCCATCATTGTCCGGTTCAGGTCCCTCTGAACTCTTCTGCAAGCGGTGGATAGAGACTGTTGATGGTCATTGAGGTATTTCATAATCTTCATGTTACACATAATCATGATCATGTAGGGAACAAAGGTTACGAGACCGCCGTTGATTACAGAAAGGAACATACCAAGAGATCCCTGAAGAGGAATTTTAAGGATGAAAGAAAACTGATCCAGAAGAATAAATAGGACTTGATTTTTCCATAGAACCCACAACGATAAACTTAAGAGAAAAGCTGTGTGGGATCTTCAGTAGAAATCATGTCCAGTTTGCTCTTTCTTCTTGGATCAATCTCTTCGTTATTTAAATTAAGTTCTTTGCAAAAACTTACAGAAAGGCAAACCGAAACAGCCTTGACTTCACCTTCGTTATCAACCATCAGCCATGCAAAATTCAAGTCGCCTAAATAAGGCAAATTCCGGCTATCTAAATAATGAAATTTCCAAACAGTCATCCCAAGAGAAGAGGCGCTTAATAATGCCACAAATAAGGAAATTACATAGAATTTCATCGATATTTTCACATTCAAGCACACTGTGCGGTATCTGAAAATATAGGAGACGGGCATGGAGCAGATGCAGAAGAATACAGATATCACCCACAAAACGATCCCCAACATTTCTATCCAATCCTCTGTTTTCCGGAGGAAACCGTTACTGAGGAAATATGCGTTTTTGTGATACACAACAATCACGGGTTTCACAATGAAACTGACGACGACTTGTATCAAGTCAATACAACAACATTGAAACAAAAGAATGTTGTACGTCTGCATCGATTTCACTTTGATTTTCTTGATAACAGCTAGTAACAGAAGATTCAAGGAGAGCCCCAAGGAGAAGGCAATATCTTCGTTGATAGAGTGGAAGGTCCTCCACACAGTCATGGTAGACAGCGTAGTTTGCAAGAAATAAAATCGAAGTAATATAGAGCAAGTAAATGGGAAATACACCAATGAAACCCCTTCTACTACTGTTTGCTGAATGTAGTTAAGATGTTTGGTCTGTTAAGGGGAAGTAGTAACAGATCTTGAAGGACTCGTGTCGCTCGTCTGAAAGCCAGGTTTAGGAGCTCCGATACTAGCGGAAGACCATAGATGTTTACTATAATTCTAAATTATAATCACGTCTTATCCGTCTTAACAATTAATTACAAGGGGAGGAGAATGCTCTCATCTGACCGCGATTGTGACCAACTTCGGATTAGCTCAAGCATAGATTAAAGATTAGACCGATGTTCTTGGTTCTGTTAAACTTTCGATACATTGGCTAAGTGGGTGATGCTTTGGACCTTCATATAGAACCTCGGATGAGCTAAAGTCCATCCTTCATGTTTACAGCAGTATGTAAATCTTTGCGAGTACAATGAGATAAGCTGTGCACCTCAATTGATGTTTGAAATTCAATGAGTTCTTTCAATCTCAGTTCTTGTAGCATCACTTTTTATGCATTTAAAGGAACTGCAATTAGACAAATCTTGTAAGAATAGGGATTTAAAGTGAGTTTAGAAAAAGTCCATTGGAATGGAACTTGGAAACAAATACAAGCACATGGAAATTTTACATCATTCTGTAAAGTTGAAGCAGATTCTGAATTTGTATGAGATTCTCCTTTAAAATTTACTTCTTCTATGTTCTGTCTGATCTCCCTGAATTCTGAAGTTAATTAGTTTTTTATTTTAGAATAAAGATTAAATTGAAGTCCCTATATTGAGCAGATACATGGAGATGAAACTTCACAGATGACGACTCGCATCTTCTTACACAACAGAATGCACTACAAATGAGAAGATTTTTTGCACAAAATTACTATTTTTATTATTCGGATTAATAATTACAATGTTCAATATAATAAATGATTTAACAATGAGATCGACTACCCGATGATGTTCGAAGATAAAGCCACATAACTGTCAGTAATTAAAGTGCTCAATTATAAGCTTCTACTGCGAAGGCATTCCAACATCTGACAACTGACGTCATCAGAATTTGCAAAAGCGGAATTTGATGCTTACCTCAAATTTGAGTAATTATACCAGAAAGAACAATTTTGATTCAAAACATGTAAAAAGTTAAATATTCATGTTTAAATGAATTCTCATCTGTTACGGTAACACATTGAGAGGGAACAGGACAAAACAATGAAGCAAATGAAAACATGGCAGATATTCTTTCAGAACTATAACTGAGTCGACCTTTCTGTTTATATTTTTGTGACTCTCATGGTTCTTTCATATTTCTCAAATCGCAATCTCGACCAGCTAAAATTTATCTAAGTGAAATTATTCAGCTTCCAAATGACTCCGAATCAATGTTTTTTTGGTTTAACTATCCAATTTCGAGGTAAACATTGGATCTCGCTCTCGAGGAATCTTGTAGCGGATGTATTAAGTTTTGGAACGCTCTTGTAATAAAGAGTTTGTGGTTTTCTAAAATTGTGTGTTTACTAATGTCGGTAGAAAATTCATACAATTCAATGTGCTTCACTTTTGTACTGTAAACAATAATTATTAATAGACAAAATACTACTCATTCTAATGGCGCTAAAATCAGAAGTAAATGATATAATGCTTCATTTGTTTTCATCGACTATTTTAAACTGTTATTCTTTAAAAACGAAATGTAAATTCCAAATACGTATTTGAAGAACTTCCAATTGGTTGAAGGAAGTTGTTATTGGGAAAATTCTGGTTTTTCTAGCAGAAAATAACCATTGGCTTCATTATGAAATTGACGAGGAGCTGGAAAAAGTCGACACAGTAACGTTGAAAGAACAGGATATTATATTTCTTCATCAACTTCACTTTGAACTTCTGCTTCAGCTATCTTCTAAATTACTAATTCTTTCTAATAAGGTCAACACCCCTTAGGAGAATTACTAAGTTCCCATTTTCGGATAAGTTTGTGCAAAATAGCATGTCTGCATTCGAGTGTATATTTGTCTTTGATTTCGATGTTTTCTTTACTGTCAAGATAACCAGAATATACACCATCCGAATTATTAATTAGAAATTGATTAATTATTTTAAATCATCGAAAAAATCAAATTTTCAACAGAAGGAATGAAAAACAATTATCACACAGTAATCAACCAGATCACTCTTCGTGACGTCGAAGAATGTGTTCTGTTTTAACGACAGGGTATGCTACGACAAAAGAAATTTCTTGCAGACAGTGGGTTCTGTAAGTAATGAGATGAAAGACTAAAAAGTTTAATATTAGAAGCAATTTGACAATAAGATTGATTACTTTGTGGTCGATTTATGGCAAGACTGATGGAGAACAAATACTTCACTCGTCAACAGACACTTCCAACTAGGAAAGCAATCCGAAATTTTGTAATTTTCGCTACAAGGTTTATAGAGAACGGAATTCAATGTATATCTCGAATTTGGGTATTTAAGCCGAAGATAAAGTTCGAATTTTAAATCATTTAAAAGTTGAATGTTTCTGATTAGAAAAATTTTGGCCAACGAAAATTAGGATTTACGAAATAAGAAGAAATAATGGAAGATATAGAAATGAAGGAAATGATCGATTTAATTAGGTTATCTTTAATACTGAAGGAAAATTTTTTTGTTTTCATATCCCTGATTACTTTTCTCTAGTATCTTTCTCTTTGATTTATTGGGTTGATCGATCAAAGTTTATCTGATGAAAAGTTCTCAACCCCTCGAATCCCCCCAAATCAAAATTTCTTTTCTGATCAGTTATTCAAGGTCAAAAATAATCATTGAACTATATTCTCGTGAGATCCCGTGGTGGGTGTCATTAAATTTAGAAATGTTTTCTTAATTGAGCTCATGTTAGAATAATAGTCGTTTATGGAGTATCAATAAATTGCCCACACGAGAATACCAAACAACATCGTTCTTCTTCGGCGAATATCAAGTGACTTTAGTTGCTTTTTATGTTTTGATGAAGTTACCATATTTGTTTCATAACAAACAAATTAAAAGTAGAAACAGTTTTCAAGGGTGATTTATCATCACGACGGTTTACCTGATGTGACAAAACCAGTTTCAATTTGTAATCATTGTTCCTAAAGTTATTTTATTTTTTTTACAGACGTCAGTTTTTCTTTGATAATTTGAAAATTTATTGTTTAATTTCGCAGAACTTTTTTTTGTAAACAAAATGACGAAGATATTCGAGACAAAAAATAACGACAACAGTTCGCTCAACTACGGTCGTTTAAATTCTAACGTTTCGTCGAGGACTGATTTATATCCCATGATTCACATTTTCGGAAATAAATTTTAAGTTTACTAAACTTGATGTCATTGATGTCTGTGATTACCAATTTAGAAAATCGTAAAATTCTTTATTTTTACCACTGTGGTGTAAGTCGTTGAATTTTTGAACATGATAAAACTTAAAAATGAAGAATATTACCCATAATTCTCCACGTCAAATTTACTAATTACAAGATCAGTTAGTTCATCGGGTGAGCACTGATCATGTCGTCTAAGGCATCATGATTTAATTTGATTTCATCCAGTAGATGAAGAGTCGAGGCATTTCTACGTTTTCTGGCTGTAGCAACAGCGTCTCTAATAGTCGGATAAAAGTTACATTTTGATACATATTGGTAGAATCCGGAAGCTTCGAAAAGATCCCGGACAGGAGCCTTCGGAGCAGCGAAGTAGACTAAGACTCGTTGATTCCGCATTTCAGTGTAGACTTCCTTAAGTGTGTTGACCCCCATGTAGTCCACAAAAGTGAATCCAGAACAGTCGATAATGAAGTGTTTGTAGAGCAGTCCAGCAACAGGTTTGTCGGGCTAGAAAGAAAATACAGTATTATACTTGCAGAAATTCAATTCTTACCTCGATTATTTCGTCCATGGATTTTATTGTGAGGACGTTGCTGAGCTTCTCAATGTCTTTTTCCGGGATTTTTAGTTCTTCCGGAATCGCAAGACTCAGAGAAGGAGAGCATCTGGTTTGCCAGGTGTCAAAGGCCTTCTGGATGTTCTCCTTGAATCTCTCAACGTTGGTGAAGAGCAGTGGGGCGTCGAATCTGAAGATGCAGACTCCTTTGTGGTCCACGACTTCTTTGTATCTTTGAGCATCTCGGAAATCGTTAGTTCCGTGAAGGGAGCCGAGGAAATGCCATCTGGGGAATTGGGTTCTGAATACTGTAGTCAAGAGAGCATAGGCGATCGCGATACCCAGTCCTTGGGTGACATCCCATCCTACTGTGGCTACGAATGCCACGACCCAGATACTGAAGTCGATCTTAGACAAAGGCCACAAGGTCTTGAGGTCAATGAACTTCTTAGCCATCCCCTTCAAGGCGACAATGACGATGGCCGAGAGGACACACATAGGAAGTGTCTCCAGCCATTGACCCAAGTATGCGATGATGGCAACCAAGAAAGCAGATGAAGCCAGAGTAGAGAGTTGAGTCTTGGTTCCCGCTTCTACATTAACTAAGGTTCTTCCAAGAGAGCAGGAGATTGGGTAGATGGGGAAGAAGGAAGAAAGTGAAGATGACAATCCAAGGGCATAGAGTTCTTGTCCTGGATCGACTTTGTAGTGAAGCTTTTTGGCGAATATCTTCGCCAGGGAGATATGAATAGCGACGACGACGACGGAGATGGAGAGTGCGTCGACGACCAGAAGACCAAGTTTACTGAATTCAGGAAGATGAGGCATTGGAAGGCTAAAAACCAGCATTAAACATTTGTAGTATTATATACAAATAAAATAATCTTTTGAGAATAAGATTTGGGATTTTTTCAAGTTCAATGTGGAAAATTTAAAGAAATAAAATCCGTATAGAACGATTCTATAGTGAGATTTAAAATTCATACGGAACCGTTCTGTACCGATTCCAGTTTTTTTCAACATTGAATTAAATTTGGAAAAAATCTTTTACTGTATTTTTGCGCACATTTCTATGTATAACTTACCCAGTAGGAATCTCTTCCACAATCCTGACGTTGTGTTCGGCGTTTAAGTTGAGCACTCTACCAATGACAGTTCCGATGATCACTACAATCAGCTCAAAAGGCAGAGGTACCGGTAGTTTGAATTTCTTCACTAAGAGTGGATTGAGGACATCCTTTCCTATGACGAGGAAAGCGATGGCGCCGAATCCGACTCCGGTAGTCACCCAGTTGGCTTTGTCGAAATTGGTTATAATTCCATAAAGTTTTCTAAAGAGGTACCCTATCCCGGTCGGGTTGGGGATTCCTCTTATCCCGAAGAGTCCTGGTAGCTGAGTCACGAAAACGTGACAACTCGCTGCTGTAGTGAATCCAGAAACCAATTGATCGCTGAAGTAGGTCACAATGATTTCTAGTCTCAAAACAGCCATCAGAAGATGAATCAGTCCGACACAAAATGCCAGCGTCGAAGCAGTTGCAATAGCACATTCATCAAAAGCAATCGATGAGGTCATGTTTGATGAGTCTCCATCACCACAAATTCTAGAAACCGATTTTCCTGACATAAGAGCTACAACGGCGAAGGAGCCGATGGAGTTATGCATGGAGGTCCCGAAGAGCATGTAGAACAAGGCAGGGAACAGGGAAGTGTACAGACCAACAACAGGTTGCACCTTGGCCAGAAGGGCATAAGCAATCCCTGGAAAAAAGAACATTACTATTACGGTAGACATCGGGGGACATAGCAAAGGTACTAAATATATAAAAAAGAATCCAAAAACCTCAAATATGAATTATTTTTGTAATTTTTCACTCATGTTTGCTAAATTTTTCGAACAAATCAAGTACTTTTTATAAGTGGAACACTTTGCCAGTAAATTCTTACTTTGCTTATGTACTTGGAACACTTTGCCAGAAAATTCTTATTTTACTTATGTACTTGGAACACTTTGCCAGTAATTTCTTACTTTACTTATGTGCTTGGAACACTTAGCCAGTAATTTCTTACTTTACTTATGTGCTTGGAACACTTTGCCAGAAAATTCTTATTTTACTTATGTACTTGGAACACTTTGCCAATAGCGCATCAAATTCGAAATCCACAAACTAAGCCAAATTTGTTTAAATTGCGTAATTTCCAAACTTTTTGTTGAATTTTTCTTAAAATATTTAATATATCGTGCCAGGTGTGAAATTGTTTATCTAATTGGACACTTGTCAACAACTCGTAAAAGTGAATTTTAAAGAACAATTTGTAATGTTTGGTTTTTTCAAATTGTAAATTTTGCAACTGTGTGTTGATTTTAACAATGCCGTATAAACAGAGGATATCCTTTGCCACTCCTCAAAAGATCAGAAATCCACCTACCTTGAGGCACGTGCATGACGCCTACAGTAATCCCACCAAGGATATCACTGGTGAAATTCTTTTTCCATTGATAAGCCGGAAGCCACTGGAGGATCGGAAAGAAGGATATAAAAGTTCTAAAGAAGGCCCTCGGAGAAGTGAAGGGTCTCCAATATCGTCTCGAAAGTTTGGCCAATTTTCTGGTTACAGTACCATGTTTGTGAACTGGTCTTTGGTACCCGAACCGAGCGTCAAATTCCTCCTGATTCATAGGAGGTCTGTTAGAATTGATGGAGTACGGTGGTGGAAGATCCAAATCATCGTCATATTCCGGACCTCCATCTGCATCCTGGGACATTATCGAGATGGGCAAAACGTCCTGGTCTGAGGGACTGAAAAAAATCGAATTTGAATAAATTTTTAATTTTTTTGGTGATTGTATTTTGAAAATCTCCAAAGGAATGAAAATCCGCAAAGGGCAATTTCATTCATACGTGTGAAACATGGTCAATAAGGATCGTTTTTGTCATGTCGGAACAATCGTCGTCACGAGACCGGATTTATTAAAAAAATTCCTTATTGACGTTGTTTTAGATTCCATCGTCGTTTCGACAATGAACTTTGAATTAATTTACAAAAATAATTTTGTTTTCACCTTGTGCAAAAACACCTAAGTAGACGTGCCCTGAGGGTATCTAACACAACTTAATTAAAAACAATTATTTTTTAAATTATCTTACTGTAAAAAATTAGTTTAATTTACTAGTGGGATTACGGTATTAATTATTAAAAATTTTACTTGATTTTGTGCCTGCCAAATACAACCATTTTTTCAGGAAAATTCAAAAAACATTCAACTTCTAGATCAATAGACAGAAATAAGAAATGTCTATACTTGAACGAAACAATGATCGCCTCTGGCGTCTCCCACATCTTAAATACCAAAAAAAGAAAAAGAAAACCATCAGGACACGTGACGTTAATTAGTCCAGATCATATTTTGAAATCACATATCAACCACGAAATGACAAAAAAAAATCAGAAAAATGAAAGTTTTAAATTTTTTAAGGATTTTTTTCTTTTTATAGTTTTAAATATTAAAAATTTTTAGGATCAAATAGCACGAGATAAAATAAATATTAGTTTTTATGGAAGAACAAGAAAAGCCATGTTGACCATCCAAACAATGGTTTTCCTCATCCAAAAAGAGTTTTAAAAATCACTCGTGAAGGATTTGCATTTTTTATTTTAATATTCGAAAATCAAAGATTTGAATTTACGAAGAATATTAAAATAATTAATTTTTAAAAAAATTCAACTTTTTTCAGAGTTTAAAAATTGTGTAGTATGGTAAAAGTGATTTAAAATTCAAATAAATCATGGATTATTGCTGGCAAGTAGAGAAAATCTGTCTTTTTGACGCCATCGACATTATTTGAGGTTACGGATCGCTTTTTTGTAGACCCAAAAAATTAGTAGGTGTATGATTTTAGTTTTTAATCTTTTCAGAGAAATTCTGGGTTTTTTTAAATTGAAATTTAATTAAATTAAAATCAGTAAAAATTTTTGTAAATTTTTCAAAATTAAAATCAGTAAAAATTTTTGTAAATTTTTCAAAATTAAAATCAGTGAAAATTTTTGTAAATTTTTCAAAATTAAAATCAGTAAAAAATTTTTAAATTTTCGAAATTTTCTGAATTTTAGAGATTTCCAAATTCTTTCACGATATGATTAAGAATTCTGAAATCTTTGAGAATCTCATAGAAGTTTCTGAAATCTTTCAGAATCAAATAAAAATCCTAAAATTTTCTATAATTTTGTAAATATTTTTTTGACACTTCTATAACAGGAAAAAGTTTTAAAATTTTCCTAAAATCAGTTGAAGATTCTAAAATCTTTGAAAATCTGTAATTTTGTGAAAGCTTCTGAAGCCCTCTAGAATCTAAGTTTCCAACATTTTCAAAAATCTCATGAAGACTTCTGCAGAATCTTTAAGAAATCCACAGAGGTATCTAGTATCTTCGAAAATTTAAAAAAAGTTTATAAATTTTCAAAAATCTAACAAAAACTAAAAATTCAAAATTTGGAACTTACAGTATAAGCCAAGAACTTTGGGGATTTTTAGGCGGATCCGGATTGTCGTTTTGAGACATTTTCAAATTTTTCTGGTTTTTATAAAAAGTACAATTTCGAAATAAATCGATAAAAATGTTTATAACTGAATTGTTGATGGATGATTGAAACTTTAAATAATTTTTTCCGAAGTTAGGATGAAATCTATCTGATTAAAAACCACAGGATTAAGTTTGTTTTTTACGTGCAAATTTAAAAAATTAAATTTTATTTGATTTTTAGCTTTTGCCGTTGTCACGTATTTCAGATTTATTTTATATTTTGTGAACTATAAAAAATTATTTTTTATAGTTTCATTTTTATCTGATTTCCCTTTTATCTTTTATATTTTATGTTTTTTAGGAACAAAGAATAAATCAAATACTAGAAACCAAACAAATCTGAGCTCAAGCTTAACTAAACACCAAAGATTGTTTTTTTTTTGAAAATCTGGTCTATTGTACAGTCAAAACAATTTTCTGTTATCACATTCAATTTTAGGATTACTATAGGGGATTTGTTAAATGATAAAATTCATTTAAAAATTTTAAAATAATTAAGGAATTTCAAAATACTTAAAAATGTTTAACTTTGAAAATAATAAAAATATTTAATTTTTGAAAATAATTAAGGAATTTCAAAATAATTAAGAATATTTAATTTTGAAAATAATAAAAATACTTAATTTTTGAAAATAATTAAGGAATTTCAAAATAATTAAAAATGTTTAATTTTGAAAATAATAAAAATATTTAAACATTTTTAAGTATTTCAAAAGTTAACTTTGAAAATAATTAAAAATACTTAATTTTTGAAAATAATTAAAAGATTTCAAAATAATTAAAAATGTTTAATTTTTAAAATAATAAAAATATTTAAACATTTTTAAGTATTTCAAAAGTTAACTTTGAAAATAATTAAAAATGTTTAATTTTTAAAATAATTTTAAAATACTTAATTTTTAAAATAATTAAAGAATTTTAAACTTAAAAATACCGAAATTTTCCAATTTTAGAATACTGAAAATTCTTTAATTTTTATAATAATTAAGTATTTCTACTTTTAAGCAATTTAAAATTTTCACCTTAAATAATTATAGTTTTTGTATTTTCAAATAAATTTTAAAAAATGCTCTTGAAATAACATAAAATATATTTAACATTTAGAAAATTGTATGTTTTAAATAATTTAAAAAGAAATAAATTCCAAAGTATGAAAAAGAATAAAAAAAATCAAATTTAAATAATTTCGAAAAATTTATAAAATAAATTTTAAATAATTTTAAAAAATTTTAAATAAATTTTAAATAATTTTAAAAAATTTTAAATAAATTTTAAATAATTTTAAAAAATTTTATATAATTTCGAAAGATTTTAAAAAATTTTAAAATATTAAAAAATAAATTTTAAAATATTAAAAAATAAATTTTAAATAATTTTAAAAATTAAAAATAAAACTCACATTGAAAGCAAGTGGGTTTCTGATTCTGGATCCACGAACATCTTTTCAGTAATTTAATTTTGTACAAATAATTTTAAAAATTGATATTTATTTTTTTAAAAGAAAAATTGGACATCATTTAGATAGATAAATTCGAGACAATGCTTCATCTATGACAGCCAATTTTTTTGAGTTGAAAAGACAATCGATAATTTTTGCCTTTTTCTCTGCTTGTTGGAATTAAAGCCGAGCTATGGCTTATGCAACGTTATCTCTTAGTCTCTTATTTAATGTTTATTATAACTTTTAAAAATCACATTGACAAAAAACTTTGAATTTCTTTTCGAAGAACATCTTCAATGACGTCGATTCCAGCTTCTGAAGCGTTCAGACAAGGAACGTAGATTAAGTTTTCTCCACCATGTTTTCTAAAAAAAGAATTTTAAAAAGCAACTTTCGTGGTGGGATACTGAATAGGTCTATTTAATTTTGGTCTTGAAACGAAAAATTATTTTTTGAATCCTAAGACGAAATTTTTTAATTTTTGATTTTTATAATAAAAATTTTATTTAATTTTGGTCTTGAAACGAAAAATTATTTCTGAATCCTAACACGAAATTTCTTCATTTTTGATTTTTAAGCAATTTTATTTAATTTTGGTCTTGAAACGAAAAATTATTTTTGAATCCTAACACGAAATTTTTTAATTTTTTGATTTTTATAATAAAAATTTTAAACAATTTTATTTAATTTTGGATCTTGAAACGAAAAATTACTTCTGAATCCCAGCACGAAATTTTTTAATTTTTGATTTTTATAATAAAAATTTTATTTAATTTTGGATCTTGAAACGAAAAATTACTTCTGAATCCCAGCACGAAATTTTTTAATTTTTGATTTTTATAATAAAAATTTTATTTAATTTTGGATCTTGAAACGAAAAATTATTTTTGAATCCTAAGACGAAATTTTTTAGTTTTTGATTTTCATGCTGGAATTTCGAAATTTCTCGTTTCATTATTGGGTCCTGCCACGAAAATACTTTTTAATTTTTTGTTTTACGTACCTGAAATCTTCGGCCAAGTCCATTTCTAGCTCCTCTAAGGTCTCCAAACAGTCAGAACTGAATCCAGGGGTTATAATCAGCAGATTCTTGATTCCTTCCTTGGCCAGTTCAGTCACTAATTCACCGGTATACGGTTTGAGCCATTCAGAAGGTCCTAATTTCGATTGGAAAGTCGTCACGAATTCTAAACCTTCTAAATTACAGTAATCTTTGATCAACTTAGTCGTCTCGAAGCATTGTTCTCCATACGGATCTCCTTGTTTACTGTAGGCCAGGGGGATTCCGTGATAGCTGAGAACCACGGCTTCAAATTTGATTTTTCTGAATTCTTCAATTTTGTTTTTTATATTTGTCGAAATTGCTTTCAAAAAAACTTCATTTTTGTAGTAATTCTGTACCGTATGGACAGCCATTTGTTTTCTTTGTTTCAGAAGATTCAGGAACACCTGATCCGAGCAACTTCCTACCGTAGTCCCGGAGTACTGAGGAAAAAGCGGAAAAACCACTAATTTGTCGCATCCTTGATTTTCTAATTTTTTAATCTTCTCTTCCACAGATGGATTACCGTATCGAAAGGCGTATTCTACTTCGATGTTAATTTTCTCTGGATTCTGGAGGATTCTATCCTGGAGACCACTGGCTTGGGATCTGGAGATTTCTCTCAAAGGAAGTTCGTTTTTATCCGCGTTCCAAATTCTTTTGTAACTAATCCCCTTTTTAAACGGTCTAGTCGTCAGAATAACGAAATATAATAACGGATACCAGAGGATTTTTGGAGCTTCTACGATTCTGGAATCAGAAAGGAACTGCCTCAAGTACCGCCACATCGGGAAGAAAGTATATCCGTCCGGAGTCCCCGTGTTGATCAAAAGCACTCCGATTTTCGGTTTTTCCACATTCCTCAACTAAAAATGATATATCAAATTTAAATTATTTCGTATAAAAACTCACTACTTGGCCGCCAGATAAGCATTTCACAATTTCTCGAATAAGCTCATTTTTCCCCATGGTTAATGTTTGAATAAATTCCCCTTTGTTTGTTTATATATGAATTCACAAAGATAAGGTAATGTGAAAGTTATATGATGAAAGACATACAACCAAAGATCATTTAATGTCCGAGAAGTCGGTTAATGATGTTGTCTAAAGCTTCTTCCAGAGCTTGGTTTGTTCCTCGAAGCTCTTCCAGGACTTGTTTAGACCACTTGACGTAGGATTTGACGACTTCAGGACTCCAGCCGATGGGACGAACCCTTTCAATGTCACGGAGGTTGTAGAGTTTGTCCGCCAAATGCACCAATTTAGCCTTGTAAGAATGAGAACGAGCATTCAAGATCTGGAGTTCTTTCCGTCTTTGTTTGGGCAAAGACTTATCATCAGTACACTCGGCGACAATCTGATGTATCTAAAGGTGGAAATTGATATATGAAAAATGTATAAAAATACACTTACTTCGTCTCCGAAAATTTCTTTGATTTCTTCTGGAGTTGTTTTCGTGTCTTCTACAGTATCGTGTAAAATCGCTGCAGCAATGACGACTGGGTCTGTTATTTTCGCTTCATTAGTTAAAATATATGCTACTCCTGAATAGTTAAAGTTTCATATATGAAAACACTCCAGAACTCTTACCTATCGGATGATTGATATATGGGGTTTGATGTGGATCCTTTCTCCGTTGAAATCTGTGTCTTCTAGCAGCGAAATCGGAAGCTTTCATAATCAATGCAACATCACCTAAATTTGAGGAGTTGCCGGAGGGTTCTTCGGGGTCTGGTTTCGGTTTTTTCGGCAGCTTCGGATACATACGTTCATTGACGGATTCGGCGTAAGAAGGAGGAGGTCCGCTAGGGGGTTTGGGATCCATTCTAAAAAACGAATGAAATTTAAGTTTCGAAAAGGAAAAGTTGCAAATCGATATTGAAAAAAGGACACAGCAATATCGGGTTAAATGATTCAGCGAATCGGAACGAAGAAAGAGATCAAACTTCCGCAACTGGTTTATGGATTTAGAGATGAAAGTATAAACCAACAACATTGTCAACGTGTGACCGCGCTATATCTTTTTTAAATTCTCGTTCGAATCCAGAATCTGAAGCTTCCAGTTTTTTTACTTCAAGTTGATTGACTATAAAACGAAGGAACTAAAATAGGGACGTTATATTTTTAATGTCGTTCATGGAATTCCACCGATTCTTGTTTATTCAACGAAAATACATAAGGTGTTTTGAAAGCATTAATCTTTCATTTTAATTGTTGCAAATGATCAGAGTAATCCAAGGTTCATCTCGGGAGACTAAACTGACTTCATAGATGTTCGACATATAGGAATTAGAGCGATTTTTGACAATTTTTCATATAAAATTTCTGAAACTTTTACCTTGAATTATTTTTTATAAAAGTAATTTAAAGAAATATTTTTATAATTTCAAATTTTACAATTTTGTGAAATTTATTTTTCTCAGAAAAGTTTAAAAATTGCAATCATTAAAAAATTGATTTATTGTTTTAGATTCTAAAAATTTTAATCTAGAATAATCTTATATATCATAATACTGTCAAGAAAATCCGGATATTTTCCAAGTTCCCTCCAAATTGGCTTTCTTTTTCATCGTCCAGGAAAAACGAGTTCTTTATGTAACTCGACTCATAATTACCTTTTCGAAAAGAAATAAAATCTCTCTTCAAGCTGAAGATTGCGTCATTTCTAAGATGAAAACTGCAGATATTGTCTGGAATTGTTCTTTATACGCTTCTGTCTCTAGTATTCTTGCTTTGTTATGCTTAACCTTTGCTGCTTTCCAATTAAAATCTGAGCTCGATCAACTAAGTTCTGATTTTACTTTCGACTACAAAGAATTCCTCTCAGCTTCCGAAGATGCTTGGAAGGGGTTGAAAGATCTAGGGGAAAAAGAAGGAGTTGATGGGGATTTTAGAAGAACTTTCGAAGAGAATATAAATCGAGAAAAACGACACTTGCATCGAGGATTTGGAAGCTTTGTTGCAAGACAACCCAAAAGTCAATGCAGTGAGTTTTCAAAAGTTTTTCGTGTCTAATAACATAGCATTCTGTAGAATCTTTAGAAATTGTTAGAACCGTCCAGAATCTAATACCCAGTTTTAATATCAACATCCGAAACCGAGATTCTGAACGTTTCTGAACATAAATATAAAAAATAGTTTGCAACAATCTTCATTGCTGAATTTTGTAGCACCACAATTATAATTTTAGATTGCGGAGCCCAATCATCTAATTGCCCTCGAGGTCCCCCAGGTCCTCCTGGAGAAGATGGTCTTCTTGGAGAAGCAGGACCCCCAGGAAAACCTGGTCGCCCTGGAGCTCCTGGTGTCGCTTTAGTCGTCCATCAAGAAAGACCTGGTTGTATACATTGTCCTAGTGGACCTCCGGGATCACCTGGGCCTCCAGGAGAACCAGGTTATCCGGGGTTAAATGGGGACGATGGACTGCCAGGAGAACCAGGGAATGATGGACTTTGTGGGCCTGCAGGTGAGCCAGGAGAACCCGGACTTCCTGGTCGTCCTGGAGAAGAAGGAATATGCGGAGAGCCCGGACGTGATGGAATTCGTGGAGGAAGAGGATTGACAGGAGAAAGAGGACCTCCTGGACCGCCTGGGTTAAGGGGAGAACCCGGAAAACCTGGGCGTACTCCAGAACCCGGAATACCTGGGATTATGGGCGAAAGAGGACCCATCGGACCTCCAGGGAATCTTGGAGCACCCGGACCACCAGGAGCTGTGAGTTTTTATTCAACACTAAAATTAGTTAACCAATCAACTTTTAGCCTGGCATTAAAGGACTGCCAGGACCGGATTCGAATTACTGTCCTTGTCCGACAAGGTCCTCCGGTGTTAGCAAAACTAGCGGCTATGCTTCCAACAATGCCTACGATAGAATGGGCTTCAGACAGAAACTTTTCAGCAAACTTTTGAGAGCAAAATTTAAAAAGACTGCATAATTAGATATTGTATCAGAATAAAAGTCAAACACCTTTGAGAAGAAATTCGGGAACTTGTCTTAAAGAGAGTATCTGGAAGGCTTTAGAGATTTCTATAACTTTTATAAACACTAGTTATAAATGTCAATTATATTCTGGGAAGTTCCTTCAGTATCTATGAAGCTCTCCAACATTCCAAAATCTTTTATTGGATGATGGGAGACTCTAGAGACCTCGATATCGTAGTCATATCATATTATTGTTAAAATTATGAATGAACTTTTTTATGAAAGTATCCCAACATGAATTCCCGAACTATTTCGGAGGTAAAGTAACCTATGTGACAATTCTAGTTTTGCGCGGTGACTATTCCGTAATCCTATATGATGTCGCGAACGAATATAATGAAATTGTGTTGTTTTTGAACAGATCTAGAGACTTTAGGAATTACATGAAATATACAAATATTTATTCACTTTCAAAAGTTAATGGTTATATGTGAAAATATTAATGAATATCCTGAAATTATAATTAACATCGAAATGACCCGCTGAAGAAAAGTTGTCTTGACTTTAACAAAAATTCAGAGTTGAATACGGTACTTTTTGTACTTTAACAGAAGTTAATTGAAATTCATATTTAATAATCTGTGAAAACACTTCCTTTTCCTGATTTAGAATTTAAAGCGAATGCTGAAACGAGAAATTCCCAGGTGAGCATTATTCATTTTTTCGGAATCAGTTACTGTTCATAACCTCAGAGCACCTGGGTATTTATATGCATCTTATATTTTAGAAAATCTCTTTCATTATAAATGTCACCACAAGATTATCTTCTTGAATACTTTTATGATGAATTTGCAGTCACTTTCTATGTTATTTTCTCCGACGTCACTGTGGGCTTAACAATAGTCCTGATTCCTATTCATATATATATAATATTGACTCAATCCAACCAACTGGGAAGTTACAAGTGGTTATTATTAAATCATTCTGTATGGTGTCATGTATTGGAACTGTTTTTGAGTGCTACGAAACCGGTAAGTAGGATTACCCTCGGATAATAATTAAAAAATTGATATACATATATAAATTTGACAGTTGTTCGTTATATGAGACAAAAGATTATGTTACCGATAACAATATTGTTGGATCGTGGTGTATAGCAATAAGTAGATGGAGAAAGTCGCGATAATACTTATTTTTAAACATAAATGTAAAAATGTATAACTCAAGGTTACGTCATCTGATTAACAGGTGAAATACGATTCCTTGAATATGATTCTGTGAAATTTTCACCTGATCAAAAGACCGAAGTAAGAAACAAATTACAAGTAAAAATAGCTCAAATGCACTAAGTACATAGATTGAACACAATGTATAAGTGCATGTTTTTAATGTATGCACTTTATCGCAGTTATTTTAATAAGTCGGTACGTTATATATCATACACTGTCTTTTATATGTAGTGAAAAGAGATTATCCAATTCTGAGAAATTATCCGTTTTCAAAACTATCTGCAATTATCAAAGATATACTAATTAACCAAATAGATAATTTTATGGAAATAATCAAATTTCAGGTCCTTCTGATGCCAGCAACTTGTGTCTATACTGCTAATATTCTACTTGCTAAATCCATTAATCACATTGTAATGGAAATAGGAGCGGGTGCTTATTTGTACCTTCTAATCAATACAGTTGGAGGAGTATGTATGAGTTTAATCTATCGGTACGGTAGCTTATTTCCCGGAATCATCAGTAGGTTGATAAAATCAAAGATATCAATATATTTTATGATTTTTGCTCACTTGTCACTGATGATTTTGGTGATAATTTGCGGAATACCTATCCTTTTAACCGATAGAAACAGCATGATTGATAGAGCTATGGCTGAATATCCAGCTCTGATTGTTTTTAAAAACGAACCAACTCTTATATGTCTTGATTTGTCTCATCTAAGATATCTGATAATCTTTTGTGTGCTTGTAATGAGTGGGATACCTATATTCTTTACAATATTTTGTGGTCTTCTGATATACAAAGTAAAGACCACAAAGCTTCAGACACTGAACACCAAAACTCAGTGGACCTTGATCCAAAGCGTTGTGGCCCAAGTGGCAATCACAATTTTATTTTTATTTTTGCCGACTATACCTTTATCCGTTTCTATTCTATTCCAGATACCATATTCTGGGCCATTTGTGATGTACTGTTTCTCTCTTATGTCTCTGCATTCATTCATGGAGATCATTGTGACATTTATGTTTGTCTTGCCCTACAGAAGGTTCATAATTTCCAAAGTTACTTTGGTTTGGGGACGAATATTTAATCATCACGAGAATCCATCTACTACCGTGGCGTCTAAGCCAGTAAAGACAATTTGCATTTCAGGTGTAGAAGAAAGATCATCACGCACGAAAATGCAGAATAAGCAAATTTTAATTAATTAATATTTGTTTTAAAAGATTTTGGTTATAAAGTTATTCATGATTAAACCAATGTGGGAAGAGAATTGACTTTTAGATCTCGGTTTCTTGATCTCCTCTATTTGTATCAGTGACTTTCTTGTACCTTTAGCTTGGAGAATTCTAGTGTTTAATATGCAATAAATATTAGATTTTACATTCTACAACTAATTTCTAATATCCATTTATATTCGACTTCATTGGATGGAATATAATAAATTAAATATTTCTGTTTAAAGTTTTTGTTATCGGGATAAAAAGAGATAGCTGGACAAGAACCATCACTGCCTAGGATTCAAAAAACTGGGGACAGTGTTTATTTCAAATGCGCATTCGGAATATCGAAAACAAGATGATCAGATGAATTTAAAAAAAATATATAGTCATATGTGACTTTGTTAGATCTGAAATCATAATTAATGGAAAATATGCCATGAACTGTACATAAAGCAATATTATATATAAGTTAATTGTTGACTCATACTTAAAATAGACCATGTACTGTGATTCTGCCTTAAAAACGGTTTAGTAAATTATTGAAAGCAATTATCAAAATCATGTTTAAAAACTACAGAAATTTTTCATTATAAGCTCACTTTTATTTATTATTCTTTAAAATCCCCTCCAAATTGGTTTTCTTTTTCATCGTCCAGGAAAACGAGTTCTTTATGCAACTCAAGTCATAATTACCTCTTCCAAAAGAATAAAATTCCTTTTTAGAGGTGAAAATTGCGTCATTCCTAAAAATGAAAGCTCCAGAAGTTGTCTGGAATTGCTCTATATGTGCTTCTATTTGTAGTATTGTTCTTCTGTTGTCCTTGGCCTTTGCATCCTTTCAATTAAAATCTGAGCTCGATCAACTAAGTTCTGATTTTGCTCTTGATTATAAAGAATTCCTCTCAGCTTCTGAAGATGCTTGGAAGGGGTTGAAAGATCTAGGAGAGAAAGAAGGAGTTGATGGGGATTTTAGAAGAACCTTTGAAGGAACTTTAAGTCGAGAAAAACGTCAAAACCATAATTGTGAAGTTGGCTCGGTTTTGAAAAAGAAAAGCGAATGCAGTAAGTTTTTTCATTTTCAACTAGAAGTCTGAGAAAGATTCTAAAAATTCTTGCTCAAAGAATTTACTAATTATATCTATTCATAATTTTTAAATATCATGATAATTTTTTTAGATTGCGGTCGTTACGCATCTACTTGTCCACGAGGTCGTCCGGGTCCTCCTGGAGAACCCGGCTTCATGGGGGAACCAGGGCCCCCGGGAGATCCTGGTTTTCCTGGGGCCCCTGGAGTCTCCTTAGTCTATCGTCAAGAAAGACCAGGTTGCATAGAATGCCATGCTGGACCTCCAGGACCACCGGGGCCTCCAGGAAAACCAGGTTATCCAGGAGCTGATGGACAAAATGGAATACCAGGAGGGTCAGGGAGTGATGGACTTTGTGGACCTCCAGGTGATCCAGGAGATCCTGGAATCCCCGGCCACCCTGGAGACGACGGAATAGGTGGAGAGCCCGGACGAGACGGAATCCGTGGAGGAAGAGGGTTGGCAGGAGAAAAAGGGCCTCCTGGACCACCTGGGGTAATAGGAGAACCAGGAATGCCAGGAATTACTCCCGGACCTGGATTACCTGGACCCACAGGAGAAAGAGGACCCATCGGACCTCCAGGGAATCCTGGAGCACCCGGACCACCAGGAGCTGTGAGTGTTTATTCAAAATTAAAATTAGTTAACTAATTGACTTTTAGCCAGGAATCAGGGGACTGCCAGGACCGGATTCCAATTACTGTCCTTGTCCGACAAGAGCTTCTGGTGTCTCGCATGCTAGCAGCTATATGTACAGCAATAGCTACGATCGAATGGGCTTCAGAAAGCAGCTTTTCAGTAAACTGCTGAAAGCAAAGTTTAAAACAGCTGTATAAAATCTTGTATTATTATAAAAGAATAGAAATGTACGGGAAGGAATTTGAAAACAATTATTTTGAAGAACCTTGTTAGAATCTTCGAGTTGAAAAAGACAACTGAGATTTCATGTTTACATAGTTTTGTAAGGTTTCTAAAGCCTATGGAAGACTGTAGACAATTCCAAAAAGTTATAGTAATGAAGGAAAAAATAATCAGATACGATACTTTTTGAATTTCAATAGATGTCATTTTAACTATACGAATGATAATATTCGATTCACAACTTTCCTTTTTGCGTTTAGTCACTGAAATAAGTAATAAAACGTTAATTACTCCAAATTTTATTTAATATTAATTTCTCTAAATCAGCTGGCGTTCATAACGGCGAAGAACCTAAACATTTATATATTCCTCATATTCTTTGAAATCTTTTATATTGCAAATGCAACCGAAAGATTACCCGCTTGAATATTTTTACGATGAATTCGCAGCCAATTTCTTTGTTACTTTCTCAAACATTACTACAGGAATAACAGTAGCTGTGGCTCCTATTCACGTCTATATTATATTAACGCAATCTAAGGAAATGGGGATTTACAAGTGGTTTTTGTTGAATCATTTTGTTTGGTGTATTGCATTAGGCCTGTTTCTAAGTATTTCGAAACCGGTAAGTAGGATGATTTTTAAAGAATATCAAACAAGTTATATACATACAAATGCTTGGCTCATTATTTGCTCTTCGTTTCAAATAGAAAGATATTTTGTAATAGTAATACTGCTGAATCGTGATGTCGAACGGTAAACACAAGAACGAAAAAGTAATGCACGCTCTCCATAAACAGTAGACATAAGATAAAATCACGTTATTAGATTGGGGAGAGGGTTTTGTATTTTCGGACTGGATTCTACAAAGTTCAATCTTGTAAGAGATGAATCGTTTTGAATCAATCTAACAAGATCTAAGTCAGTGACATTTTTAATTTGGAGCATTGATGACTATTCTGAAATTCATCTATTTCCAGGCTTTCTTGGAAATATACTACCAATATTCAATAATTTGAACTTACTCTAAAAATAAACCATTTTCAGATCCTCTTATTGCCAGCCCTTTCTCTTTTCTCTATGAATACCCTAATTCCTAATTCGTTTAGCTACTTTGTAGTAACATTTTTAATTGGCATGTTTCTCTACTTACTAATCGGCGCAATTGGAGGAGTTTCCATGAGCCTAATCTACCGATATGGTACCATATTTCCAGGAATCGTCAGTAAGTTGATAGCATCAAAAAAATCAATGTATGGTTTTATTCTTGCTCAATTTTCTGTGGGAGTTGCAGTAATCATATTTGGATCACCATTTCTTTTCGTAGATGGAAAAGAAATAATCATCAAAGTTATCGATCAATATCCAGCTTTAATTATTTTTACAAATCAATCCAATTTCATCTACTTGGATAAATCTGATATAAGATTACCAATAATCTTTTGTATACTTTTAACGAGTGGATTATCTATATTCTTTGTTATATTCTCTAGTTTTCTTATCTACAAAGCGAAAATTACAAAGTCTCAAACCCTCGATTCTAAACCTCAATGGATACTGATCCAGAATGTCGTAGCTCAAGTGACAGTCACGATTTTATTTTTGTTTTTGCCAACTTTACCCATATATGTATCTCTTGAATTTGAGATACCGTATGGTGGACCATTTTCGATGTACTGTCTCTGTGCGATTTCCTTGCATTCGTTAATAGAAATGACTGTGACTTTGGTCTTCGTTTTGCCTTATAGAAGATTCATCGTGTCCAAAATCATACTCTACTACAAGATGTTTTTTAAGAAAAACCTCACTGTCAAAGTAATTTCTATTACAGGAAATACTACTGTGAATCTGAAACACTAAGGAATTGCTGAATATGATAACGATACTAATTTGAATGTCTATGATTTGAAATAAATAATAAACTAAATTAAACATAGAATAACTGTGTATTTTATTCTTAATTCTCAGATAATTAATTGTAAACGTGTACATTTAAACTTTTTTGAAAACCAGATGCTGTTAGATGATATGAATCACGCTTTGATTAATAAATTATTTAAATTTGTCATCATCTCTTATAATGTAAGTGAACTTGGAAAATTGCTTTATTCAATATTATTACGCTCAATGCAGTTTAAAGATTAATGCGAGATATCTTATGTTCTGTAATTTCTGGGAAATAGTGTTGTGAAACATGATTTAATATTTAGTTTAATTACTCAAGTTTGAAAAATACTTAAAAATACAACGACTAAATCTTTTTATATCGTACTCTGGACCATTCACAATTTACTATTGCTGTATAACCTTTTTGCATTCGTTGATGGAAAGAAATGTGACGTTAATTTTTGTATTGCTTTATAGAACATTTGTAGGCTTTAAAGTTATTGTGTACAGGTATTGAATTTTGGATGAACAGTAGAATTCACCTGCTAGAATATATTTAAAATAAAAAATTTCATTTTTATTTCAGGTGTAGAAAAAAAACTGTATGATAGACTTTCTCCAATGACAAATGCTTCCCTCCAACTGGTATTAATTTCAAAATTCTTTTTTTTAAATCAATATTTTTTAAACTGAGATATGAAATTAATTGAAATACATGGGTGCTCAATTGTAATAATCTTAGTGTTTTGGATATCAGTCGTGCCAAAACATTTCGTTTCTGGGAACGTCGAAAAATCAACTAATTTATACAAATTTAGTACCGTGTCTCAATCTTCTTCAAAAATACAAGATAATCGGAGAAAAGAATTATCAAAATAATTATGTCTCCCAAAAAGAGAATTTTTAATTTTACATACTGATCAAGGGATTACAAAATTGTGTCTCATTTTTGTTTAAATGTAATAAATCAGTACAGAGGAATATTTTTTTTATAAAAAATTTGTTTAGCGTTAACAAATTGTGACAAATCTGGTTAAAAAATGATGAACACAGCTTTTGAATCTTTTATTGACTACTTCTAGTGTTGGTAATGTTGAAGGCTACTACAGAATCTGAAAATATTAATAACCTTGAAAATCTTTAATATCACTGTCCTGGCATTATCGAAAAAGTGACACAATAGCTGAAGAATTCATTTAATCTCGATTGATATTCTCTATTTGAAAACAAAAGCATAATCCGATTGAAGTACTAAATCTTATGTGCACAATGAATTACTGCTAAGTTCAAAATACATATATATTTTGAGCTATCTTTCACCAATTTGGGGTACTTGATTAGAGAAATCTTGTTTTCTCTCTTCTCATTCCATCATAGCAAATACTCGAGTATCTGTTTGGTTACAGCTGTGATAACGCACAGCGAGTTGCATAACATTGATATAGGTTACGAATCGTATTTCTGTACAATGTCCTTAGATCTAATAAGTTTGCTTGGTTTTGTACTGTGAATGGATTTGAACAAAGACTATTTCGCAATAAAATGTACGTTACAGCATGTAAATCAATTTTAGAAAACTCACTTTATGAAATCGAAACGGTTATTTTACACATATCATTAAATGTGCTATTTTAGAATCACTAAGGCTTTGACTGACCACAACAGAAGCATGCGACAATAATATTATATCTCTTTGAATATAGTCAAGATAATTTGCATAAGAACCATTACCGGATGAGATTCAGTGTTGTAATTAAGGCAAGCAACATTTGCTAAGGAATCAGCAGTTTTCTGTTGATAATAAGATTTCTCATTGTTCCCATAAGGAGGTGGAAATTTATGACCATGCAGAATTGCAGAAACAAAATAGTCAATCCTAAATTTAATAATGGTTTATTCTAAGTTAGCACTCCAAGTCCCAATTGTAATTTAGGCAGCTTCTGGTAAATTTTTGAACGCTTAGTTCAACCTTATGTGATTCCTGAAAATTCTTTGATTCACTCGAGAATTTATTAGATTGAAAATTTGTTTATCCTTGAGTTCGAAAAGTTTTAACAATTTCTTTAATAATAGATATAATGAAATAAAGTTCTACATGTTAAAACAAGTAAATTCTTCGTTATTTAGTGAAACATGAGTCACCTATATTTGCTGATTTGAGTCAAGATATAATAACTTTCTGTAATATTCCAATATCATTTATATCATATTTTTTTTTAATTTTGAGGACAGTAAGATCGAAACCAGAAGTGTACCAATAATCTTTACTAGAACAATAAGACAGAAAATACAGTTATTATATCAACCCTACACAACTACAATTGAGACTCATTCTATTCAGAATTAGCTCTTCTGCATTTAAATGTGAATATTATATTTAAAAATATTAGGGATGATATATACTAAAAACTTGTTAAAAGCATCTCGTTCAGTTTCCGCCATTTGAAAAACATAACTAGGACATCAAGAAAACGCACCTCAAGATCGGTTTAAATATCGCTCATGCTGGGCACGGACTTTCCTCACCATCAAAAAATTCCAAAATGACATTATCCTTATATTAAAATTATAATAAAATGATCTGCTTCACTAAACTTCATTCCAGTCTCACCAGTATTCTGAGGCTGCTGAAGTTTTTTCTTCTTGTCTGATATATACTTCTTGAAACACTGAGGCATATCAGTTAGTAAACTTGAATTCGGAAAAGTACCAAGCATAGCACTTTCAATCCTGCGCCAAAGTTTATTTTTTTTGATTTACATCAGACATCCGAATGCTGCTGAACTCATGAATCCTGTTTGCCAAAGTACAACATACTTAAGGGCAATGCAACCTGCTCCTTTTCGGAAATTAATAGCCTTTTAGGTGCCATTTTCAAATTAAATTATATAATGATTACCTGGTATTAATAATAGAAGACCTGGAAATTCTTTTAATATATCAAACTTACCGAGCTAAACAATAAACAAAATGAAAAATAAGAAAGTTCCTTTATAAAAGCAGCAGTAAATTACTTCGAAACAAAGCTGTTTTTAAAAAAACGCCCACGTTTCATGTCTCAGCGCGAAATCCTAGATAACGATATCCAGCTTTGATAATACGCAGTACTGCTTACAACATCTTTACTGACTACTGTAGCTTCGTAGCATCCTTCTTCATCCTATCCTTCGACTGTTTCTTATTCACTCGCTCTCCGGGGGTTCGACTTAGTTACTCTCGTCACCAACTGATGTAGTACTGACAGTCTTCTAACAGTGGGATAAGTGTAATGTTCTTTACATAATTCTTTATCCAGCAATCTTTATATAAACAATAACGTTACCAAAATCAATTTCAAAAACGATGGGAACTACTGCCGTCTTGACAAGAACTTTCGTGACAGGAGTTCGTGTCCGATTCCACTTTAGTTAGTCTTCGGACAATTCTGTCTACTGAAAGTCCAGTGGTTTCTGGGAGATTTCGGTAAAGTAAGTAGAACAGAAAAGCACTGAAGAGTAGAAAAGGCAGGAAATAGAAAGCTCCAATATTGTCTACAGTTACTGGATAAGACACCACGGAAATTAGGGCAAAGGTGATCGGAACTACTTGGACGAACTGCCCCACTGGAGCTCTGGCGACTTGAGGACATAACTCGCTGAGTGTGATGGGAGTGATATTAAGCAACCCCATCGTGGTAGCTACTTGGCCGGAAAGAGTTCCAATGATTCCTATCACAGAAGTGATCACGGAGATTCCAATATTTATGTCGACAAGGAATTGGGCGATCATCAGAAGGAACCATTCTCCAATACAGAGACCAGAAATGGAAAGGAAGAGTGGTCGACGACCTGCCCTCTCGATGATTAAAGGAGAGATGATGCAGAGAGGGAATGTGACGATCGAGAGCACCATGATGGCTAGCACTGCCTGAAAAGCGCTCTTTGGATTAAAGATGGGAAGAAAGAAGAAACCTGTGATTGGCTCATGCCAAAGTGGATATACATGGAGACCTGGTACTGACTTCTCATATTTATTGCTGAAGAGGCCGCAACCATACTACAGATGAAGCAGATCAGGAAGGACCATCTGAGAGTCTTGTTCTGCCAGACTTGCTTCAGAGAGATGTGTCCGAGAGCCATGATTCCCTTCTCCCTTTCATATTCTTTTTCAATCAACTCTGAACCATCTTAGATAACGGAGTATCAAAGTAATTAACTCTTACCTATATCTACGTCGTCCCCATGATAAAATTTTATTGCCATTATGGCTTCAGATTTCTTGTTCTCCGTGATGTACAGATGTTTGGGGGATTTGGGGAACATTGCTCCCCCGACCAGGTGGATGACCGCCATTATTAGACAAACACCCGGGAGACCCATCCATCTGGAATCGTTGCCGAAGACCTCCGGTAGACACAATGGCTGGATAGCTAGCATCATCAGAGCTCCACCGGACCCTATGGTCATACTAGCTATCCCTCTCCTGTTGTCCGGGGCACACTCGGCTATATAAATAAATAAAACGACTTTGAAGGAAGCGATGACTCCGGCGATAAAGTGGCCGATGACAAACAACTCCATTGACTCGAAATACCGTGCCCCGATCATACAAATGGCAGAGATAATTCCCAACAAAGACCGGATGTACACAGCAGTGGTTTTTCTTCCGTAAAAATCCATCAAGTACTTCATCGTGATCCCTCCGATGACGATCCCAAGGAACAGGGTCGCAGCAGCTATCGAGAAAATCAAATCAAATTCTGTATCGTTTGCATTCATCTTATAATGGGAAGAAAGACTTTTGTTGAAAAGGTGTTTTAGGGGCACATTCATGAAATTCAAGGTATTGGCCTCAATGTCTCCGAAAGTGGAGAATATGGCATGAAACAAAGTAGTTAAAATCAGTCGATGGTTCATCACTAAAAGTTGCAATGTAAACAACTAAAATTTTAACAATATCATCACGTGGAGAAAGTAGGATAAAAAATTGAGGTGGAACCGAACGCGAACTCCTGTCACGAAAGTCCCTGCTAAAGCGGTAACGATTTCGTCATTTTCGGACTTGTATTTTTGTAGCATTGTTGACATATAGGGTTTTGTTGGATAAAGAGTTGTATTAAGGACGTTGTATTTACCTCGCTGTTAGAGGACTGTCAGTACCACATCAGAAACAATAATTAGAGTTATCAAAAACTGGATAACGCTGGAGGGAAAAATTTTTATGATCACGCTACTCCAGAAAGGAGGAAGTGTTATCAATCAGGAATTGAAAAACCTGACGAACAGACAAAGTAATAAAAGTTAGGTCTCATTGTGGATCCGCTAAACACCGCTTTATCACTTGGTGTATATCTATGTTTCACGGAAGAATCATCAACCTTCCTTCAATTTCGACTGACCTCTTATGAACGCCTAAGTCTGTTCCTAAAAATAAACGATTCAATCAATTGCCTAGAACTCTTCCTTCAAATCATCTTGAGTTCGACTTCCACTTTGATAATGAATAATGGGTACTAACTGACCTGGGTGTTCAGAAAAAGGGCGATTCCTTTAGGATTCTTGAATTCAGCTTCGGAACACGAGGGAAAACAGTCAGAATAACAGACAAGATTGCCCTTCTCAGATAGAATTCCTTGGGTTCTTTTAAAATGAGTCAAACGAACGGAATTCATGACATTACCACGACAACTAGAGTTCTGAATGTTATCAGTGCAGATTCTTTCTTGTTCAATCAATTTTTCCATGGTTATTAGATACTGTCGGAACCAAGCATTTAAAGTCCTATAAAAGATACACATGTAAGAATCGATCTTCGGAGTAATAAAATGGGTCTGATTAAGCGTAATAGGACTTTTTCTTTTTAGTACTGATTTGTATTGTTTTCTCTATTAGTCCCTCAAACTTGGGTAATTAAACCAAGATATCATAACATTACACGAGCAACAATTATATAAAACATAATATATTACTATTAATTAAAAGTATTATATAATTATGGTAAAACACAACACGCGAGTCAAACATATTAATTATGAAGTGCAGAAGTTCGTTTTCCTCTTGTGCGTTGACGAATCATCTGCCGTTCTTACCGTTAAAGCCATCTTCGATCGTGTTGACATTGATGTATTGATACTTTGTATTTTATGTACTGATCCATTGAATATAATTCACTTGTAAATTATACTCCATTTATATACCAGTACATCAAAACTATGTTTTTCGAGCAATGATGTGATCTCTGATTGTTACAGTAACCTAAATTGAATTACTATATTTGTAATTTTACATAAATTAATTAAAGCAGTAAATTCTGCTGTAAAGCAAAATAGAAGGTGGTTCTAAGATGCATCAGTCAGTAATTTGTCAATAACTACTATAATACGGTAATTAGGGAAAGAAATTCCTACCAAGAGTTTGGATTATATCAAGAACCTGAATTTGTTACAACTTTGAGGCGGTAATTCAGTAACATAGTTGTTTAAATTTCTTTATTTTTACACTGTACTCTAAAAAATAAAAAATATTTTTTCAACTTCTAAATAGCAAATAAATTATTGCTAATGAAAGTTAATTTCCAAAAAATCAGTATTGCTTGATGTATCCGTTTTATTTTTGAAGTTGAATTCTTCCATAAAGATAAAGAGAACGGTCATGATTGTTCTGATCGGAAAACGGACATCTTGTTGTTTCAAACTGGCTTCCGGAGGGTACAACTGACTGGATATGCAAGTCACTATCACCGAGTGTCTTTAATGGTGTCCTCGACTTTACAATATACCTGAAGCATCCCATCCAGACTGATCCCCTCCCCGAGATTGTTTTTAGAAACCATTTTCTTTTAGATAAAGTTTTGAAGATCAAAAATATCTGAAAATTTATTCTTTATAAAGAAATTTTTTAAAATACTGTATACTATCCAATGAAAGCTTCAACAGTAAGGTTAAGGAACAGTTCAGAGAACTTTTCAATGACTTTTTTGGCTTCATCTTTGGATTTAGCTTCTGCAATTTCCTTAATGAGATTCTGGTTTTTCGAAAAGAAAGAAGTTTCCTGTTATGTCTTTACTTAGAATGAGACACAATACGAAATAGGAACAAAAATTATTAATATCAGAGCTACACCCGGTACACCGAAGTGTTCTCTTTTATACTCCTCAGTGGAGAGAAGGGACTGTTAAGTCTTCGGTGTTCTGGATATCCCCGGTCATGGGGACTATGTGTCCACAATATTTTCAAATTCGGAATCGTAGTATTCCAGTCATCTCAATAACGAATTACAGTATGCAGGAGACCTTTATTAGAGGAATTAACCATAATTGCCATATAGAATATTTTAGTTTCTAAAAACTTGTAGAAATTGGTTTCGAGATAATTTTGTAAAAAATATTAATTTTGACTTTTTTAACAATATGATTATCTACAATTTCAAACATATCTCATAGGGGAAATGTTGTTTTTCGAACTTTCGGATCGATTTTGAATTAATTTGAATTCCACAATCGAGAGGTTCAAATTCGGACCGAAATAGTTGAATTCGAAAAATCGAAGATTTCAAAAAATCGACAGGTCTAATTTTTATTTTATTCTTGTCAGAAAATTTGACTTTCGATGTTAAAATCTGACATGTTTGTGAAAGAAGATTTCTCCGAAATTAATTTTGGAGTATTTAATATATTTCGTCATTTTAACTTTCCAGATATCTGAGATCGTTAGGTAATTTCATCTATAATCCTTAATAAAAATATTTCAAATTTACCCAAAGGTTTCATTCACATTGATAACTGAAAATTGTAAAACAGAAATCAATAATGAAAAACTTTTATTTTCTCTCATTTTGAAATATTATTTTGTTCAGAAATAAAACTCAACAGTAGGCTCAAATCTGGCGCATTTGTGAGACACTGCTTCTCCGAAATTCATCTCCCTGGCGCACTTGATGCACTTCGCAACTTGGGCCTTCTGGGCACTCGCAATGGCCAGCTGATCCAACCTGGTTTGATCCACAGTCCCGTCTATCGAAGGTATTTCGAAGCTTCTCGGAGATTCCGTCTTTATCGATGACGAAATTCCTTGACGAATACTTCTCCAATCAGATTCGCATCTTCTGGAATGAGAATCCAACCTTTCTGGTCTGTAGTATTTCCCACAAACAAAACACGGCCTTTTTGAATTTCCCCAGTTGCCGTCGTTGAACGAGTTATTGGAACTTATAGTTTTCGTGCCAGGACGTCCATTCGAAGACCCTAAAGAACGAGATCTTCTTAGTGGAGTTTTTACGCTTCGAGAAGAATTTCTGGATTTCGATCTTCCTGAAGTCGTATTTCTTCTTTCTGGAAACTGATTAACCGGGTTTTCCGAACATCTTGGACTATGGTACTGTAGCGAATATACAGAATACAATCTTTTACAAAAATCACAAGGAATCAAATTCGGCGCCATTTTGCCTAAGGCAACATCCCGAGAACACGACTTGCACGTGCTGCAGCAAGGACCCCAATAACCACCCTCGTTGCCTGGGGCAACACAGACATTAAAATTCTATTTCATTTTTAGAACACAACAATAAAAAACATTTGTGAATAAAAAGTGAATAAATATTAAGATTAAAACTCCGTATTAAACTTCGAGAACTTCTGTCTTTGCCGATCCAAAATTCGTCAAACTGCTTTCGTGGACTTTCATGTGAGATTGGAGTTGTTCACTTCTGAAATCACTCAATATTAGACATTATTGAAGTAAAATTTTTTAGGAAATAATCTCGGTGGGGATTTTTGGACTTTTTTAAAAACAAAATTATGCAAAATTTTAATTTGGTTACTTATTTTGTAATTAATCATATTATTTAAAAAGTCGAAAATAAACATTTTTTACGAAATTATCTTGAGAGGAATTTTTGAGTTTTCAAATGTGAAATTTTCGATTTTCTGTGACGATTATTTCGTAATCCATCATACTTTTATAAAAATTGAAAATATGTATTTTTACAAAATTGTCTCGACACGAATTTTTGAACTTTCTAGAAACTAAATCTATGACAGTTTTTGTTTTACATAAAAGTTATTTTATAATTTTATGCAATTTTACAATTAGTCGTTATTATTATGAAAAATAAAAATTGATTTTTTTCCAAAATTGTCTCGACACGAATTTCTGAGATTTTTCAGAAAATAAAATAATTTACGAAAAAAATTATAATTTTAAATAATTTCGAAATCACTAGTTTGAGAATATTTTGTTCAGGATTTTCTAGATTCAAATCCTATACAGTATAAAACCCTCTATCTACCCTCGGGGCTTAGTTGCTGCAGATTAAAATTCTGATGAATATTGAAAAAAAATCATAACAAAGACCAAATAGGCCCCCAAAGACTGGTTTCTTTTTTGTATATAAATTTTTAAAAACGTGCTCCGACACTTGTGTTCCAATTTTAACAACTTAAAAATTCTTTAAATTTTAAATAACTGTGTTTTTATATGAAGTTTTTAAAATTACTTAAATTTTCGCTTTTTTATAAAACTCAAAAATGAAATTCAATTTTTTCAAATTAAAGTTTAGTTTCCAAAACCCGAGATTTTGAAAATTAACTTCTAATTCTGATTACAAATTCAGAATCCACAGAATAATTATTATAAATATTTTTCCTTAACTTGGAAGATATTTTAAAATATTTAAAATAAGAATTAATGATTAGTTTCCAAAACCTAAGATTCTGAAAATTAACTTCTAATTCTGATTCCAGACTCAGAATCCACAGATCAGAGTGCCCTTTTACAAGTATTTTTTGTTCACATCTAACTGCACAATTGAGACAAAAATATTTGGAACAAAAGTGTAATTTTTAGTCCAGTAACAAATGTCAATAGTCATTATTTCGCTGTAATTTTCGTCGCAAATGTCAAATATTCATGAAAAATGTGACGATTGTGTCGCATTTCGCAATTGTTACAGGATCGAAATTTACACTTTTTTATGTGGGACACAAGTATCACAAAAATTTCAAAACTCACCCAGGGAACCGTTTGTCGCAAATTCTACATTTTAGATCCGTCTTATTTTGGTGTTTCAATTTGTGCTGATGTAACCTGGCTCCCGTAGCGAATGTCTGACCACATTTGTCGCATTTGAAGAGTTTTGTATTCATGTGAACATGGGAATGTCCTTGTAAAGCAGATAAAGACGAAAATCTTTTAGGACATTTAGGACAATCAAAACTCGCTGAATTTTGTTCTGTATATCCAGGTAACGCTTCATTCAAGTGCTGCAGGGCATGAGTAGTTAGTTCATTTTGATCCTCAAATTGTTGACCACAATGACATGTAAAAGTCGAACTTGATTGACCTTCTGACAATTCTGATTCTTCTTCTTCTCTTTTAGGTTCTGGCGAAAATGATTCAGATGCGTGATTTAAAAAATGTCTTGTCATCTGTCCCTGAGGCACTATTTCTCCACAAGTAGGACATTTCGAATTTGATTCATCCGAATCCAAATGATATTCAGCATGCATTTTCAATTGAAATTCATTTCTGATTCCTTGACGACAAATTATACAATTCATATCTCCAAATCCGTCAGAATGCTTATTCATGTGAAGATTAAAGTCGTTTACAGTATGTAAAACTTCTTTACAAACAGCACATTGATCGCTTTTCTGAACTTTACAATGATTAAGAAGTCTATGTTCATCAAGAGCATTTTCGTTGGGACATTCTTGATCACAAACAGAACATTTTAAAGCTTTTCCACTTGACGAAGTTGAAGATCCATTAGAATTCGGAAATAAGTGAGAAGGATTTGACTTTATTTTTTGCTTATATATCCCGTTCGAGATCGATCCTTCTTGAGTCCTGTCATGGACTAATTGAATATGAGCTTCTAGAAGTTCTATTGATTCAAAAACGAGATTACTACAAGCGACACAGGAGTATTTCGTTTCGGCCAAGACGTGGTTCATAATGTGTTCCTGATAGGCCGCTGTCTGGCTGAAAATCTGGAGACATATCGAGCATCTTTGAAGGACATCAGTGTGATAATTCGTGTGATGTTGTCTGTATTGACTTCCATTTTCGAAAACTTTTCCACATTGTTGACAGGAAAAATTTGTTTGAGTAGAAATAAAATGTTCAATAACATGTGTCAGTTTCTGCTGTTGATTCGGGAACGTAGCTTTACAGAATTTACACGATGTAGTTTCTTCCGGAGTCGACTTCAGATGCTGTGTTCTCATGTGAGAAACAAAACTTCCAAATACCGTAAACTGGGCATCACATTGAGAACATTGGAAATTATTCGAGTGGACATTGGGGGACGGGGAATGGGGGCGTTTCCTCGACGGAGAAGTAGGATTCGTGAGTTTCTGAAAATAACAAAAAATTGAAAATGTTTTTATAAAATCATTTTAAATTTTTAAACATTTTAGAAATTAAAAAATTCGGATTTTATTTGATAATTATTTCGTAATTTTATGGTTTTCTAATTATATTATTATAAAAAACTAAAAACAAACTTTTAAAATTACTTTAAATTTTTAAACGTTTTAGAAATTAAAAAATTCTACGTGAAAATTCGGATTTTATTTGATAATTATTTCGTAATCTCATAATTTCGAAATTAGTTCTATTATTGTAAAAATTAAAATAGATTTTTTCACGAAATTATCCAATACATTTTTTGGAAATTGATAGAAATAATTAACTAATTTAGCAATTTCGGTTTTACGTGAAAATTATTTTTTAATTTTACAATGTCGTAATCAACCATGTATGAAATTCAAAAATAAAATTTTCCATGAAATCATCTCGATGCGAATTTCCAAAAATTAAAACTGTCTACGTGACAATTTTGGTTTTACGTGAGTTATTTTGAAATTTTATAAGATTTCTCAATCAACCACATGTGAATTTTTCTACGAAATTCTCTCAACACGAATTTCCAAAAATTAATCTACATGAAAATTTTTATTTTTTATTATTTCGTAATCAATCGTATATTAAAAAAGTAAATTTCGTTGCGAAATTGTCTCGATGCGAATTTTCAGAAACTAAAAACTGTGACAATTTGGGTTTCACGTGAGAGTTGTTTCGTAATTTCGTACAATTTCGTAATCAATGTTTTGGAAATATACTTTAAATGGATTTAGAAACCCTTAAATCCAAGTCATATGAGATCTAAGATCCTCCATCCGCCTTCAGGGGTTGATAATTATATATCAAAACGCTCATAAATATTTTAAAAATAACAATATTAAAATATTTAAAAAAATTAGTTTCAAACTTCATTTTTAATTTTTTTAAAAAAGCCAAAAAGTAAGAATTAAAGGATTATCAAAAAAATTTATTATCGATTAATGGAAATTTTTAAATAAAAAAAGTAACGTTAACTTTAATTTTAGCAATAAAAAATAAAAATAATTTTAATTTTAAAATTTTAATAATAAAGAAAAATGATAATTTTAATTTTAAAATTTTAATAATAAAGAAAAATAATAATTTTAATTTTAAAAAATAATAATTTTGATTTTAAAATTAATTTTAATGTTGTTTAAATTTTTGGTTAATCAATGAACTTTCAGATTATTGATTGGTGTTAACTTTCTCAAAGTTCCTCAATGATGAAAAACCAACCGAGATAAAAGCAGCAGCGGAGGTCATTGGGTCTGTGAACGACGTCGATGAAACAGGTCTTAATTCCTGAAAATGAGATAAAAATAATTTTAAAAAATAACTATCCCACATCTGGTGATTGACTCTCCCCGGGATTATCGTAATATGATTCCACAGGCATAGAATTAAAATCGTCTTTGGCTGCTCTCCGGATTCTGTACCGTTTGGCTCGAAGTGCGGCATCTTTGGTCCTTTTTAATTTTCTCCTAGCTTCGAATTCGTCGAGTTCTACTCTTTTTAATTCTTCTATTTCCATTACTGTCAGTTGACGAACGGATTGGAGAGTTCTCAACTCGTTCGCCCGAGCTGCGGCGACTTCGATTTCTCGTTCTAGTTTAAGTTGAGCTGGCTTTTCACGTTGTTTTTCATAAGTGATGAAATCGTCGATAGAATGCTTCCTCGAAGTGACTGCTATGGTGTTTCTTCTGGTAGATAAAGAATAACAAGGTTCTGGAACAGCTTTGTCCGACTTCTTGGCGGCATGACGATTTAGGACTTCAGCTATTTCTAATTCTAATTCATATGAATCTAGATCGAATCCTTCTGGACACGACATTGAAAAGGCGAAATCGAAAATTAAACGACCGCGAAATGTGATGAAAAAAGAAAGCGAGTGAGCTCGCGTTTGTCCACAGTCACGGTCGGGCCTTGTCGTGATGCACGAGCGGGGATGACGCACATTGGCCAGTTCTGTTCCGAACCATCACTCGCTATGGCCAACCCGGACCGACCATCACTCGCTCTCTCGTGCTTTCTTTTACCATCACTCGCTCTCTCCTTTTTTGCCAAACCGTCACTCACTTTTTTCAATTTGTCTTAATATTACTCGCTTCTTTTATTTTGTCCTACTTTTACTCGCTCTCTTTTTCCTTGCCAAACCGTCTCACTCTCTCTGTCTTATTTTACCAAGTCGTCACTCTCTCTCTTTTCTATTTTACCAGACCGTCACTCTCTTTTCTCATTTTCACTCGCTTCCTTTTCGTTTGTCCTACTCTTTCGCTTTCTTACCATTCCTCTCTTTCCCTTTTTCAACGTCACTCGTGTTCTTTTTTTTGTCATACCATTACTCCTTCTTTCATGTGCCGTGTTTCTCTGGTGCATTGTCATATCCCCAGAGAGAAGAGACCTCCGTAATTTTTGTGTTTTCATAGAAGTTTTTAAAAGAAAATTACAAAATTCCCCCAGGGAGAGTAGTCAACGAGTAAATAACCAAAAATGGAAATTACTTACTGAATGCATGGTGATGGTGTGGGTCTGAAGAGAGATGATATCCATGACAGGAAAACCGCAAATTTGACATTGAATAAGACAAAAAAACGAAGAAGGGTCGAAAACACCATTAGGGTTGCCGGAAGGACTAGCTTTGGTTCTGGAAAAGTTCATTAAAATTCGTTTACAAAAGGTGACTTACGATGAAGAATCTTTGGGAGACTTGGAGGATTCTTTACCTAAAAAAAGAATTTCAAAAGGGAAATTGAATTTGGGAATTTCAAAAATGCAACTAAACGGACTTGGGTAGTAACTGAATTTAACCATAAATCGTCTTTTGCCACCGTCTGGGGAATTTTTAATATAAAAAATGAAATCGAATACTGACTGGTTTTTAATTTTTCTTTCCAGTCACTATCCAACTATACAATGAAAATAAACTTGGATAGTGACTGAGGAAACTATTATCAAAAGCACTGTTTTGAAAATTTTATGAAAGTTGTCCTTGGATAGTGCCCAGGAGAAACAATGAACAATTAGAATCAGCCACTATTAACAATTTCCCAATTATTATAAACTTGGATAATGTCCGTTTTTTTATCGTAAATTGTCTCTTAGTCACTATCCAGACAGTTTATTTCCAATTATTGTAAACTTGGATGGTGCCCATGTTTATCAAGGAATTGTTTCTTTTAGTCATTATCCAGATCTGTTTTTTATGAAAATTCTCCGAACAATGTCTACTTTTAATGATTTGCTACTTTTTGTAATCAATATCGAAATTTGTACTGGCACCAAATCTGGATAGTGCCTAAAATAGTCAACCATCAAAGTAGGTCATCGAGTAGTTTGTTTTCGACTAAGATGAACTTCAACAATCTCGATTTTCAACAAAAATTGTCTTTTAGTCACTATTCAAATGATGTTGTTAAAGTTATTCTTGAATAGGGTTTAAAATAATGGTCATTAATCTAAATAAGTCACTATTCAAGTTTTTCTTACGAATAGAAACTTGGATAGTGTTTATTTTGGACAAGAAATTGTCTTTTTAGTCACTATCCAAGCGTGCTAAACCATGAAAGACCCGATGAGACCCCCTTTTGACATTTAGAAAATCCCCCCAAACTCACTTTGATCTCCTTCTTTCGGGGAATCCTTGAGGGATAAACTTGCAGGATTACTTCCTTCAGACATTGTTGAACAAGAGATCAGAATCGAATCGAAGGGACAATTTTCATTTCTGGCTTCCCGGGTCGTTCCAGAGCGGCTCAGTTAGTCCGGCCCATTTTGGCTCTTGAGAAAGCTCCCAGGAGATGGACAACAGAAGCTCTCGCGCAAATGAAAACAGCGGTTGAAGAAATTCCCTTTGGGACCAGACCATCTCGCGGGCTGATTAGATTCCGTCTGAGAGTCAGAAGGGAATTCTCGATCGGCGACCTCGTTTTATGACCAGCTTCAACACAACCCCCGAGGGTAATACTCTGGCTATTAGTGCCAACTGTCGTCGAGAAGGAGAAGCGAGTTGTTTTTCCATCGCGCAAAAGACCAAAATAATTAATGCCGCACAAGTGGACAATTTAATTAAATTGCGGGACACAACTTTTACATAAAACAGTATTTCTCTCGCCAGATGGCTCTTGTACAAAAGATGGGGTGGTCTTTGGGGAATCAGAACAGAAACTTGTTGGAGTGCTTGCAAAATAAAGAAAAAATTGGAAAAAATCTTTATTTTAAAAAAATTGAAAATATCGAAAAATGAAAAGAATCACGCAATTTCCGTAGCAAGAGCAAGGAATATTTTGAAAATTTTCCCAACACGAAAATTGCATAAAATAAAGTTTTTAATGACTCAGAAGTTTATAATTAAAAAATCGAAAATTAAACAACAAAATTCAAAAATTACGTTTTCGTGGCAAGAGTGAGGAATATTTCGAAAATTTTTCCAGTTCGAAAATTGCATAAAAAATTTAACAAAATTGTTATTCAATTTGAAATTTTATAATTAAAAAGTTTTCGTGGTAGGAATGAAGAAAATTTTGAAAATTTTCTCAACACGAAAATTAAATAAAAAATTCGAAAAAAATAAATTTTAATATTAGACATTTTTGAATTTAGAAGTTTATAATTAAAAAATCGAAATTAAACAACAAAACTCAAAAATTAAGTTTTCGTGGCAAGAGTAAGGAATATTTTGAAAATTTTCTCAACACGAAAATTGCATAAAAAATTTTAAAAAATTAATAAACTATATTTAATTTTAAAATTTTCAATTAAAAAATATTTAAAAAAAATAATTTTCGTGATGAGATTTGAAATTAATAAAATCTCCCTCGTGAAAAATTTAAAATTATTGAAAATTCGCAAATTACCGGAAATAATTTTAAACGTCAAATTTAATTTTTCTAAATTAAATAATTTTCGCTTCGAGATTTGAAATTAAAAATAAATAATTTTTTACCGTAATCTTGTCGGAAGTCGTGATCGTAGAAAAAATTGATTTTGAATAAAAACAGAAAAATACGGTAATTAAAGTATTTTCGTTTCGAGACCATAAATTAATAAAATTTAATAACTTTAAAATTTGAAAATTTTTTTATTTTTAAAATATTTCAAAAATTCTTTAAAATTTTAAATATTTTTTAATTTAGAAAATTTTTTATTTTTAAAAATTTCTTAGTTTTTAAAGAAATTTTAATTTTTTTAAATTTAAAAATATTTTTTATTTTTTTATTTTTTTAAATTTAAAAATTTTTTTTAAATTTTTTTCTAAAGATTACTAAATTATGAACTATGTTTTTTATCGTTGGGTCCTGGAGATGCAAATTTTACAAAATTTTTGTTTAAAAAATTGAATTTTATATAATTTTTGATTTTGATTCTCGACACGAAAAAGGTCCTGAATGATACAAAAGTCCCTACTCTGAATGAGAAACTTTGTTACCGACCAGTTTTACTCACTAAAGTACGTACAAATCTGGCGTTTCATTTCCGAGTTTGCTTTGCCATTTTTGCCAGACGTGAAACTGGAAAGACTGGTCTGCTGCTGGGCAACGGGACCTGATGATGGGCTTCCGAAGGCAGAGTAGTTTTATTTTTACGGAATTACTGTTTTTAATATTGTGAAATTTACTAATTTTAGATGAAAAAACCAAAGAGAAGAACAGAGTCAACGACGACCTCCTCGACCCACTCGAGGATAAGCTCGACCGTGAGCGGATATGAAAGAATAAAAACCGTTGGAAAAGGATCTTTTGGAAGTGCTATCTTGTACAGAAGGAAAGACGACGACAGTTTGGTCGTGATTAAGGAGATAAACATGCACGAACTTTCGGCCACAGAACGACAATTGGCCCTGAACGAAGTGGCTTTGCTCTCCAAAATGGATCATCCCCACATCATCAGCTACTACGATTCCTTCGAGGAAGACGGCATATTGATGATCGAGATGGAATATGCCGACGGAGGGTGAGTACTAAAATTCAAAAATTAAGTAATTTTAAAAAATCCGATTTTTTGCGAAATTACTTTTAATTTTTTTTTAAACTTTTTCATAAATAATTTCGTATGTAATTATGAACCTTCGAATACGGACAGAGGGTTATGTACCCCAATCCAGGAGTCTATATCCATCTAAGAAGAATGCATTTTTAAAATACTGATTTCGAAATTTATAAAATTACGAAATAATCATGATGCAAAACCAAAATTTTTACGTAGAATAATTTAGTTTCTGGAAATTCAAGATAATTCTGTTCAAAAGTTCATTTTTTAATTTTTACATCAATTATGAAATCCCCACTTAAGTTACTGTAGTTTCTAAGAATTCATCTCGAGAATATTTTTAAAAAATTCATTTTTTAATTTTCATATCGATTACGAAATTACAATTGTCTAAAATTAGAATCCTCATTTAGGTTACTGTAGTTCCTAAAAACTTCTAAGAATTCATCTCGAGACTATTTTACTAAAAAGTTCATTTTTCATTTTCATATCGATTATGAAATCTCCACTTAGGTTACTGTAGTTTCTAAAAACTTCTAAGAATTCATTTCGAGATTATTTTATAAAAATATACTTTTAATTTTCGCAGTAATATGACTAAAATAGTTTTCGTTTTGAGATTATCCAGATAATTTTGTGTAAAATCAGCAATTATTTTAAAGTTACACATTTTTGAAAATTATTTTGTAAAAACTTAATTGTATCGTTCCTGTTATGTTTTTTATTAAGAATAGACACAAGTATAATGTAAAACAACATTAAAAGTAATTTTTTGAAATTCTTCAACAAGAATTTCTAGGACTTCAGGAACTTCCAGAATCCTAATTTTAGACGTTTTTAGTTTCCTGTAGATTCTGGAATTTTCGAAAATCTTCAAAAAATTCAGAAAATTTCGAAATATTATAGCTACAGTAATTTTGACCAGAAGTACTATATTTGACTTACAGTAATCCACTGATTTTAGGACCTTGGCCCAGTTCCTTGCTAGAAGGCTAGAGTACCTCCCGGAATCCGAAATAATGTACATGTTCGAGCAGATGCTGAGTGCCGTTGCTTATCTCCATGACAATAATGTTCTTCATCGAGACTTGAAAACTGCCAACATTTTTCTGACTCGAGAAGAACATGTGAAAATAGGGGATTTTGGGATTTCTAAGATCATGGGGACGGAAACCCGACTTGCGGGGGCGCAGACCGTCGTCGGAACGCCTTACTACATCAGTCCGGAGATGTGCGAAGGAAGGTCCTACAACGCAAAGAGCGACATCTGGGCCTTGGGATGTATACTGTATGAAATGGCCTGTCTTCAGAAGACTTTCGAAGGAACTAATCTCCCGGCTCTCGTCGGGAAAATCGTCAAAGCGGATTACGAACAGATAAAAGGTCCCTACAGTAACGATTTGAAGTTGTTAGTCAGAGATATGCTCAAAGTGGATCCCGACGACAGACCCAGTGCAGCTCAGGCTTTGATGGTCGTGACGAGGAAGAGAGGAAAGAAGGGCAATGCCTTCGGCAACAAAAGATTCATCGACAAAGATCCGAGAGATTGTCATTCTGCTTTGTATGAGTTTGACGTAGCCCAAGTAACCTTATTAGCAGTGCCAAATCTGCCGAGTAAAATAAGGGTCAAACAGGTTGGATTTTGAACAGTAAAAAAATATATCTTTCAATTTTGGTCCTGACGCGAAAAAAAGTTACTTTTTTTACAGTATTTTTGACGACTTCTGAATCCGTTTTTGGTTGTTTCTGTATTTAGTAGAGGAAGATATAGAGAGTTAGCAGATGTAAAAATAATCAAAAATGGATTCAGAAGTCGTCGAGCATACTGTAAGAAGAAATGACTACTTTTCGTGTCAGGACCAAAGTTGGATAATTTGATTAATTTTAAAAAAATATTTAAAATTATCCCAAATATTTGAAAACATATGATTATAAAAAAATTATTTTTTTTGAAATTAGAAATCTCATTTTTTTAAAAAATATAAAAACTATATTATTTCAAAAAATTAAAATCCTCCATTTTTTCAAAAAAAAATTTTTTTTACAGTAAAATTTTCGAATTTTTCTATTTTTGATATTAAATTACGGTATTTCAGTTAGCAATAGGTCCTAGTCACCAAGTCCTCCTGACCTTCGATAACGTCGTCTATGCCTGGGGCGAGAATCGATACGGTCAATTAGGAGTTGGGGACCGTCGTCCTCGGCCTTACCCTACTCGAGTTGAATCCCTCGAGGGAAAAGACATCAACAAGATCGCCTGTGGAGCTCATTTCAGTGTTTTCTGTGGAGATCGAGGAATAGCCATGGTCTGCGGTCATCGGAAGTACTTGGGGAACGGAAGAACCAACGAAGACTGGCTAAAACCCAAGTTGATCGACAGTCTGCTGAGAGAGGATATCGTGGATCTCAGTGCCGGAGATGAGCACACAGCCGCAGTTTGTGGAGGTGGACAAGTTTTCGTCTGGGGAAGCGGGGAATACGGTCAATTGGGGACTGGAAACACCGATCACATCTACACACCCAAGAAGGTAACCATTGTAAAAATCGAAAATGAACGGTATTACGAAATCATGTCCAAAATGAATTCTTGGAATTTTCTAGAAATTTCCAGAATCCAAGATTTCGTATCTTGATCCCAAAATTTTACCATTTTAAAAATTAAAAATTAGTGATTTTTATGGAATTTTCTCGACGCGAATTTTTAAAAATCGAGATTTCAGATATTCTAAATTTGCGCCGGATTCTAAAAAATTAAAAAAGCTTACATGAGATTCTAAAAATTTTCACGAAATTTTAGAAAAGTTTGAAATCTTCTATTGGATTCTAGGACGTTATAAAATTTCTACGAGATTTCGAAATCTCGTAGAAATTCCGAGACACTCGAAAAATATCTAAAAAATTTCGAATATTTTAGAATTCTTTATTAGATTAACGAAGATTTTATTAGGTTTTAGGAAATCTCAAAAGTTTCCATCAGATCTTTGATAATTTAAGAATTATTTATTAGATTCTTGAAGATTCTATTAGATTTTAGAAAATCTCAGAAGTTTCTATTAGATCTTCGACAATTTAAGAATCTTCTATTAGATTAACGAAGATTTTATTAGATTTTAGAAAATTTCAGAAGTTCCCGTAAGATCTTCGACAATTTGAGAATCTTCTATTAGATTATCGAAGATTATATTGAATTTTAAAAAATCTCAAAAGTTTCTATTCAATCTTCGACAGTTTGAAAATTATTTATTAGATTATCGAAGATTCTAGAAACTTCCACAGAATTTTATAGTTGATTTAAAATTTAATTTTACTTAATCCAGATCGATATTCCGGCTCACTTGTTTGTAATCAATGTCAAATGCGGGCCAGACTGTACAGCTTTAATCACTAGTTGTGGAACAATGATTGCCATGGGTTCAAATAGGTTCAACAAACTAAACTTGAACACTCGGATGGGGTTCTTCGCCCACGTCAAAACCACAAAGGTATTTATTTTAATTCAAAAACAATTTTAACTTCAAATTGGTTACTGTAATTTCAGCGGGAAGTTGAGAACATCCTGGAGCCGAAGGCAGTGAAGGCCTTCCAATCCAGAATCGTGGATGTCAGCTTGAGTCGCTATCACAGTGGAGGTAAGGGGGTACCCCCAGGGATGTGAAATAGTTTGTAATTCTCTCTAGAACTCTACAAGATGGTCTTCATAATATATTTGTACGGTAATTCGGAAATTTCACAGTTGAGACAGGAACTAGACTAAAAAGAAAGAGTCCGAAGAGATAACTTGAATCTCAAAGAGCGCAGAATACTGTAAAGCGTGACTGAGGTTCTCGGTTGTTAGATGCTAAGATTTATTATAGAAATTGCACTTTTTTTGTAGTTCTAGCACAGGTTATTATATTATTTCTGTTTTCTATCTTAACAGCTGATTTTTAATTAATACAATCCTATCTATTATTAGATTACTATTAGGACAGAAACTAGACTAAAAAGAGAGCACCTGAGGCGATAATCTGAATCTCAAAGAGCGCAGAATACTGTAAAGCATTACTGACGTTCTCGGTTGTTAGATGTTAAGATTTATCACAGAAATTGCACTTTTTTTTGTAGTTCTAGCACAGGTTATCATATTACTTCTGCTTCGTTTCTAACACTCAAAATTACAGTAAAAAGCAAGGAAAATAATATTAATTGTAAAAATATTTGGATTAATATTACTAAGAATTTGGAATTTTTTGTGAATGAAATTTCATTCCTATTCGTAAATAAGCGAATTTGCTTAATTATTGGGGAATTTGTGACAAAAATTAAGTTCATTTTTACATCTTTTATTTCTACTGGTAAACGAGCGAGTTGTCTTGACTATTAGGGAATTCGCTGCGGGAATTGATGATGATATTCGGATATTGTTTCTGCGTGGAAGTCACTCGCATTGGTACACAGATGATCCATAATCACTTGTAACTGAAAAAATGAAAAAGAGAGTTATGATCGTATGTTCATTTTGGGTTTAATACACCCGATGAGTATAATCGAGTGTGTTCAATTACAAGTAATTACGGAGTACCTGTGTAAATAACCAGGTTAATCATTATTAGTTTTGTGATGTCAGTCGTTTCCGGAGGGTGCTTAGGACTAGGCTGAATTTATTGCAAATTCAATACAGATAATTTGCAGTCTCTTGTAACTGAGCATAATCAAGCAAACTCGATTACGTCTATTTCTGACACAGATTTCCTGAAGTCCAGTTTAACTGAATGGAATGAACACGTAAGAGTTCCTGATTATGGTTTTACATTGTTTGATTCTAACTGATTGCAATCGATGGCAGAATTGTATTCCAACAGAAGATTTATTTTAACTGAGTATAATCAACTTACTAATACCTTTTTAACTGGAAACAAACATGGTCCAAACACGTTGACTATATTTAGTTAAAATAAATTTTCTGTTGGAATACAACTCTGCCATCGGTTTTACTCAGAATCAAACAATCTGAAACCGTAATCAGGAACTCTTACGTGTTCATTCCATTCAGTTAATCATGATTTCAGAAAACCTGTGAACATTACACGTCAATTTTAAATTCCCATGTGAACTACTATACACAAAAAAACGTAACTTTTGGCACAGTAACAAATGCAAATCGTCACTATTTCGTTACAATTTTCGTCACAAATGTCAAATATTCATGAAAAATGTGACGATTTCGTCATATTTCGCAATCGTTATCAGATTAAAAGTTACGTTTTTTTTGTGTACCGTAACCTCTTCAAGATTTTTGTGATGGAAGGTAGTTCATGTCTTGTTTAAAATTACGAAATTTTCCGTGAGAAGATTTCAAATAATTTTTATTCAGTTTTTTTACTATTACCCTTACTGGTAATTGATTTATTTTGTTACGGTCACTAGGGACTTTCGCGATGGGAGTCCAGTTAGTTTTTCTCTTGGGTTGAGTTCCAGACGAAAGTAAAGTTGTACCGAAATCCGGACGAGTTCATTTCGGTCTTCGGGGAATTCAGAACGAAAGTTGATTTCTCATCCCACAATGTCAAGCGAATCTTACGTAGGATTTTCTTGCCCTTGGGATTTCGATCTCGATAAAATTCTTCGAAATTCATTTTTTGGATAATTTATCCTTGTGATATTATTTTCAAAAATTGAATTTTTTCGAAAATTAGATTCTGAAAGATTTTAGAAAAGTCCTAAAATTAAAAAAATCTTTTATAAGATTTCCACTTTTTTAGAATTTTTGTGAAATTTTCTGAATTTTATTTTTTAAAAATAAATAATTATGATTTAATTCATTTTTTTTGAAGTTCATTTTTTTGAAACATAAATTTTAAAAATTTTAATAAAATTTAAAATTAAAAATTTTTTTAAATTGTCTTATTTATTAAGTTTCAAATTTCATAAAATTTTCGGAATTTTATTTTTTAAAAATTAATAATTATGATTTAATTCATTTTTTTCAAAAATTAATTTTTAATTTTTAAAAATTTCACAAATGATTTATTTTTTTCACTTTTACTGTAAATTGCATAAATATTAATTTTCGTTTTATTTTAGTGTTGTTGGAAAACGGACATGTTCATGTTTTTGGAAGGAACAAGTACGCAGAACTCGGCCTCGGGCATCGTCAGTCCGTCGACTACTGGATGGCCTTCAGACCAGTCAAGGCACTTTGTGCCAAAGCCTGTGTAGTAAGTTAAATTAAAATAAATAAAATAATTTTAAAAAAATCAAAAATAATAAAAAATAATTTTAAAAAAAATTAAAAATAAATAAAAATGATTTTAAAATAATAAAAATTAAAAATAAAAAAAAAAAAAATTTTTAAAATAATAGAAATAATTTTAAAATTCTTTAAATTAATAAAATTTGAAAAATTGAAAGAATTTTTGAAATTGATAAAATTTTGAAATTTTTTTAGCAATTAGTTTGTGGAACTGGATTCACTACCGTAGTCACTGGAGATAACGAACTTTACTTCTGGGGCACTCGTGGGACTAGAAAGAAATCAGACGAGACTGTGACCATTGAAGACTTGGAAATTGAAAGATCGTCTTCTCCTGGAGAGCGGAGGACCCTTCCTCGGGATACTGTAACGTCACCTAAAGATCGATCAAAATCAGCGAAAAAACATTGGCCGTTTTCGAAAAATCAAAGTTGGATGAAGATTTGGAAGAAGACATTTGTTCTGTTCCGACCTTGGTTCTGAGACTTGATTCCACCAGGAACCCCCAAGGCAACAAACCTTTCATTAAATTGTCCCAACTCGCCGGGAACGGTAAACGGGTCCTTTGTGTCATCAACACTGCTCCTAATCCTTCTCCGGTATCTGAAAAAAATAAGTCTTCTTCGTTGGTTACTGTAGACACGGGAAAAGACGGAGATCGCTCCGGAGCTTCAGGCTTCAGAAACCGTCCCACTTGGATACAGAACGAACTCAACGATTCCCAAGTTTTAAGTTACGATCATTATGTGAGGTTTTTTAATTTTGAAGTAATCAAAATAATCAGTTTTCAATAGGGATACTGTAGTGTCGAATTTTTGAAACCTATTTGAGTACTGTACAAAATACGGTAAATGCCCGACCAGCGGGTTGCTACCACTGTCGATGAAACGGAGAAAAATATTTTTTTTCGTTCAAAACCGATATTTTTCTTTTTATATATATAATTTTTTCTTTCGTGATTTTGATAATGTTTAATTTCCAAATTTGAGGTTCAAACACGAATGATCCTATCGAAGTCGAAAAAGTACTTTGAAATGTAACTACTGACCTTAGAGGATAGATAGGAGTTTTATATTTTATATAATTCAATTTAGAATTTCTAAATTCATCTAAAAAATATTCTTCAAAAAAATGAATCTCGAAATCATAAAATTACGAAATAATCGTCATCTAGAATTAAAAATTATAAACCAACGTAAGTTTGAGAACTTCTAAGAATTCGTTTCGAGACTATTTTACTAAAAAGTTCATTTTTAATTTTCATATCGATTATGAAATCTCCACTTAGGTTACTGTAATTTTGAAAACTTCTAAGAATTCGTCTCGAGATTATTTTATAAAAAAAATATTTAATTTTTTGTATCGATTACGAAATTACAGTTATCTAAAATTAGAATCCTCATCTGGGTTACTGTAGTTTCTAAAAACTTCTAAGAATTCGTCTTCGAATTATTTTATAAATACTTTTTTAATTTCTATAATTTTTTTAATTTAGATGAAAACCAAAAAGAATCCGATTAAAGTTGCTTTTGTGGATTCAGATGCCAGGAAACTGAAAAACAGCTTCTTCTTGAAAAACGAAAAATTGAAGCAACAAGTTCAGCAACAAAGTAAAACATTCAAAGGCCATGAATCCCAGATGGCTTTGCTTCAAGTAGGTTTATCTAAACTAAAGTACTGTAATTTAGGACTTATTTAGCAGAAGTTAGCCGAGCTCCAGAATTTCCACGCGAGACACCTGAACGAGCCGCCCCCTGCTTATCCGCAATCTGCCAAAAATCGAGATACCAAACCAAAAATCATCAAAAACCCCTTTACTCCGGAGGAAGTGACCCCTACCAAAGTCTGTTGTGATACTGTAAATGCCAAAATTTAATTCCCGAAAAAGCGAGTAAAATTTCAAGCAATAAATAAAATTTTGGACGGTATTAGTTTGGAGATCACATACAGTAAGCCGTAGAATCAATTCCGTCCTCTGCTGACAGCGAGTTTCTCGATTCCGTTCTGATTCAGAAGCCATTTTTCGATGTGAACGAGAAGTTTTTCTTTGTCCGACCCCGATTCGTCCGTTACCCGAATAGTTGACGATCTTGTTCTCAACAATAACGCAGATGTTCGGGATATGGTGATTCTAAGCATTTTGATCAGATTCGGGACCTGAAAAAGTGGATTTTATTGTGAATTTAAGGAAAAATTACTTTTTCTGCATTAATTTTGACGAATCTGGTTCCAAAATGGACTGGAGCTAACTTCTCGAAGCAGGCGTCCACGACTTCGCATTTCCTGACGGTGGGTAGGAAGAAATGACATACGACTTTCTCCGATTTCTTTCCTGCTTCGAAGAAATCGTTTCCATTGGCCAGTTCCTGGACTCGACCGTGTCCGTTCGCGTCTGTTCCTGGGAAAATCCATATATCAAAAACCTTCAAAAATTAATCCTAATCCTACCTGTCGTTTGCTGGCAGCTTCTTTTCATCTGAGCAATTCTGTTTCTACGGATTTCCTCGAGGCCTTCATCGTCAAGGTTGTCCAACCTTTCGATTTCTGCATCAACTTGTTTTCCACTGCTTTGGCAGCTTTCAGAAGTTGTTCAGCAATCATTTGTTCAGACATTTTAATATAAATAAAAAAGCAAAATAATAAAATCCAATTAGGTAAATAGAAATAAAGATTATTATCGGAGAACTTCAAGTTGAATTCCGTGTTATTTTTCGTTTCGGGACCAGATTTCAGCGTTCTTTATTTTTTCTTTTTTCTTCGTCGATTTCGAAATTCTTTTTTTTTAAATTTTTTGATATATTTTTTTTGTGAAAATGAGTGATTCGACTAGTGAACAATTCAAGGAAAGTGATGCTTTATTTGCGGTCCCAAAAGTACCTAAATCTTCGAGGAAAAATCAGGTCGTCCATGTCGGTCCGAAAATTCTGAATACGAAAAAAGAAACTCTTAAAGATTGTTCCAGAAGAAGAATATATCGACAATATTAGGACTATTATTC
>SWDT01000080.1:0-99771 GCA_009193035.1 Halicephalobus mephisto | reverse complement strand
ACCGTTTGTTACTTGCATTTTCGACTGTGGCAACTGAAAAATCACCAATAAATTCCAAACTTTATAAGTGAAAAGGCAGGTGAAAAGAATCTCTTTCATCTATAGATAATTAAAAATAGAATGAAATGTAATTTCTTAAATTCTGGCCGTTGGGAAAGTCTGATAACAACCAAAGCAGAATTTCAAATCTGTTTATTGAACGCAAATAGAATGCAGCATTTATCTGTCTGATATATCAACTGTAGATATTTATATTAAAGATCTCATGTTAATTTTTGTTAAATGATACAGCTTTGTTAAAATAATGCTTAGAATTAGATGGCTTCTTCCAGAAGCTAATAACCCGATAAAGGTCAAAATGTCAATAGTCAAATACTACCACAACAAATATTTATGAAATACAGTTGGAAACAGTTAACAGAAAAATAAAGTAAAAAATTCTTACAATCATAGAATCCAGTGCAGAGATGATAACCATTATGAGTTAAATAAAAACAAGTTTCAACAATATGAATAGTCGTTTCTACCTTGTTGTGGAACAATGACTTTGAATGGTATCAATATTGCAAACCTTACACTAATTACCCCAATGTTTACCATTATTATGCTGAGAACATGGAACAGTAGTAGTTTTTAAAGTGCTCTATTATTTTTAGGTATGCCAAAAGACAAAAAAGATATAGAAAATGAATGAAAAAGTATTTATTTTAGTGTCGACATTGACGAATTAACTAACAAAGTGATCTTAATTTAGATCGATGATATCTAAAATATTAATAATGTAGGTGCTCAATATTTAATTCAATATTAATAGGACTAGAATAATAAAATATTTGATCATTTGCAAATATAGAAATCAGCTGTTGTGACGTTTTAGAAAAAAATTTCAGTTATATGTTAACACTATCACTATTTTATAAGAAATGTAATAAAGGAAACATCAATTTATTTCAGAAGTCAATTTAGTCATATGAAATCTACTTATGAGCAATTGTTTTTACATTAATGACTGGTATTTTTAAATAAATTCCAAAGTAGCAATATACGAAGTCAAAAGTCGTCATAGAAAATATTATATTTGATTCAAGAAAATCAAATCTTGAAACCAGAGGACCTTGTCTTCTTGATTAATTTCCGTCATCCTTTGCTTTATTTCTGTTGTAATCACTATGTTGAATTCATTATGTCTAAAGGGAGGATTGAGAATTGAGGATACTATGTGTAAAGTTATAATTTTACTTTTATTGTCGCTAATAACCTATTGAATGTAAAACGTATTTTCTTTGAAATTTAAGCAATTGAACTTTTACAGGAAAGAATAAGTTTTCACTTTTCATTAAATTAGATATGTTCAGTTTTCTTTGTAGAATCAATTTTGCTATTAGCTGTTCTCAAACACAATAGTCTTTCTGAAGTTGTTTGATTTACTATTATTTGTAATCCCAGATGATCAGAAAACATAAATTTGCCATTGAAAACAAACTTTAAACATAATTAAAAATAAAATAATATCTTATATATAAACAAAAAATAATTTACCCCTAAATGATATTTTTTAGTGAATTCCAAAAATATACTATATTAAGTTTTCTCGAAACCTAGAGAAACTACTAATGTTCCCTTTAGAGGGACGATAGTACTTGGAGTTATCTAAATTTCGACAGTACTATCATCTCTGGAAGTCCAATCGCAAAAAAGCTAAGGTCATCCGAAGAAGGAAAAGCGCAGAAAAAAAAACTGAAAATAACGTGTTTTTCCTTTTCAAACAGCCATAACTTTTTCGTAGCAGAACCTCTGTATATGACCGTACTGTTAAAATGCAGGTGCTTTCAAGTACTATCATTCCTCAAACTGGAACAGTGGTGACTCTTCTACTTTGTGAAAAAACTTCATGTTTTCTATTTTTGCCCCATAATATGGTAACTGGCTCTAAGAACATTTCATTAAATTTGACGAAAACATTCATCTGAAAAGATCTGAGTCAAATAAAGTTAAACTTCGACAAACAAACATGATTTAATTTCCTTCAATTATGAAGTCAGTTCGGTGCTGTACCTTTCATAACGAGGATCTTTTAGTACTGTCCCGAGAACACTCAAACTATAAACATAGTAATACAGGGGCTCACTCAGTCTCATGACCTTCAGCTTACAAATCTTTTTCATTTCAACTGGAAATTTTAAATAGTTATTTTCTTCTCATTGTGATGTAAAATTAACACGTTCATGCATCTTTCTTCGACTACATATTGTGTGCACTTTTTAAACCAATTTCACGGGGATTTGAGCAATCATTCCCTTTGTGGAATAACGAATAAAACCTCACATCATTAGTCCTTTTAAAACTTTCTGGTTTTATTCCTACACATAAAAAGATCAAAGGTTGTTTGCATTTTTCGGTAGAGTAGTGAGGTCTCCTAACAAGTTCGTCTGCTGTATAGTTCTATCATGTACTCTTCTTTTTCGGAAACTGATGTCGCAAAGTGGAAACATCATGGATAATGACTCAAGTACAGGAAAGTGGGTGATTTTCGAGCTTTGATTTTGTAAAAACATTGGTGTTGTACACGATATAATTGGTAAATTCTCATGAGTTAGCCTAGCACCCACGTACAATTTCAACCAACATAAAGTTTGAGTTACTCTACTCTGGAAGCAGGAGAATAGAAGTGGGATGATATCAGTAAATAGTAGTTGAGGATAGTGTTTAGAGAAAGTCACTAAGCATGAATAACACCACCCGTCAGCAATTAATTGGTGTTTATTTGTCATTACCTGAGTCTATCTTTTATTCACCTTATAGACGAATTTAATGATATGCTTTGTCATTGATATATATCATTAAAGTAACAACAAACAATATTAATTATTATTGCTCCCACTCATATTGAAATTATGTCCTTAGATTAAGTAGGTTTTGGACGGAAAATCCTTTCTCTAAATTTTGAAACAATTGGTTTAAATATTAAGTATCTGGTGTTGTCCAACATTGCTTCCTCTTCGGAGAAATATTCAAGAATTTCGTCAATGATATACCAATAATAACGACTCTTAATAGTCACTTTCATTTTAGAAGCTAATAATCCTACTGTACAAGTTTTTTGCTTTACTCTAATAGTAATCTATTATATTAGTGGTCTATAAAAAAGCACAATGCTATCTAATATAGATCACTTAAAATAATTCATGTCAAATTAGATCAGAATCTTTCAAAAACATCATTTGAGACTAAACTGAAAATTTGATTCAAAGTATAAATATTGACTATATTCGCCAGATAAAAATAAATGCTCTGTAATCGATCTGTAAATTGTAATTAGTAGTTATTGCCTTGTGGACATCTGATATCCTTTCTTATATGTAGTCATGACGTGAAACAATAACAGAACTGTTTTTCGGACAAAAAACACATTCGACAAAAATTCAAAAAGGAGGAAAATCATGTTAGGAGGAAACTAGAAACACTGTTGGTTCCAGGTATAAAAACACTCTGACATTTGTTCTTGATCATTTCATCAAAAATGACAAGTGAAAACTCTTGTGGAAACGACTCTAATAGTCTCGAATATGACATTCTTATTATCGGAGCTGGATTTAGTGGCTGTTACCTCCTCTATAACCTCCGGAAGAAGGGCTACAAAGTGAAAATCTTCGAAGCTTCTCAAGGACTGGGAGGAGTCTGGAGGTGGAACCAGTACCCCGGAGCTAGAGTCGATTCCTACGTTCCTGTATATGGACTCTCTATTCCAGAAGTCTGGAAGACCTGGACATGGACAGTAAAGTATCCCGATTGGAAGGAACTTCAGGCTTATTTCGAGCATGTAGATAAAGTCTGCGAGATCTCAAAGGACACGGAATTCAACACGAGGGTTGTGGATGCTCAGTTTGATGTCAACGAAGGGAAATGGAAAGTGACTACAAAGGATGGCAGAATTTGCAAGTGTAGATATCTTTTACCTTGTATGGGATTCGCAGCGAAGCCATATACTCCGAATTGGAAAGGACTAGAGAAGTTCAAAGGGACCATTTGTCACTCCTCTCTATGGCCGAAAGAAGACTATGACGTCACTGGGAAGAAATGCGCTGTCATCGGGACCGGGTCTACTGGAGTTCAGGTAGTTTTAATTAAAATAATGATTTTTTGAATTAAAAATTCCAGATAACCCAAGAATGGGCAAAGAGAGCCAAATCCCTCATTGTCTTCCAGAGAACCCCCAACCTCGCCCTTCCAATGGATCAAGAAAAATTCACTCCAGAAGAACAAGACAAAATGAAAAGCTGGTACCCAAAGATCTTCTTCGATAGAGAGATTGGGGCCGGGGGCCTGGGCTTACCTATTGTAGATCGAAATCTCTTCGATGATCCTCCAGAGCTCGTTGAAGCTGTTTTAGAGCACGCGTGGAATAACGCATTCTACTTTTGGGTTTCTACTTACAAGGACTCGCTCATCGATATCAAAGTTAATAGAGTTGTTTATGACTTCTGGGCTAAGAAAACAAGAGCCAGAATTCAAGATCCAAGGAAAAGAGATATATTAGCCCCTTTAGAGCCTCCACATCCCTTCGGAACGAAACGCCCATCATTGGAACTGGATTATTTCGACATGTTCAATAAACCCAATGTCGACGTGGTTTCCATCAAGAACAATCCTATTGTGGAGATCAAGGAGAACGGAATTGTCCTTCAAGATGGAAGTTTCTACGAAGTTGAAATGATCGCCATCGCCACAGGGTTTGACGCAGTTACTGGATCTATGATCGCTGCCGGATTAAAAGATGTGAACGGAACTCCACTAGGAGACTTGTGGAAAGATGGAGCCAAGACTTACTGCGGAATCAGCATCCACGGCTTCCCTAATATGTTCTTCACATATGGACCTCAGACTCCGACTGATTTGTCAAATGGACCCACTTGTATTGAAGTCCAATCCAGGTTTATTATGGATACGATCGACAAAATGGAAAAAGAGAAGATCAAGTACATAGATCCTATTCCAGAAGCTCAGGATAAATACACTGAGAAAATCCATGAGTTTGCTAATTATACTTTATTCCCTTTGGCAGATTCATGGTACATGGGAGCCAATATTCCAGGAAAGAAACGAGAAATGCTCAACTATCTCGGTGGATTCCCTTGTTACAGAGCCGAGCTTAAGGAAGTTTTTGATCAGGGGCTCACTGGATTCAAATTAACAAAGTGAATTTATATTAATTGACGTAGTGTTATGTAACACATGATTTATAATGCTAGAAATATTGTTTCACATTTATTTTTGGATGTAAAGATAAAATAACTAGTGATAACCGATCGATAAATAGCACCTATCCAAGGAATCATAAGATATCCACTGTTGAAGACAAGTTTCTATATAATCATCATAGCAGTTAACCTCTTTTAAAATCATTAATTTTATTATTAACTCTCCCTCTGAGGGGATGGGCCGTTCCCGGTGGTACGTGCAATACCGGGTCGACCCGCGGCGGGAGAGGAGCAAGCTCCTTCAACCCACCAGGTCCCAAAAATTGATAATAGGTATGTCACAATTGTGACAACGAACCTATTATGGTTCGTAGAACAGATACTACACTTTGATCTTAGCCAATAGGCCGAGAAGCGATACCGACTCCACTTCGGTTTTAATATTTATCTCTAGCCAATTGTCCCAGTAAAGGAGAAAGTTCCTACTAATGCAGAGAGCGAAAGAAAAATTCGTCTTTGATATAACAGGAACCGGGTCATTCGCACTGACCCTTGACTTCGAAAAGAACTGAAGAAATGATTCGAAGATTTGCTTGGCGTGTCTGTTCTTTTGCTCTCCAGTCACAACAATATATTTTTAATAAGAACAATCAAATATCTTAGATCTCTTCGAAAACCTATTGACATCTTCATTTTTTAAAGGTATTAACTATGTTTCCTCCAAATAGAAGGTACAAGTTATCATAAAATTAACGTATTGAGTCTTCGTTTTATGCAATATTGAGCACTACTATTCATTTTTACAGTTGTGAATGCTATGGGAGTAATCAATTTATTTAAAATTACTATCACTTCATCAAATACAAAATTAAAGGGAATTAGGCGATATCCAAGAAAACCACAAAAAAGCTAATAAAAATCAAAACAGTAGAACTACATAGGAAGTGTAGTTTCTGCTCCTTCTTACTTTAATTCTTTTCCCGCATTCTGCAAAGTTCGCTTCAATGCAATATAATGCGGTAAAAAAGCAAAGTATTTAGACAAACTAAGCACTTAAATTTGCAAATTTTGATCATAGATTTTATGATACGATTTTCTTTCTAGTGATTGGCTTGTCATAAAAAGTCTGACAGGAAGGCTAATCCGAGTTCCTAGTTTGTAGAATCTGAAATCAGAGTTGATCTGAATTCCTAGTATGTAAATCTGATATTAAAATTGAACCAAGTTCCTAGTTTGTAAATCTGACATTAAAATTGATCTGAATTCCTAGTCTGTAAATCTGATATTAAAATTGATCCGAGTTCTTAGTTTGTAAATCTGACATCAAAGTTGATCCGAGTTCTTGGCTTGTTTTGTGAGACTTCTTCCTCAGTTCTCATTTGTTAACAAAGCCTCGAGTCTTCTACCGGAAAATGGGGTCCGGGTCTGGTAGCTTTGCAATTACGAGTATTAAACATTGTACTACTGAAGACTGAGGTGTGATTTTAATTGACTACTGTAATTCAGCTTCAAACTTGTTCTAAAAACAATCCTGAATCTTTGAAGACTTTATTTTTCGAAGAGGATTATTCATTTCGAAATTTCTGCAAAACTAAAATTGATATTTACAAAACATGAAAATTGAGTAAATGGCAGTATACTTTCTGTATTAAAATTACGAAATTGAAAAAATAAAAATTATTTAGTCGGAGTGGCTCTGGGATTCTCAATGGAGAAAGTTTGGTTTCTGGAAACCTCTTCTCCTTTGACTTGTTTTTCTTGCGTGACTTTCGTGATGTGGAAGAAAGTTCCAGGTTCTGTGCCGTGCTGACGTACTACAAGATCCGCTGTGCTTCGGGCTTCTCCTGCGGCGTTCTCGGCGAGACAGGTGAATTGACCTCCATCGACGAGTTCTACTTTTTTGATGATCATGGAATGAATACCATTTCCTTCCTGAAAAAACAAAACATGTTTAAAAATATAATTTCAATGACTTACATCAATAAGTTGGACTTCTTCGCAGTTCGGAATCATTTGTCCATCTCTCAACCATGTGACTTTTGGAAGAGGATCTCCGGTGACTCTCACTTGCCAGTGAAGTCTGTTTCCTTCGACCACTTCTTCGCTGATTAATCTCTTGACGAAATCCGGAGCTATTGTTTTTGCTGAAATCAGAAGGCAATCAAGTCGATGAAAAATTAGAAACTCACGTCTGACGACCAATTGCGCAGAACTCGTGGCGACTCCAGAAGCGTTCTTGGCAGAACACATGTATTTTCCGCTGTCTTCCAATCTGGCGTTTCTGAAATTCAAAGAAACTCTTCCTCCGATGTTGGAGAATTCCAGATGTGGATGTGTTTGTTTGTTTATCGGAGATCCATCCTTGCTCCAGGTGATTTCAGGAGCCGGAGATCCCGTAACAACTCCCTCGAATCTCGCGTTTTCTCCAACAGTAGTCACGACGGAAACCAAAGTTTGAGAAAAATGAGGAGGAGTTCCGGCCGATTTCTGTTCAAATTGAACATATTGTTGTTGATACCCTCTCTGAGTCCCTTGTCCTGCGGAGTAACTCTGACTCATCTGAGTGATGGGGATTGGGTGTTGTTTCTTGTTCGGAGGTGGGGTCATTCCATGACCTCTCTGGAGTTCGGAGTAATCAAGAGCTCCAAACGTCTCGACAATCTTCTGATGTTCTACAGAATGAGATTTCCGAGATTTAGTAGGTTGAGGAATCAACGATCGCGGACGCACATGGACTACAGTAACACATTCAGCTCGTCCTTTTATGTTCTCAGCTACCATTTTGTAGAATCCTGCATTTTCCAATTTTGCAGGAGCAAAGGAGATACTGTAAGTGTCCCCTACATTCAGAAATTCAGCAAACTGATAATTAGATTTTATCGGTTTGTCGTTGAAGAACCATTGGACCTTAGGTCTCGGATTTCCAACCATGATACAGTCAAGTTGGGCCTTTTCCCCTTCGTTTACAGTGTACTCTTTCTGGAAAGGCCTTACGAAATCCGGAGCATTGGCGATAGAGGAGAATCCGAGTTCTCCGCCGTCTCTGATTCCCTGGGGTTGGAAGCTTTCGTCGACTATGTACTTGTGCTGAGGAACAGGAGGTGGAGTCGGGGTTCCTGTGTAAGCCCCATCGCTCCAGAATCCTTCGCTCTGAATCATCGTTATCGATCGTTGTTGAAGAGTCTGATTCTGACCCGGAGCAATGACGATCAAAGTCGCTCCTGTTCTAGCTTCTCCTGATTCATTAACAGCTTCACAAGTGTAAAGTCCAGTGTGTTGAGGACTAACTTTGTCGATGATTAATCTGGACCATCCAGTAGAAATGTCATCTTCGACACGGATGTCAGAATTTGGAAAAATAGGTTGATCTTTGAACTTCCATTGGACCTTCGGGAACGGCTGTCCTGTGATCCGCACCTGAAAAACGCACTTTTCTCCGTCTTCTAGAGTCTGATTGACCAAAGAAGGATTAAAAGCAGGAGGTTCATGGACAGGTGTTTGGGGCTTGGGAGCGACTGGTGGTCCTGTCTTCTTCGTTGGAGTACTCGCCTGGACTGTGACTCTGCAGAAGTTTGTGGCTTCTCCTTGAGGGTTCCTGGCCGAGATTTTATAAATACCAGAATCCGAAGAAGAAGCTTTCAGGATATTCAAAGCACATCTGTCTCCTTGGAATTCTAATTTGATTCTTTCGGATTCCTTGATGGTCACTTCGTCCTTGAACCAGATAATCTCAGGTTCAGGTTGTCCCACAACGACACAATCCAATCTGACGTTCTCTCCTTCAATGACGTTGACATTGTTCAGTTGCTTGACGAATCTCGGTTTCTGACCCTCTTGACCCAATTGACTCTTTGACTTTACAATCAATTTCGCAGACGATTCTGCTTTTCCAAGGGGGTTCTCGACACGAATAGTGTACACAGCAGTGTCTTCAATGAAGGTTTCTTCGATGGTCAAAGTAGCAACTCCGTTGTGAAAATTCTGTCTGTAATCAACGTTATTTTTCACGTCTAATCCGTCCTTAGTCCAGGTTATTTTAGGTTCTGGTTCGGCTTCGACTCTAGCTGCGAATTCGAATTTATTTCCTTCGTCAATTTGAGCGTCTTTCAGAGTAGTCAGAAGACGTGGAGCTGCTTGGGATCGAGTAGTTGTCACTTGGGTTTCTGTGATTTTGTTCTGAATCTGGTTGAGTCTATTTTGGATGTCTGTGTTTGTTTGAGCGGCTTTCTGGACTCTTATTAAAGTATCATCATCTGCAATAAAATTTATATAAAAATAATTTAGAAAAATTACTTTGTTTTTCATTGACGACTTTTCTGATTTCTTGTAGTTTTTGTTGTTGAGAAGGAATCTGCTGAATGACCTTCTCAATTCTGTCTCTGATGTGTTCTCGTTCTTCCACAGTTTGAGCGTTATCAACAGCACTTTCCAAATTTCGGATAATTTCGAAAGTGTCAACTTGCCACATCTGGACTTCTTCTACTGTAGAAGTCGCAGATTTCGTTTCGATTTTCTGATTTTGCCAATTTTTCCATTTTTGAGTAATTTCTGCAAATTTTTTTTCATGTTGATTAATCAAATTCCTGACAGAGTCAATGGCTTGATCAGAATTCAGATGGAGATCGTGAGAAGTCAAGGCTCGAGTGTTGGCGATGAACTTGTCTCCTTGATGTTTTTCTTGTTGAAGAGTTTCCTGAATCATCTGAAAGACATTGTTCATCTGCTGAATAACGCCTTCATTAGAGAAGTCTCTGTTTGCATCCAGAAGAGAAGACAAAGTCTGAAAAGAAGAATCCAATTCTCGACCGAATTTTTGGACTTGTTGAAAGTTGTTTCCGATTTGGATTCTGGTTTCTAAAGTTATTTTTAAATTTTCGTATCTGTTTTCGAAATCAGAAAGAAGTTTTCGATCTTCGTTGTTCAATTCATGTGCTCTGTTGAGTACGGTATTCACTTCGTGTTCTTTGTTCTGAAATTGAATTTTTTTTAATTTTCATTTTCAAAGGTCCCACCACGACTTCAGTGGCGAATTGTTTGTGTTTGTTGACGAACTCGTTGGCGGAACTGTAGTCACTTCCTAGATTTCCATTCGAAGTCAAAAAAGGCTCAGCTATGTCCCTTAGCCATCCAGTCAAATTCGCTATTTGACTTTTCAGAAGCTGATTTCCGACTTGGATTCTGTGTTGAGCCAGTTGTTCAATCTGCTGAAGTCTGTTCTGGAGCTGATTCAACTTCATTGCTACTTGATCGTTGTGACCGTTTCTGAGAATATTTTGTCCTTCTTCGATTACTGTATTTGCTTTCTGACGAGCAAGAGGACCGAGTTCTCCGGCGATGGCGGCAGAAGCGTTCGCGAGATCAGTTTCCATTTTGTCCAATTGATGAAGCATCTGCAAAAATGAATGATAATTCCTAAATAATCCATCTTTTTGAACATTTGATTTGTGTAATATTTTCATTTTTCGCTTTCGACCAACACTAATGGGCCTTGTTTTGGTCGCGAATGCCAGAGGCTATCCTGACGGACTCGACCAAAAGGACGTTGTAAACAACTTTTGTCCGTTAAAATCGATTAATAAAAATAACTCACTCCATCAGCAGATTGAACAAAGGCCTGAATTCTGTTCCCGAGCTGACTTCTTTCTTCCAACTTTTTCAGAAGAGAATCTACGGCGTTCGTAAGTTCCCGCGTCCTGACCACCAAAGGATCTGCTTTCTGAGCTTGGGCTTGAGTTTGAAGACGACGAAGATTTTCTTTTTGTTGTCTAGCTTCTTGAATCAAGTTAGTAACAATTCCAGAATCTGCTCCATGGATCAATTGAGATTGAGCATGTCGAAGCCAATGTTCAACAGCAGCAAGTTGGTCAGCCAAGGTTCCTTCCAACGGTTTTGCTGGTTTTTGAGTAATTCCGAATTTTTCTCGTTGTTCTCCCCAGATGGACTCTACACTCTCCCATTCTTGGGCCATTCTGAAAAAATTTGTTAAATTTAAAAAAAAGTTTCAAAAATACCGTAGCATGATTTTTTCAATTTGCAAACAAGCGTTCGCAGTTTCTGCTGGTCTCTCCGGATTATCTGCCAGATTTCCTAGAGTTCTTATCTGGCTGATAAGATTAGATCCCAAGTCAACGGCTTTCGCTGTAGAATCCAAAAGACCTAAAAAATCGATAAATCTATCAACTACTTTTGCTGCATTATAGGTGGCTATTTTGGTTCAGCGGTTTAAAGTTAGACTTCAAAGAAAAACGTCCGAGTTCGATTCCCTCTGAGAAAGTGATGAATACATAGATCAGCAGAGAAGTCAATGAAGAACAATTTGTTCTTTCGCTCCTAGCTGATTCTCAGATTTTTTAATTTTCTAATTTTTTACTTACGATTAAAAGCTCCTTGAACTTCAACAATGACTTGCTGAGCAGAATTGCCTGAGGCGACGGCTCTAAGAAGATTGTTAATTTGCTTTATCGTTTGTTCGTGTTTTTCCGCTTCCTGATAAAATTTCAAAGTATCTTCCAAGATATATCCTCTCAGATCCAATTGCCGATTTAGCTCTCTCCAAGCAACACCCAAACTCTCTGCCATAGCTTCATAAACAATAATTCCGTCTTCTGTTTTTTGTTCTGTAACAAGCTTATCCGCTCCAGCAAGAAGTTGTTCAACTTGATCTTGTTTGCTCTAAATTATTATTTTTATAAAATAATTTTTAAAATCTTATTTTTTTAATTTTTATTAAAACCTTTTTTTATAAAATAACTTTTAAATTTTATAAACATTTTTTTTTAAATTTTATAAAATAATTTTTTTCTAACTTTTAATAAAAATTTAAAAACAATAATTTTTTTAATTTTTATTAAAATCTTATTTTTTTAATTTTTATTAAAATTTTATTTTTTTAATTTTTATTAAAATTTTATTTTTTTTTATAAATTTTTTAAAATTCTTATAAAATAAATTTTATTATTTTTTATGTAAATTCTTACCCTTAATCTGTTAACAAGATCTCGATGTGATTCTAATAATCTGCTCGTTTGAGTCGGATCAGATCCAATATCCATCAATCTCGGTCGCATTTCGTCGATTCTAAGCTCAACATATCCCAACGATTTCAACATCGCTATTACTATCGTAGTATGGTCTCCAGCTCTAACACCAATCAACGACATTGTTGTTGTTGTTGGCTTTTCGCCTGGTTCCCCTCTGGCTACTGGTGGCATCGTTCAAAAATAAAAAAAATCGTTGGATATATTTGGCTCAAATTCCCTTAAAAAAACACTTTAAAATTTCTATTTCCATCTGAAATCAATTTCAAATAAAATCCACGACTATGAAAAGAAAAGTCGAATGCCGAGGATTTTGGTTTGTCGGTCAATGTTACACCTCTTTTGCCTACGGCCAAGTTATATCCGCGAAGCTGTCGGATCGCGTTCAATGTTTCGGGACAAAGCATTCCCCATTGGAGAAAAAGGATAACGACCAAGTGTTGTTCCGTACTTTCCCGAGTTCGCAGCCACCCCCACGATAGTCTGGCTGCCACGGAATAGAGGGACTGACCGCTACTCATCTGCCAGTCACCACCTAAGATTAAAAATAAACGCACAACTTCTAGTATTGTGGATCACATTGGTAATTAGTCTAATTTTTCATTTCACGAGACAATTCTCTATACCGATAATCATCCTAATGTCCACCAACTTCAACAGCTCCGGGCTTGCGCAGAGGATCGTACTTTTGGAAGTAGAGCTTGTCCTGGACCTTCTGGCGGATTCCTCTCCAGTGCTCGACTTCGTGGTGATGGGAGTCTTCCTTGCCCTTATGGTAGAGGACCTTGTGGTGGGGCTTGACTAAAAACCGACCATCAAAATCAAAAACCAAAGGAAAACCCACTTGGCAGCAAGAACTTGTAGGCTCCGTACAAGATGAATCCGGAGTAGACGTAATATCTCATGACAGGGAGATATTGCCACATGTGGCGCCAGCTCGTCATTCGGAACTAAAGTCTGTCGTTTAATCGACAGTCAAATCGAAATTCAGAAACTTACCCATTCTCCAGCAGTCCACGGGCGAGCCGGCATTCTTGGGTGAAGCTTGGAGTCAGGAATCGGGGCATTTGGAGAAACCAAAACGACAGCAGCTCCCCGGACCGTCTCGGCCGTCCATTTGGTCGCGTCCCAAACTTTGTTGAGCATGTTGACTGAAAATTCCGAAATTCATATATCAATTTCCAAAACAATCACGCGTCAATCCTCAATCATTGTGCACAAATCATAAATAAGCAATTACAATAGGGAAATGGAGGATTTTTCCAATAATAAAAACTGAAAGTAGAAATCAGTCGCGAGATAGATTGACTTGTATATAAAAAAACTAAGCAAAACAAGGGCTAATAATTTGTTAAAAAGTTGAATGATGGTATTGAGAAGGTCTGTATCGTGAAAATAAAGGGAAATTAATAATAATAAAAGAAATAAATAATCAAACAAATTTTGTGCAAAAAGAAAAAACGCGAATAGTCGACGAGCACCCTGAATTTCGTTTCGGGAGTTTCCTCAAAGTCAGGAAAGACGGGTCTTAAAGTGGGAAAAATGGTCTCGAATCCACTCTCGTTTTTTGAAATTTAAAAAATTTTTTATTTTTCAAAAGTTTTAAAAATCTCAATTTTTTATCGTTTATTTTCGATTTTTTAATTTTAAAAATGAATTACTTCGAGATTTGTTCAAATTGAATTGACAATTAGTTTGAAACTGATGACTATGAACATGATCGAAATTTTGAAATTTTTCGGATTTTTATTATTTAATTTAAATTTGTAGTTTTTAATTTCAAAGATGAATTACTTTGAAGTCGAGTCGGATTTCGTCAAAATGGATAGGAATATCGGAGGTAAATCAAGAGAGAGGCTCTGTGGAGTCACCTGCAACTGAACGCAATCGATTCATAAAAGCTCTTCGTTAAAATTTCCGTTTACTGAATTATAGCTAAATACAATCGATGACAGGATTATAATTCCACTAATGTTTATTGTAACTTTTACTTTTATTCCTATATCGCACAAAATCAAAATACCCATATAACTACAAATTATAATATTGTCGCGACATTAAGCGTAGCGAGAAAGGAGCGATCGTTCAGGAGAAACGATTCTGCTTCCAGGAATAGAATGGAAAAAGTCGCTCTCGTAGCTTAAGAGAAAAGCACTTGTCCGGATAGCAAGATAATGCGGGTTCGATACCTGCCGAGAGATGTTTTTCCTTCCATATTAGTTTCGGACTAGATGAGGCCAGAGCTAGTTTTCCGACAAATATTGTTTATTGTAATTGCACGTAATTAATGTATTGAGATAATTTTTTTGTTATTAAAAGGACCTAAGCACGTTGATTACGCTCAATTAGAATCAACTTCAATAGAATAACAACTGTGTCATCGGTTGTGTTCGGAATCTAATATATGAAGATTGTGGTTCAAGCCACTCACGCATTGATTACCCACAGTTAAAATCAACTTCAATAAGATAGAAATCATGTCGATTATTACATTCGAAACCCAATATTAAAATTGTGATTAGCAACTACTATTCGTTGATTACAGTCAATTAGAATCAACTTCAATAAGATAGAAATCATGCCATTGATTATGTTCGAAACCCAACATTAAGATTGAGGTTAGCAACTATTATACGTTGATTACACTCAATTAGAATTCACTTCAGCACAATACTAATCTCATCATTGATTGCGTTCAAAACGTGGCCTATGAAGATTGTGATTAACATTTTTACATAGTAATTACGGTCAGTTACAAATGATTCCGTAGAACCTGAGTGATTTACTGACTTTGTTCGTGTAAATTGCTTCATTTATTTCTGACACTGTCAACTGTATCAGGATTTATTCCAGAGGACGAGCCTCAGCTGTTTTTACGCAACTCTTAGACTTTCGAATTTATCTATTTTCTAAATCTATGAATAAAAAACACTAATTATCCAGTTTTCTCGGGAAACGCAGATCTTAATCAAACTCAGTGTTCGTGTTTCAACAAATATCTAAGAAATATTTTTTAACTCGTGAAACTTGGATTCGATTCTGATTCTTTATAATGCTACAGTATCCCTTGATGTTAAAGCTGAAGTTTTATTTTTCACAATTGCATCGAATAAAGTTGCACATTTAAAAAAGAAACTTTAAGTTCATCCGAGGAGAGCGAGGGCTTGACACCAGACCTTCTCGTTGCTGAAGGCACAGTATCCATCACCGTTGGAGACGAAGGCGGCATCGGTGCCCTTGGTCTTCTCAGTACAGACGACGAAGAATTTAGCGTTGTAGGTTCTGTAGAGAGCTCCTTGGACGGCGAAGGTGGAACTGGTGGGTTCGTCGGTGAGGTTCTGATCGATGACCTTTTGCCATTCCTTCTGGGGACAAGGATCGGATTCTTGGGTCTTCACTTGGGGCTCGAGGACTTCACGTTTCTTACGGCCTCCACATCCACTGAAATTTCGAAATTATTAATTAAAATTAATCTTCCCTAAGGTCTATAAAGTAGTCAACATCGAAATCAAATTCGCAATATTCCGGCAGATTACGGTCTTTAATTTTTGCGGAACTATTCGATTTTAATGTTGATTTTTATAGATGTCAATATTGCTCAAATAACTAACCATGGAGAAGGTGGAGGAGGAGCACTGAAATTTAATATTTAATATTTAGTATTTAATATTTAACAATTTTTAAATTAATAATTAATACTCACCAACATCCACCGCCACCTCCGAGCAATCCGAAACAAGCTTCGGCCTCGGGCATCAGGAGAGCAGCAGCAACGACGAAAACGAAGATGAATCTTTTGTTCATTTTTAGAAGACTCGAAATTAAATTTCTGAATAAATCCACAGTCCCAGCTTCTGCTTTTATACTAGCATCGTTCGATTCATATCCTTGATTAGGACAAATCTAACGTCATTTTAAACATGTTTTTCAACTTTTTTCTGCTATTGCAAAATCCGTGAATTCATTTGACTCAATTTGGGATCTTGTTCGGATATCATCCAGATAGATCCGAAGCTGACGGTTATGGACATAACTAGATTTGTTGACTTTTCAAAATCTCCAGATTAGATCTATTATGTTTGAATTCAGAATTCCTTGAATTCTAAGCTTCTATTGTTCCGAAAAACATAAATTAATTCGAAACCAACAGATCTAAACATGGTCAAATTTTTTAATTTTTTAATTTTTTGATTTTTTAAAATTTTAATTTTTTAATTTTTTAAATTTGTTTTGAATCATAAAATCTAATTGTTTCAAAATTACCTCAAATTTAAAATTCATCCACAAGTTCGGAAATGAACAACTCTGGAAATAACTGGATTTGTTTTTTATAATCTTTAGATTTTGAACATCTTTGTGGTATTTCTAATTTTATATTTTTTGATTTTGAACTTGAATTATTTTTAGTTAAATTTTAATTAAATTCGAAATTAACAACTATCGATATAATCAAATTTCTTAATTTTTAAAAATCTTCAAATTTCGAATATCCTACAAATATTTCTAATTTTATATTTTTTGATTTTGAACTTGAATTATTTTTAGTTAAATTTTAATTAAATTCAAAATTAACAACTATCGATATAATCAAATTTCTTAATTTTTAAAAATCTTCAAATTTCGAATATCCTACAAATATTTTTAAATTTAAACTTTTTTGATTTTAAATTATTTCAAAATTACCCTAAATTTACAACTACACAATTTTAATTAATAAAAATTATTTTTTTAAATTGTGAAATTGCACGATACAGTATGATTGAAATAAATTTTATATAAATTCATTGTAAATTTTCACAACCGAGAAATTCGCAGTTTAATCGAGATCCATGATTTTTCTCGAAATAAAAAATTTAATTTTTAAAATGGCAGTTTTTATCGAACTTGTTCATCAGTTACTGTAATATTGCCGGTGGGATCCACGGCACAGGTCCATTGAAGAGAATCTAATTTTTGACCATCAGCATGACCGTGAGTTTTGGGATAAAATTTGCTCTGAAGAGTTCTTTTCAAAGTACCCCCAGGACCTCTCAGGACCAGGACCAGGTCCTCCCTGACCCCTCTCTTCGTAGGGTCTATCCCGACGGTGTTCCAAAAAGCCTCATACTCCCCCGACTGAGGCCGGTCACATCGGAGTTCGAGATCGGATCCGGCGATGTGGAGGTTACTGAAAAGTCAAATTTATAATTTTCAAAAAATTAAAGTCAAATAAATTTGAAAAATGAATTTAGAGTTCAATCTAGAAAAAATCGAAAATATTATATGAATTACAACAATTAAAAATGCGCATTTTTAGGGAATTTTGAATTTCAGAAAGTTCTAAAATCATTTGTTTTGAAGTTTCATTTCAAAATTATGTTGTTTGGGAATTTAAAAATGAACATATTCTACGAAATTGTCTCGGAACGAATTTGGGGGAGTTCTAGAATCCTTGGAGAGTTTAGTTTTAGAAGCTCCAACGAGATCCCAGAAACTTCCATAGCCTTGGAGGACTTCATAAGCTCTCATCAGATGCCAGAGGGGCTGGCGAAGAAACTCACTGGAACTCAACACAAGGCGTTGTTTTCAGAGTTACTCTGTATTTGGATTCGGAGCAGAACTTGAGGGTCTTGGTGGAGGTCTCGAAGCGGGCTCCATCGTGCTTGAAGACTATCTGGTCCCCGGTCTCGGCCTCTCTGAAACCACCGTAATTCAACCCCACATGCAGTTCGATCCTGTGCAAGTTGGTGTTTTCACCTGTTCGGATTTAAGAAATCTTTTATTAAAAAACATTTCTTGGACGATTTGTGGAAGACGTTTTAGGATACTTGGTCGTATTTATATATAAATATACTTCTCAATTAACTTCTCCTACACCAGGTTGGAATCTTCGGAAATGTGAAAATTGAAGTATGATGGAGTCATAAAAATATGTTCGTGGTAGGACTAATAAGAACTTGTTTGAAAAATCAAGACCAAACGATGTCTAAATTCTCTAAGATCGGTGTTAAATCAAATTCGAAAATTAAAAAATCCGAATTAATTCAAATTCGAAAATTCAAAAATTAGAAAATTTAAATCCGAAAATTAAAAAATTCAAATTAGTTCAAATTCGAAAATTAAAAAACTCGAATTAGTTCAAGTTCGAAAATTAGAAAATTTAAATCCGAAAATTAAAAAATTAGAAAATTTAAATTTGAAAATTCAAAAATTAGAAAATTTAAATTCGAAAATTCTAATCTGGAAAATATAAAAAATTCTTCAAGAAATCGACGGCATTTTTAAAGTACTTTGTTTTCATTGTTTGTAAAGTTTCTTACTACATTTAATAACACTAATTTTTAATGCATAAAATCCATCAAAATTTCGGACTTACATCATTTTCCGAAATGAGCTCAATAAGCCGTCTCCGACAAATTGGTCGTTTAATGAATTTCGTCTTCGAAAAGTTTCTTAACCAATTTTCGTGTTTTAGTGTCCTCAAGCAAAAAGTACATTTTCGACTGAGTAAGAAAATTGAAAATGACGAAAATGGCACCGATCCAATGCTGATGCATTTACGAAAGAAGCAAAAAATTGAATTTGTAAATTTTTCTGGATTTTTTGGAAGTTTCTACTTGAGTCAAAATGTACAAAATTTTTAATTTCATCAACTTGAAAAAATTATAAAATTTAAAAATTAACATTGTTAAGAATTTTTTTATTTTTGGAAAATTATAAATTTTAAAGCAGTTTTAGAAAATTTGAAGAAGCTTGAGTAGATTCCGGAGGACTTCTGGAGCTGTTATGAGGGTCTGGGAAAATTCAGAATCTTCTATGAAATCTTAGAAAATTTCAGAAGCTGTTATCAGATGTTTCAGAATTTTAGGAGCTTTTGTGGGGATTTAGGAAAATTCAAAATTTTCTGAGATTTTGGAAAACCCGAAAATCTCCCATTAAATTTTAGAAAACTTCAGAATTTATAAGATTTCAGAATCTTATATGAAAATTTAGGAAAATCCGAAATCTTCTATGAGATTTTGGAAAATTCGAAAATCTCCCACTAAATTTTAGAAGACTTCAGAATCTTATATGAGATCTTGAAAAACTCGAAAATCTCCGATTAAATTTTAGAAGACTTCAGAATTTATAAGATTTCAGAATCTTATATGAGATTTTGGAAAATCTGAAATCTTCTATGAGATTTTGGAAAATCTCCCACTAAGTTATAGAAAACTTCAGAATTTATAAGATTTCAGAATTTTCTATGAGATCTTGGAAAATCCGAAAATCTCCTACTAAATCCTAGAAGACTTTAGAATCTTATATAAGAATTTAGAAGATTTCAGAATCTTCTATGAAATCTTGAAAAATCCGAAAATCAAACCTGATAGATATAGTAAGCTGAAATGAAGATATTGCCGAGCTACCGGCGACCATGGAATCTCAGGACTTTGGCTAAGTAACACTTGATGAGGATCGGTGAAAATAAAATTTGAAACGTTTTTCAATTTGGTCCTGAAATTTTATTTACATTCTATAGTTTCCATTTTTCACGCTTTTGACGTCATTTAATGTCCACGGAATTATAAAATATGATTATTTTTTGGAAAAATTTGATTAAAAATGCTTACAGTATCTATGTACTAAAAACTTATTAAAAAATAAAATAATAAAATTTAAAAAATAAAAATAATAAAATTTAAAAAATAAAATAATAAAATTTAAAAAATAATAAAAATTTATAAAATAAAAATAATTAAAATAATAAAATTTAAAAAATAATAAAATTTAAAAATAAAAATAATAAAATTTGAAAAATAAAAATCGCGACGAAGTAGTCTCGAAGCGAATTTTTGAAATTTTTGAATTTTTGATAATAGCTGCAGTTTCATGATGGATTCTGAAAAGTTGTGGGATTTTTTGGAAGACATTGGAGGATTTCAGAAAGTTCTATATGATTCTGGAAATTTTTGGGAAGTTCTAGAAGCTTCTACAGAATCTTAGGAAGTTTGAAATTTTCATAAAATTTTCAGTTTTAAAATTTTTTATAAAATGTTTAAAAATTCTAAAAATAAATTAAAAATTCTGAATAACTCCAGAAATTCTTATAAGATTCTAAAAATCTAAGAATTTTTAGAAATTTTTATTTTATTTCAAAATTTTTGATTAAATTTTCAGTTTTAAAATTTTTTATAAAATATTTAAAAATTCTAAAAATAAATAAAAAATTCTGAATGACTCCAGAAAATTTATAAGATTCAGAAAATCTAAGAATTTTTAGAGATTTTTATTTTGAAAAGTTTAAAAATTTTTCAAGAAGTCTAGAAGCTTCTCTGACATTCCAAAAAGTTTCAGAACCTTACATAAGATTCTAGAAATTCCCACGGAATTCTAAAATTTTCCAACGAATCTTAAAAAGTTGTAAAAATTTCAACAAATTTTTAAATAAATTCAAAAAAATAAATTTTAAAAAATTAAAAAAAAATGAAATTCTAAAAAAATAAATTTTTTAAAAAATTTAAAAAAAAAGTAAATTTAAAAAAAAATAAATTTTATAAAAAATTAAAAAAAAGTAAATTTTAAAAAATATAAAATAAATTTAAAAAAAATATAAAATAAATTTAAAAAAAAGTAAATTTAAAATAAATTTAAAAAAAATATAAAATAAATTTTAAAAAAATATAAAATAAATTTCAAAAAAATATAAAATAAATTTTAAAAAATTTTTGGAATCTTCCACATTTAGAAAATTCTATTTAAAAATGGAAAATGGCAATGGAGAGTTTTATATAACTAGTTTCAGTAGTCTATTTTAAGCTTGGAGCAAGCTAAAAGCTCTGAAAACGAAAGAATATATACAAAAAGCCGGACGCCGTGTGCTTTTTTCAGTTACGCCCAACTGCCTCTGGCCATAGTCCATGAGCACCAGGGCAATTGACCAACGGACAGAACGACAAAGCTTCTGGATGGATTTCAGGACCTCGTTGCCAGGGGCTTGCGGACTGCTTTTTGACCTTTATTGAATTTTTTTGATTTTTATTGGTTAAATTTTTTATAAAAAACTATAGTACTCAAACATGAAAGATTGATGAGCAATTTTTTCGGAGCTTTCTGAATTTTCGAAATTTAAAATGGATTTGAAATGAACTAACAACTTCGGGTGCAATTTTTGGAAGTTAGTAAGCAAATAAAGGAAACAGAAAAACATACGGTAACTCTAGAATGTAGTTATTACGAAATAACAAAACTATTATAAAAATTAAAATAAATGTTGTAATTTTCCAATTTTATAAAAAATTTCGAAATTTCAAGTTTCAGAAAAATATTCTAAATTTTCATTGGATTCAAGAAATTCAGGAAGCTTGTATGAGATCATAAAAGGTTTCAAATGATATAAAATTCCGATATCATACTATTTTTGAAATAAAAAAATGAATTATTACGAAATAGTTTCAAACGAAATTTTAAACTTTTAAAAGTATCGAATTCACAATTTCTGATGTTACGTTGAAATAGTTATTGGATTTAGGAGATTTAGAAATTTTCATAAAGTTCTAACACTCATAGAATTACGAAAATAAAAAAAAAACAGAAATTATTACGAAATAGTCTCAACAAAATTTTAGAACTTTTTAAAAGTATTCAGAATTCAAAATTTCTGTGTTACGTTAAAATAGTTATTGGATTTTAGGAATTTAGAAATTTCATATAAATTCTAACACCATAGAATTACGAAAATAAAAAACAGAAATTATTACGAAATAGTCTCAACACGAAATTTTAGAACTTTTAAAAGTATTCAGAATTCACAATTTCTGATGTTAAGTTGAAATCTATTGGATTTTGGGAAGATTTGAAAGATTTTTAAAGTTCTAACACCATAGAATTACGAAAATAAAAAAAAAGAAATTATTACGAAATAGTCTCAACGCGAAATTTTACAACTTTCTAAAAACATCTCAAATTCTGTTTTTCGGATTATTTTTAGAATTCTTACTAGATCTAGAAATTTTCACAAATTTTTAATTTTCCAGAAAATCTTCAAAATTACAAATACTCGTAGTTTCGCAATTAATGAACTCATTAATGATATTATTTTTGATTTGTTTTTTTAAACTAACGATGAAGCTTTTTATTTTTAATCTCGAAAACGTTTTATTTAAAAAACGTTTTATTTTTATCAACTGAATTGGAAATATACTATTCAACAATTTCAGCAATTATGTTGAAAATGTTTTGACACTGGGTACACTCCGCATATCATAGGGAAGTACACAAGTGCCCAGTTTTCTCACATCAAAACGTCTAAAAAAGTGCAATTTTTCAAGGAAAAACAAATTTGAAACATCTCAGGTTCAACAAATTCTGCATCGGATTTCGAAATGCTTTTTCTTCATTATTCACTAGATTTAATGTTTTATTTTATGAAAAATAAATAATTTGAAAGTCATTTTTAACCAATCCAAATATTAACGAATTTATTTTATATAACATATTTCGAAATTTTTGCGTTCTGTGGTGACGTCAATTTGGGTTATTTTTGAAAAAAGAAAGTGTTCTCCGGATGCTGCAAATTTGATTTCAAATCTTGGTATTCCATTGTTACATCAATTTGACTCATTTTAAAGGAAGAAAAGTGTTCCTTGTCATCTTAGAATTCTGATTTTAAACTAAAATTTTATTTTAACATTAATTTAGCTTATTTCTGAAAGAAGAAAAGTGTTCCTGGATGCTGTGAATCCAACTTTGAAGTCCTGACATTCCGTTGTTACATCAATTTGACTCATTATAAGGAGAAAAGTGTTCCTACATCTTGCGCATCTGACTTTGGAATTATCCTATTTCATTGTACGTTAATTTAGCTTATTTCTGAAAGAAGAAAAATGTTCCCCATATGTTGCAAATCCAACTGTAGAGCTTTGATATTCTGTTCGAAAATTTCTTTTACATTATTTAAAAGAAAAAAGTGTTCCCTACATCATGCAAACTTGATTTTAATTCTTGACGTTCTGTTCCAAAGTTGATTTCACTCATTTATGGAGAAAAGTGTTTTCTTTATATTTGGAATTATTGCAAATTTTAATATTTTGTTCTAAAGCTTATTTAAATTATTTTAAAAGTGTTTTACTCATATTGTGAATTAAGCTTTAAATCTTGGTATTCTGTTCCAAAGTTGATTTACATTATTTTGAAAGAAGAAAAGTGTTCCCTACATCTTGCGAATTTGATTTTTAGTTTGGCGTTCTGTTCGAAATTTTCTTTACATTATTTTGAAAGGAGAAAAGTGTTCCTACATCTTGCGAACTTGATTTTAGTCTTGGTGTCTGTTCCAAAGTTTCTTTTACATTATTTTGAAAGAAGAAAAGTGTTCTCTACATCTTGCAACTTGATTTTCAGTCTTGGCGTTCTGTTCCAAAGTTGATTTTATTCATTTATGGAGAAAAGTGTTCTCTGTAATATTTTGAGCACAAATGACCAACTTTTTTGATATTTTAATTCTAATAAAATAATAAAGTTTATTGAACGTCAAAAATTATTATTAAAATTTATTAAATATTTTTTGAAATACAGAATGTTTAAGAATTTAAATTTTTTCGAAATGTTTGGATTTTATTTGACGGAAATTTCTAAATAGTAACACTGTATTTTTAACCGAAAAATTTAGTTAATTTTATAAGTTTAATGCAAATAGTAAAATTCAGTTTTTATAAAGTAATCTTCTTGATGTTTTTCATGTCGTCAAAAGTTTGCTTTCAGTACCACAAAAATGTGTAACTTTTAGTTTAGTAAAAATTGCGAAATGTAACAAAAATGTAATAATTGTTACATTTTTTCATGAATATTTGACATTTGTGACGAAAGTTAAAAATTAATAGTGGCAATTTCTATTTTTTATTCCTCCAAAAGTTACGCTTTTTTGTATGGTAGTCCTTCAGATCAAAGACATTGTTTTTTCTAAACAATATACTGTATAAAACGGAAATCCAAGATCACTTTCGACAAGCAACCCATTTGGAAAATACAGTAAACTAAAAAAATTTTCCAATAATTTTAGATTTTACAGTGAGAATTTCGGTTTTTTAAAAACTTGCATATAATTTTTGAACTTTTCCTCAAGGGGAATTCAAGAGCTATCAATTTTGAAAAGTTTGAAAACTCTCACGTCATGGAATAATGTTGCTTGCAAGTTTTTAACGAAATTGGAAATCAAATTAACTCACCCTTGAAAATTGGCCCCCGACAGATTTCGAAAGCAAAAAGTGTTTCGGAATCCGGAAGACGGATAATCATGTGTCCAGATAAAGAATCTTAAGTTTCAGTAGCAAGCATGAAGTATAAGTGAGAGTAATAGAGGTTTTATAAAACAGTGGACACACGACAAAAGCGCAATTCAGAATGATGTTGAATGACTTCCGGAAAAATTCATGCCCTCAGGGCCAGTTCTCAAAGGTCTTAGATTGGTCTGGGATGAATTCTAGAAAGCTTTCAGCATAGTCTGGGACGAGTCTATGGCAATCATTAAATGTGATATGAACTCTTCTAAATAGTTCCAACCTGGTGTAGGAGAAGTTAATTGAGAAGTATATTTATATATAAATACGACCAAGTATCCTAAAACGTCTTGCACAAATCGTCCAAGAAATGTTTTTTAATAAAAGATTTCTTAAATCCGAACAGGTGAAAACACCAACTTGCACAGGATCGAACTGCATGTGGGGTTGAATTACGGTGGTTTCAGAGAGGCCGAGACCGGGGACCAGATAGTCTTCAAGCACGATGGAGCCCGCTTCGAGACCTCCACCAAGACCCTCAAGTTCTGCTCCGAATCCAAATACAGAGTAACTCTGAAAACAACGCCTTGTGTTGAGTTCCAGTGAGTTTCTTCGCCAGCCCCTCTGGCATCTGATGAGAGCTTATGAAGTCCTCCAAGGCTATGGAAGTTTCTGGGATCTTGTTGGAGCTTCTAAAACTAAACTCTCCAAGAATTCTAGAACTCCCCCAAATTCGTTCCGAGACAATTTCGTAGAATATGTTCGTTTTTAACTTTTGTGATGTAATTTGGAATTTATTTTTCCAACATGATAACAAATAATTTTGAGTTCCCATATGTACAGTATATGGAAGAAAGCATGACTGATTTGTGATGAACAACAACATTAAACGGAGATCAACTGAGAAAAGTCACTCGATCCGTTCAGGACCCCTATTGTCGTCATTGATATTCAAATTAGCCATAGGTCTGCTGATTGATTTTCTTTTACATTGAGCCATGTACCCTCCCCTCATGGAATCCACGAGGAAACTGATCAATGAAATCCAAGCCTTCAGGGCTTCTCTCTTGCCTCTGACGGATTCTGCTCTGGAAATCGTCTCAGTAACACAATTCCCAAGGTCGTCCCAGATGGAAGAAGCATTGCCTCCACACATGTTGTAGTGGAGTTCCCCGATGGAGATGCATCTGTCCTGAACGGCTTTCGAAGGATTATTCAATTCAGAAACCGCAAAGTCGAAGATTTCTATCAAACATCGGACGTGTTCTTTCATGTCACAGCCTCTGGAGGACGAGAATCCCTCCACGATGCACATTTTTTGAAAAAGTTCTTTTACTTTGGAATTCCGAGCTGACAATTGTCTAAAAATCAATTTTTAATTTAAAATAAAAATAATTTTAAAAAATTAAAAATGAAAATTTTTATGAAATTTTTTCAGCGTGAATTTTCTCAAATTTTACAATTTTGATTTTAGATATTTTTTAAAATTTGAACTAGTTTTTTGAAAAATTTCAGAAAAAAAATTTAGAAGGTTTCAAAAATAAAAAAAATTAAAAAGTTTCAAAAATAAAAAAAATTTAGAAAATTTTAAATATTTTTGTAAAAATTTCCGAAATTTTAGAATCTTATAATGGATTTTAAAAGTTTAAATTAAATATTTGAAAATTCTGAGATTCTCAAAAAATTCAGAAACTTTAATAGAATTTTTGAAGGTTCCAGAATCTTCTGTTGAATTCTGTAAGCTTTTATGGAATTTTAGGAGAATTCAAAAATTCTTCCAAAATTCTTAAATATTTGGATTTTTTTATTAGATTCTGTAAGTTTCTACGAAATTTCAGAATTCAAATTTTTCAAAAAGTTTTAGAAATTTCGGAATTCAAAAACATCCAAAATTTTTAGAAATTTCAGAATTCAAAATTTTTAAAAATTTCAGAATTCAGAAACTTTTGTAAAATTTTTAAAAATTTCAGAATTCAGAAACTTTTGTAAAATTTTTTGAAATTTCAAAATTCAGAAACATTCAAAATTTTTAGAAATTTCAGAATTTAGAAACTTTTGTAAAATTTTTTGAAATTTCAAATTTCTATGATGTTTTGAAAGGTATCGGAAACTTTAATAAAATTCTTAAACTTTTTAAAATTTTGCATTAGATTCTAGAAAATCCCAACAGCTTAAAACTTTTAATAAAAACTATAAAACTAAATTCCCCAAGGAAATTTAAAAATTGAAAACGTTTTGATTGAGAACAGAAAACTTATTCTTAACATTTTTCGTAAAATTGATGACGAAAAAATTAGATTTACTTCAGTGCTTCGAATTATCAAAGTTGACTGTCAAAATTCGAGATCGAAATTTGGACTTTTCGTAAAGCGACAACATGGATTTTGTCTATTTCGGAAATCTTACTTAAATTGATAAAACTTGATATCTAGATTTTTCATATCAAAACATAAGCACAAATCATGTTTTAGAAAGAAAAGTCCAAATTTCGAAAATTATATCTTAAAACGAAAAGTCCAAATTTCAGAAATTATATCTTAAAACGAAAAGTCCAAATTTTGGAAATTATCTTAAAACGAAAAGTCCAAATTTCAGAAATTATTTCTTAAAACAAAAAGTCCAAATTTCGGAAATTGTCTTAGAAAGAAAACCCAAAATTCCAAAAATTGTGTCTTAAAACGAAAATCTCAAATTCCAAACATTATTTCTTAAAACGAAAAGTCCAAATTTCAGAAATTGTCTTAGAAAGAAAACCCTAAATTTCAAAAATTATATCTTAAAACAAAAAGTCCAAATTTCAGAAATTGTGTCCTAGAACGAAAAGTTTAAATTTCAAAAATTGTGTCTTAGAACGAAAAGTCCAAATTCCAAAAACTGTGTCTTAGAACGAAAACCCCAAATTTCCATTTCAAATTCTGACCGTCAACTTTGGTAATCCGGAATGCAGATTCATCATTCAAAAATGAAAATTTAATATTTTAAATACTTACTTGAAAACTGGGGTCATTATAGTTGATTTCATTTTCGGCCAAGATTGTTGAATCATCACAGTTTGGTAACTGAAAAATACCACATTATTATTAATTCAAAATTACAGTAATTTATATCAAAAAACGAAATTAATTAAAAATAAATTTTTTTATAAAGGAAAATTTTCCGTTTGGGAGTTTTTGAAAGAATTCCAATTTTCTATTTTTAATTTAAAAAAAGACGTCATTTTTCGGTGTTTTTACGTTAAAACATAGGAAATTGTGGGCGAAATTCTAAAGACACTAAAAATACAAAAATAAATTCTAAAAAAACATGATTTTTATTAAAATTTAAATTTAAAAAAATTATTTTTGTAAAAGTTTAAATTCTTAAAAACTGTAGAAATCATTGTAAATTATGATGAAATTGATGATCATTCGTCTTGAGATCAAAATTGAACAATTTGATTTTTTTGGAATATCTGTCTTACTGTAGAACATATGATAATTACCTTTGTCAAATTAAGATTTTTCTATTAATCAAAACATTCTATGTTCACGAGAAACTGAAAACTTTTTTTTCTTCTTATTGTAATGTATTTTTGAACAAGGGTTAACTATCCAATTTCGAGATTTGAATAAAAGTTATTCGTTCCCTTACAAAAAAATAGTAAGTTTCACATTAGTAAAAATGTAATTATAATTATTACGTACTGTTTTCATAACAATTACTAACTTTAACAAAAATGTAACATGATTGTTACTGTTTTCATCATTGTTTAATAAGTGTGATATGAATAACAACATAGTTATTATGGTAAAATAAGTTTTACATTAGTAACATGTGCAAAGATTACTCCTAATTACTATTTTCGTAACAATTACTAACTTTAACAACAAATGTAACATGATTGTTACTGTTTTCATCAATGTTTAATACGTGTGATATGAATAACAACATAGTTATTATGGTAAAATAAGTTTTACATTAGTAACATGTGCAAAGATTACTCCTATTTACTATTTTCGTAACAATTACTAACTTTAACAAGGAAAGTAACATGATGGTTACTGTTTTCATCATCGTTTAATACGTGTGATATGAATAACAACATAGTTATTATGGTAAAACAAGTTTTACATTAGTAACATGTGCTAAGATTTCTCCTACTTACTATTTTCATGACAATTACTAACTTTAACAAGGAATGTAACATGATTGTCACTGTTTTCATCAGTATTTAGCATTTGTGATGGAAATTTTAATCCATTTGTTATCCCAAATCATAAAATTTGACAAAAGTTACAAGATCTTTTGTAACAAAATGTCATGCATTCCTGACATTTTGGGACACATGTAAGTTACGATTGTTGGTGTAGAAATTTACGGTCCTTACCTTGTCAACTTGAGCTGTTCCACCAAGGTCAGTCCGAAGTCCCCGGTCTCGCTGAAATGGATAGCGGCTCTGGAGACTCTTCTGGCACTCATCAGTTCCTCCTTGCTGGCAAGAGATAGCTTTCCTGTCCTCGAGAATCTCCTGGGTAATTGTTGTTCATCAACGCTCATCCGACGTCGTTGGACAGGAGCTGAGGGTTTCCTTCTGAATTCTGAAGAACTATTTTGATTGTTGGAAGAAATCGAAGATGATCTTTCAGAATAATAACTAGCTGTAGAAGCTTTGGATTGTCTGGGACATTGGATAGGTCTCTGAAAACATGGTTTTAATAATAGTAGAATTTGTCGGAAAACTAGATCTGGCCTCATCTAATCCGAAACTAATATGGAAGGAAAAACATCTCTCGGCAGGTATCTAACCCGCATTATCTTGCTATTCGGGCAAGTGCTTTTTCTCTGAAGCTACGAGAGCGACTTTTTCCATTCTATTCCTGGAAGCAGAATCGTTTCTCCTGAACGATCGCTCCTTTCTCGCTACGCTTAATGTCGCGACAGAATTTACATAATCTGAAACAGTGAAAAGTAGGATAAACCAGAGGCCAAATGACGCTAAGATAGCCTGGAGCGAGAATTCAAGCGTGCAATAAATTCAAGACTTTCACGGTCCGTCGATGAGAGACAACCAAAGCTGTAAAACGGGTTTCAGGCTTTTTCGGAAAAGCGGACATAAAATTCGGATCCAAATACCACTCAAAAAGGCGGGATTTTGAAATTCATGCATTTTGGATGCTATTATATAAAAATTACACTATTATAAAAATCTTTAAAATGACGTGACTAAGATTGCTTGATACATATTTTTAGAATTTCTAGTTCCTGGATTTTAAAGAACAAGGTTCCGAAATCACAATTGAAAATAATTTTTTTATAAAATTTTTTAAATTTTTAAAAATTAAAAATTCTGATTCAAAAATTGCAAGATTGTAAAAATTAAAAATAAATTTTGTCACGAAATTGTCCCAACACGAATTTCCGGAATTTTAAGAGCTTCTAGAATTTCGGTTTTAAATGATTTTAAAAATTCTTATTAAATTTAAATTTTACAGGATTCTAGAAAGTTTTTCAAATTTTTGAAAGTTTTAGAAGTTTCTAAATTTTTAAAGATTCCAGTCCTACAGTAATTAAACTTTATAAATGACCATGTTCATGACGCAAATTTTCGGAATTTTTTAAACTCTCAAAATCCGTAATTTCAGACATTGATTCTAAAAATTTTCACTAGATTCTCCAAGACCTCAGAATCTTCTATGAAATTTCAGAAGACTTCAGAATCTTCTGAGATTTGAGAAGACTTCAGAATCTTCTGAGATTTCAGAAAACTTCAGAATCTTTTATGAAATTTCAGAAGACTTCAGAATCCTCTATGAGATTTGAAAAGACTTCAGAAAACTTCTGAATATTCTATAAGATTTTAGAAGACTTCAGAATCTTCTATGAGATTTCGGAAAACTTCAGAATCTTCTATGAAAGTTTAGAGAATTTAAAAAATTTACAATGTTTCGAAAGATTCTAGAAACTCCTACAGAATTATATTAAAAGTAAAATTCACCGATTTTGGAGAATCCATGCTTCTTTTGTGTCTGATGGGACTTTGTAATTGTTGACACCGTACTTGATCCTCCAGAGTTTCTATCGGGGTATAGGGTTCCAGACGATTGGGGACTTTCCTCGGGGAAGCCGAGAAAGACCGTTTTCTGATCGTCATATCTTGATGAAGAGCAGCCAAAGTCGTTGTGGATTGACCGTTTCCCATATTGACTATTTTGTAGATAATTACAGTAATTGCACCTAAAAAGATCATTGTTTAGTGTTGAATCAGGCGCTCCATCCTTAATAAGGAAGCACAACCGACAAGGAATGTTTGGTCCCGAACGGATTTTTTTTGACATCAAAAAGGGAATGTTTGGTCCCGAACGGAATGCTTTAATATCGACAAGGGAATGTTTGGTCCCGAACGGATTTCTTTAATATCTAGAAAGGAATGTTTGGTTCTGAATGGATTTCTTTAATATCGAGAAGGGAATATTTGGTCCCGAACGGATTTCTTTAGCATCGACAATGGAATGTTTGGTCCCGAACGGAATGCTTTAATATCGACAAAGGAAACATACAGTTCCTATTAGCGGGAAGTTGAGATATATGTTTGTTTTCATCGATCCCGACTCTGTGTTTTTGTATTGTGCCTAAGGCATCTATTATATAGTTTTTCTTCGAGCATCGATTTCATAATCTAGACGCGGGTCACTCGGCGTGACAAATACGATATTTAGAAAAAAAACAGATCGACAGAAAATTAAACTTTAATCAAAGTAATTTTTTAAATTAAATTATATATGAAATTGGGGATTTCGAAATAGACAATCAAAACCCATATTTGAGTTTTGAAAAATTCTCTAAAATAATAAACTCTTAAAAAATATTTTTCATATACGAAAAACTAAATTTTAACATGTTTTTGTTTTTTGAAAAATCAACTCAAATTTCGGAGATAATTGTAGAAAAATAATTATTTAAACAAACATATTTATAGTAGAAAATCAAAAAAAATTCCAATATTAATATATAAAATTAAAAAATTTATAAAATTATGAAATTTAAAAATTTATAAAATTTAGAAATTTAAATATTTTATATATTTTTAAACTTATAAATTTAAAAAATTTTATAATTTTAAATTTGCAAAATTTATATTTTTTAATTTTTTTAATTTTACAAAAATATAAAGTAAATTATAAATTTTATTTTTTAGGATGTTCGATTTCATATGTAATTTATAAAAAACTTATTTCGACTAAAATTTACTTTTTACAAAATTATACGGTATGGTACTTGTAACACTTACAGTAAGCTATATTCTAACAAGTTGAAATTTCAATGATAGTTGATTTTTTATTTGAATTATGTTTATTCTTCAATGAAGGTCCGCATGAAATCTAAAATTTATCTAAAATTAAAAAATCACACATTTTCGAAAAACACGAAATTTAAAAGAATTTAAAATTTTAAAAAAATAAATTTTAAAAAATACGAAATTAAAAAATAAATTAGAAAAAAAATAAATTTAAAAAAAAACGAGATTTAAAAAAATACGAAATTAAAAAATAAATTTTAAAAAAAAATTTTAAAAATAAATTTTAAAAATATGAAATTTTAAAAAATAAGAGATTTTAAAAAATACGAAATTAAAAAATAAATTTAAAAAAAAAGATTTAAAAAAATAAAATATTTATAAAATGAGAAAATTGACATCTCATTTTTGTTCCTCTATAGTTAAGCCCATTTTTCATTTTTTTCGAAAACAATCTAAATCAAACAAAAAAAACTAATAACACTGTGATTAAAAATAGAAATGAGAATTGTTTCAACGAGGGTTTTTGGGGTTTTTCCGAAAATATAATTTTAGGTTTCATATGTTGGAGATTAAATTTTTTAGATTTTGGAGGATTATAGATTTTCATACAAGTCATGTTATGCCACTAAAAATAGAAATAAATATTATTACGAAGATTTTCAACACGAATTTTAATATTTTTTAAAAAATTTAAAATTATTTTAAAATTAATTTAATTATTATATTTTTGAAAAATTGTAAAAATCTTTATAAAAATACTGAAAATAGAAATAAATATTATTACGGAAATTTTCAACACGAATTTTAATATTTTTTAAAAAAATTTAAAATTATTTTAAAATTTATTTAATTATTATATTTTTGAAAAATTCTAAAAATTTTAAAAATACTAAAAATAGAAATAAATATTATTACGAAAATTTTCAACATGAATTTTAATATTTAAAAAATTTAAAATTATTTTAAAATTTATTTAATTATTATATTTTTGAAAAATTCTAAAAATTTTAAAAATACTAAAAATAAAAATAAATATTATTACAAAAATTTTTAACATGAATTTTAATATTTTTTAAACTTTAAAAATCATTGATTTTAGATATTAGTCAAGAATTTTTAAGATTTTACAAAATTCAAAAATTTACACAAAAGTAATTCATACTATTATAAAAACCAAAAAAAATAATTTTGCAAAATTTTTTCAAAATCAAATTTCAGAATTTTTAAAAAACTACAGAATCGTTAATTTGAAATTTTGAAAATTTCTATTAAATTCTAAAAACTCCCAGGAATTCTCGTGAGATTTTCAAAAATCCCAGAACTTCACATCAGATTCTCAAGAATTTTAGAATTTTCTATGAACGTCAGACTACACTATTATGAAAACCGGAAGAATTCTGCAAAGTTGTTTTTGAATGAATTTTTAGAATTTTCTACAAAATTTTAGAATTATTCATTACAAATGTTGAGGTCAAATTTCATTTAAAGTTAAAAATAGTCGAAAATATTTCAGAAAATTCTAAAACACTTCAAAAATTTATGAAATTTTGAAAAATTAGAAGATTTTATAGAAGTTATAGCACATATTATAAAGACAAAAAGTAGATCTTGTTAGGAAATAGTTTCAATAAGAAGTTTTTGGGATTGTTTAGAAACTTTAGAATCTTCTGAGAAGTTCGAACTCGAAGATTCCAGAAATCTATGAAAGTTATAGCACATATTATAAAGACGAAAAGTAAATCTTGTTAGGAAATAATCCGGAAAAGAAGTTTTGGTATTGTTTATAAACTTCAGAATCTTCTATTTAAGAAGTTTGAACTCGAAGATTCCAGAAACCTATGAAAATTATAATACATATTATAAAGACGAAAAGTAGATCTTGTTAGGAAATAGTTCCAACAAAAAGTTTTGGGATTTTTAAATATTTGTAAAAATTAAAATCTTGGATGATTTTAAGAGTTTTTACTGAATTTTGAAAGAATTTATGTTTTTATCGGCTTCTGCAAAATTCTAAGGATTTCTGAGTTTTGCACGACCATAACTGTCTGTAAAATGCTAATAAAAGAAAAACGAATTTTACTAGATTTATATCCACACGAGAATGACGAAAAAAGAATCTTCTTACATGGATTTCAGCTCAAATTAGAGTCAACGTCATAGGTTGCGGATTTTAACTTTAGTTCAGGAAATAACAAAAGAGAAACAAAATTTTTCACTTCCGAAATTCGTTATTTTTACAAAAATTGCAACATTTATTTTAGTAACAAACAAAAGTATAATTATTGTGTAATTTTCGTAACAGTTGTAAACTTTGAAAAAAATGTAACATAATTATTGCAGTTTTCATAGACATTCAACATTTGTAACAAAAATCAGCAGACTTGATTCGAGTATATATATGAAAAACGAAAAATTATAATGTTTGCTGCGGTAACAAATACGAATGTGATTATTAAGTACAATTTCGATGACAATTATGGACTATGGTACATTATGTAGCATAATTGTTACAATTTTCATCATGATTTGGTACTTGTGACAAAAATTGTAACGAATTTGTTACGAAAAATTGTAACTTTTACGTCAGTAACAGACAAATTTGAATATTATGTACGATTCCTATAACAATCGTCAATTTTGATAAGGAAAGCAACATGATTGTTACAGTTGGTACTTGCGATGAAAATAATGATATAGTTGTTGTGAAAAATCGTAAGTTTCACATTAGTAAAAATGTAATTATAACTATTACGTACTATTTTCATAACAATTACTAACTTTAACAACAAATGTAACATGATTGTTACTGTTTTCATCATTGTTTAATAAGTGTGATATGAATAACAATATAGTTATTATGGTAAAACAAGTTTTACATTAATAACATGTGCAAAGATTACTCCTACGTGCTATTTTCATGACAATTACTAACTTTAACAAGGAAAGTAATATGATTGTCACTGTTTTCATCATTGTTTAATACGTGTGATGCAAACAATAACGTAGTTGTTATGATAAAAAAAGTTTTACATTAGTAACATGTGCAAAGATTACTCCTAATTATTATTTTTATGACAATTACTAACTTTAACAAAGGTCAACACAATGATTACGATTATTTTTAGTATTCATTATTCTTGATAAAAATAGTAACTCTTTTGTTACGAAAAGTCATAGAATTGGATAAAAGTTACAAGATCTTTTATAACAATATATCGGGCATTCATTACATTGCACGTTACGCGAGAATTACGTTTTTTATGTATATACTACAAGTTTGGAGGAATTTCCAAATTTAGAGCAAGGTTCTGGATGAAGATTGGAGTATTTGCATATTTCGCTAAAAAAACAAGAGCAGTTCATTATTCAATAAGAACAAAGATTGAAGAAAAAGCTAAATCTGGAAAACAAAGAAATTGATAAATTATAAAAGCATTTGGCAGAAATTTGATGATTAAAATTAATGTTATTTGAGAAAAACAAAGAATTTTTAAAAATCTCTATGGTTATCTTGTGTGAAGTATTTTTAATTATTTTCAATGATAGTTATCTGAATTGCATTATTGTAAAAATAAAAAATAGGTGGTTAAAAACCAGAGGGTCTTTACTGCCAGAAAAACAACTATGAAAAAATCTAATCAAAAATGACCCAGAGTTCCGTACGTCGAAAAGCAGGGGTGCGACAGTAATCTCATGATTAATATTTCAAATAATATATCCTATTTCCATGTGTCAACCGTCAATGCATAAACTTTAAACCGTGTTGGGTTGACCCTTTATTGACATTGTTCGGAAGAACATGGACTAGGATCGTCAGGTCTAGATCAGAATGCCATAGTTGTGATCTGCGCTTTTGGCGTGCTAAAAACTTACAAAACGGTCTTCAAGTATTCAAGTACACACAAAAAATGTATATTTTGGTCTCGTAACAACTGTGAAGTAGGACGAAAATGAAACAATCGTCACATTTTTCATGAATATTTGACTTTTGTGACGAAAATTAAAAATTAATAGTGATGATTTGCATTTGTTACTGAGCCAAAAGTTAAGTTTCTTTTAGTGTTGATGTTAGTAGATTTTGTATGATATATCGATAAATTAAACTGAATATATAATTTCTTTCAGTATACACAAAAAAGTGTGACTTTTAGCCTTATAATAATTGCGAAATATAACAAAAATGTAATAATCGTCACATTTTTCATGAATATTTGACTTTTGTAACGGAAATTAAAAAGTAATAGTGACTATTTACGTCTGTTACTGTGCCAAAAATTACATTTTTTTGTAAAGTAGTAAAACCTCTAATGGAGGTACAAAACAGAAAAAAATATTTATCACAAAATCCACTTTGTTAAACTCCGATTCATCTTCTATTTTTTGCAAAAATTCACCTGCCTTTGGGAACAAGGGAGTTTATCACGACCATCAGGGATTTTCGCGACAAGAAATCGCTCTTTTTGGATTGTATTTTTCAAGAAACTATCCGTCCTTAGGGATGAAAAATTTCGTTACAGTCATCAGGGACTTTGACGATAAAAGTGAATTTCGTTCTTTATTTAGGTTGTGTTTTGTACAGAATTACTCGTGTTTAAAAAAACTAATTTTTTTGGTTGTCAAAAATTTTCGCGAAAAAAATGATTTTATTTTTTATTCCGCCAAAAGTTACGCTTTTTTATATGTAGTTGAGAACAACTTTCGCGATAAAAACCGATTTCACGTCCTCCGGCGATAATTAGCGGATTAATAAATTTAAAGTTCTTAATTTTCATAGTTATTTCTTTTTATACAACTACTGGAATCCACCCGACTGAATAAATGAGATATCGTCAATGTCAGTTAGCATTTTTAAATGTTACATGTCAGCTAGTCAATTTTACATCTTAGAATTTCCATAATTATTGCAGCAAATTAGCTCCACTGGGATTTTCTGAAAAAATAAACATAGAAAAAAAATAATTTCGATCATAAGATTCCCAAAGAAACTAATTATTCAAATATTTGACGAAATTTAAAATTTTATAAATGACATTTGAGAAATAATAAAAATAACAAATTTCGGTTGAATTTTATATTCTGGTCGGGGTACGGTACAGGACATAAAAACAAAGTTTAATAAATTTTCGACTTTTTTCGTTTTGTTTTTTAAAATCAATTTTTCGTTATTCATCTTCAAATATGACAGGTCAAGTGGATAGTTGAGGCTTTGTAAGTGCCGCAAAATGACAAATCCAAAACCGAAAAATGAATATGCGGAATGTTTTAAAGAAATAAGTTTTGAAAGTTCAATAATTCGGCGAATATTCAACAGATCTTGTTGACTTTTAGATTCAGACAATCTTAGAAATTTTAAAAATTCTGTAAAAAGCGTTAATTTTCTTGAAAAATAAAAGAGAACACTTTTCTTTTTTTTTAAAAAGTTTAAAAAAGAACATCAGAATTTAAAGATATGTTAGAGGTATATGGAGAACACTTTTCTTTTTTTTTAAAAAGTTAAATAAAGTTTCAAACACAACATCAAAGTTTAGAAATCATATTCAAAACATTCAGAGAACATTTTTCTCGAAAAATAAACTTGGAAATGCAATGCTAAACTTGAAAGCTGGTTTCATGACATGGTAGAGAACACTTTTCCTTTTTTAAAATAAGTGAAATAAGGCTTGGAAGAGAACACTAAAAATTGAAATCAAAATTCAAAACATAAAGTTCATATTTTCTTTTTTCAGAAGTGACTAAAATGGTCTTCAGATTAGGCCATCGAGATTTGACAGTTGGTTCCATGACATGGTAGAGAACACTTTTCCTTTTTTAAAATAAGTGAAATGAAGTTTGGAAGAGAACACCGAGAATTGAAATTAGAATTTATAACATAAAATTCATATTTTTTTTTAAAAGTAACTAAAATGGTCTTCAGATTAGGCCATCGAAATTTGAAAGTTGGTTTCACAACATAATAGAGAACACTTTTCCTTTTTTACAAAGTGAATTTCAATATTAAAATCCAGAAATTAAAATTTGAATTCACAATACAGACGAAAATTTTCAAATATTAAAATCCTTCATGAAAAACATTTCCAATTTTATATTTTTTAATATTAGACAAAATCACAAGCTTAACTAAGCTTAGTGAAGAAATAATCATGGAAATCCAGACAGTATAAATCAGATGAAGATGATTTTTCAAAACTACGAAAAATCGACGAAAATAAAATTTAAAAATTATTTTTTTATTAAAAATAAAATCTTAATAATTATTTTTTTTTATTAAAAATAAAATTTTAAAAATTATTTTTTATTAATAATTAAATTTAAAAATTTTTCTATTAAAAATTAAATTTTAAAAATTATTTTTTTTATTAATAATTAAATTTTAAAAATTATTTTTTTTATTAAAAATTAAATTTAAAAAATTATTTTTTTTATTAAAAATTAAATTTAAAAAATTATTTTTTTTATTTTTAAATAAAATTGCTATTTTTAAAATGAGGAAATGCTATGAATTAGAAATAAATTTGAACCATAACGAAGATGTTTCTTTCGAAATGAAATGTTAAATATTGAAAGGTGGCTTTATGACATCATAAGAAATTCTCAAATGTGAGATTTGGAAAAAGATTAAAATAAAATATTAAATAATTTCATAAACAAAAATGAACATTTTTCCTTTTTTAATATCTGTTAACTATCTTTAAAATTGAAGACTAAAAATATGGAAATCAATTTTATAATACTTGCAGAAATTCCTCAGTATTAGTTAGAAAAACTACGGTAAAATAAAATATTAAATAATTTCATAAATAAGAATGAATATTTTTCCCTTTTTAATATTTATTAACTATCTTTAAAATTGAAGACCAAAAATATGAAAATCGACTTTGTAATACCTGTAGAAATTTTCCAGTATTAGATTTTTCAAAAATGTACGGTAAAATAAAATATCAAATAATTTCATAAATAAGAATGAATATTTTTCCCTTTTTAATATTTATTAACTATTTTTAAAATTAAAAACCAAAAATATGAAAATCAATTTTATAATACTTGCAGAAATTCCTCAGTATTAGATTTTTCAAAAATGTACTGTAAAATAAAACATAAATTATTTTTAAATTCACTAGAGAACATTTTTCTTTTTATATATTTGTTAACTATTATTGAAACTGAAAGTCAAGGACTTGAAAATTAATGTTTTGGCATCAATAGGAATCCTCAGATATTAGATTTAATAAAACTACCGTAAACTAGAACAAATTATTTTTAAATCCACCAGGGGATATTTTCCTTCTGTCAAACATGCATAAATTAATTTTAAAATCGAAGACCAAAGACTTGGAAGTTGGTCTTTTAACGTCGGGAAAAATCATTAGATATCAAATTTGAGAAAAGTATCGTAAAAGAAAACAAGAATTTCTCAGAAATAATCCAGAGAACACTTTTCTTTTTTAAATATCTATAATTAACCTAGAAATAAAAAAATATAAATTCGGAAATTGATTATGTGATATTAGAAATATTATTAAATATCAAATTTGAGAAAATTATTATAAAATAAATTTCTCTAGAATAATCCAGAGAACATTTTTCTTTTTTAAATATCTATAATTAACCTAGAAATAAAAAAATATAAATTCGAAAATTAATTATATGATATCGGAAATATTATTAGATATCAAATTTGAGAAAATTATTATAAAATAAATTTCTCTAGAATAATCCAGAGAACACTTTTCTTTTTAAATATTTATAATTAACCTAAAAATAAAAAAATATAAATTCGAAAATTAATTATATGATATCAGAAATATTATTAGATATCAAATTTGAGAAAATTATTATAAAGTAAAAAATAAATTTCTCTAGAATAATCCAGAGAACACTTTTCTTTTTAAATATTTATAATTAACTTTAGAACAGAAAACTAAATAGTTTAATAATTAAATTATGAAATTAGAAATTTTCGAATGTTTGATTTTTAAAATAAAAATCATTTTGAAATTTTGTATTTAAAAAACAAAATTATTTAAAAATGATAAAAAAAATTCGAAAATTTATTTTATTTATTTAATTTCCGCCAAATTAGAACAATTTAATAAAATTTTTCACAAAAAATTTTAAATTTGCGAAATTTTAATTTTCAGATTTTTAAAATTCATCATTATTTTTTAAAAAACATGTTTCGAATAAGTAGTTCTTTTTTTTATAATTACTTTGGAAATAAACAATCATAAAAAAACCAAATTTTATAAAAAATAATTATTCAAGTTTTTTTAAAATAAAAATTTCAAAAAAAAACCAAAAATCAAAAATAATATTTTCAAAGAAAATCTTCCAAATGATAATCCAATATCCAGAATCTCCGATAATCATATTTAACATCAAAACTGGCCAGTCAAGAAGGTTTTTAAATCCTGTTCGAATTTGCAAAAAAAAAACGTTCCGGGTTTTTTTCCTCACGTCGAAAGTTCAAGGTCATGTATGTGATAAAAATAAAATTTCAATAAAAAAGTATAGGAAAATCATGTAGCAACATCTTTAAATAACTACACTGTAGTTGGAATGTAAAAAATATTAAAAATTGTCTCGACAAGAAATTTAAAGTTTTTACAAACATCAAAGTTTACTGTAATTGGGATGTAAACAATGTTAAAAATCATCTCGACACGAATTTTTAAATTCCCAAAAATACCAAAGTTTACTGTAGTTGGAATTTAAACAATGTTCGTAAAAATTGTCTCGACAAGAAATTTAAAGTTTTTACAAACATCAAAGTTTACTGTAATTGGGATGTTAAAAATCGTCTCGACACGAATTTTTAAATTTCCAAAAACATCAAAGTTTACTGTAATTGGAATGTAAAAAATATTAAAAATTGTCTCGACAAGAAATTTAAAGTTTTTACAAATATCAAAGTTTACTGTAATTGGAATGTAAACAATGTTAAAAATCGTCTCGACACGAATTTTTAAATTTCCAAAAACATCAAAGTTTACTGTAGTCAAAATGTAAACAATATATTTTTACAAAAATATTTCAATTTAAATTTTAACAACATTTTAAAAAATTTTTACTTAATTTTAAAACGTTCCAAAATTTTACGAATTTTTAAAAATTTAAAAATTTCAGAATTTTGCAATTTTGGAAAATTTTAAAAATATCAAAAATCTAAAAATTTTTGCGAAATTTTATTTTTATAAATATAAAAGTTAAAAATCAATAACATTACGAATTTTCTGGATTTTCTAACAACTTTAAAAATTTGTCTTTTTAGACATCAGCTTCAAAATTATATTAAAATTAAATTTAAAAATTTTTTTAAAATGTCAGAAATTTTCGAGCAGTTTTGAAAATTTTAAGTTTCTTAATTTTATAAAAATTGAAACAAATTTAATTATAAAACTTTTCAAAAACGAACTTCCGGGATTTTTTTAAAATTTAAAAAATTATAAAATTTAAAAAAATTTAAAAAATTATAAAATTTAAAAAAAATTAAAAATTTAGAAAATTTTTAAAATTTTAAAAAAATTAAAAAATCTTAAAAATTAAAAAAAAAATAAAATTTATTTCTAAAAAATTCTTAAACATAAATTTTTAATTTTGTAAGAACTTTAAAAAAAAATAAATTTTATTTTTAAAATTTCTATTTTTAATTATAATATTAAAAATTTCATTTTTTTAAATTTTACACATTTTCGAAATCGCAGAAATTTTAAAAAATTTCATTTTTTTAAATTTTTACACATTTTCGAAATCACAGAAATTTTAAAAAATTTTATTTTTTTTTAATTTTTAGACATTTTCGAAATCACAGAAATTTTAAAAAATTTTATTACAAAATTTTGAAAACAAAAATTTTGAAGAATTAAAATTTCGCATTTTTTTCGGAATTAGTGTTCAATTTTGAAAAATTGTAGTTTTTAAAAAATTTAAGAACACAAAAAACGTCATTTTTTAAACATCTTCATTTCCTTTTTCGGAATTCCTCCTGCTGAGCCCCGAATGTCCAAAAAAAACTTGCAAAATTATAAATAAAAATCAGTCACGACCAGAATTTTAAAAATTCCAAAAAAAAAAAAAATTTATTTAACTTTGATTTCCGTCGAATTCGAAAGTAATACAATTTTGGAATTTTCGGCCGAGTCAGTTTCAAAAACGGAACCGTTTCGTGAGTTTCCAAATTTTTCCGAATCGAATTTCGAACTCGGACCGGATATTCAAAACTCATAAAATTCAGGAATTAAGTCATGTTAGAAATAAATGGATTCAGAATATGAAGTTTTATCGAGGGACAAATTTTGCAAAATTTTTGGAACATTAATTTTCAAAAAATTGAGAATTATTATTTTGAACTTTGGTCAAAATTATAGAATAAAAAATTTTTAGTTTTTGAAGTCAAAGTACTTTTTTAATTATGGGATACTGTAGGAAAATTTGGGAAATTTTAAGATACTGTAGAAAATTCTAGAAGATTTTAGGGTACTGAAAAAAATTTAGAAGACTGTAAGATACTGTAAAAAATTTTAGATTTTAGGATACTGTAAAAAATTTTAGATTTTAGGATACTGTAAAAAAATTTAGAAGACTATAGGATATTGTAGAAAATTCTAAAAGATTTTAGAGTACTGTAGAAAAATATAGAAAATTCTAGGATACTGTAGAAAAATTTAGATTTCAAAATACTGTAGAAGATTGTTGAATTTTCAGAAATCTCATAAGTTTCTACAAGCTTTTAGAATTTTATTGAAATTTTCAGAATCTATAGCTTTCCAGACTGCAGCAAAAGATTATGAAATCATCCAGAAACCCTACATAAAGGTCTAGAAGCTTCCATAATTTAGTCAGAAACTTCGAAATTTTCTAGAATCTTATAACTTTCTAGGACTAAAAAAAATTTATGAAGTCATCTAGAATTTCGGATAAAGTTCTATAAGCTTCCATGGTCCTATTAGAAATTTCGAAATTTTCTAGAATTTTATAACTTTCCAAGATTCAAAAAAATTTATGAAGTCATCCAAAAGTCATATATAAAGGTCTACAAGCTTCCATAATTTAGTCAGAAATTTTGAAATTTTCTAGAATCTTGTATAGGCTGTCAGATTCTTCATCAATCGGATATTAGTTTTATATCTTTTTTGAATTCTGGAAGACCATAAAAGTTCTCTAGAACATTTGACAATCTATTCAGGAATTTTCTGCAACCTTCGGAAATTTAATAAAATTTAAAAATTCCAAAAGTTCGTCTGGTGAAAATTTTGCAAAAATTTCCGAACTTTTTACACCGATGTAACTATAAATTTTATTTCCTCTAAAATTCCATCTTTGATATTCCTTTTTGCAAAAATTAAATCCATAAAAATAATTATTATCGAAATCGGAGAAATTCAAGATAACATGAAAATTAAGATACTTTGGATAGTGATTATTTTCAGTATTTAAAAGTTCGTAATAACATGTAAAAAAAAACCCTAAATTTTCGGTCTTGTCTGATTTATCACTTTTTTCATATATACCGTATTTATTATACTTTATCTGTTCTATCCATAAATACTGTTCTTAGGTTAAATTTACTTTTTTCAAAAACCCAACAACCACTATTCTTACAAAAATTACAAATTTAAAGTTACTGTAAAAACCAAAGGATAGTGACTGAAAACAACAGTCTTCCACTCTAATCAGTCACTATTAGGGTCAGGGAGTCTAAGAACATGAGGACTAACACACTCTGGATAATCATTTTTTCAATATCTAGTAGTTCATAGTAGAACATAAAAGTAAATTCTAAATCCTTGATTTTCTCTGATCTATTATTTTTTTCATATATAGCTTTTTCATATATACTGTATTTCTATATACCGTATTCATATATATCGTATTTCTATATACCGTATTTCTATATACTGTATTCCTATATACCTTTTTCATATATACTGTACTCCTATATACCGTACTCCTATATATTGTATTCCTATATACCTTTTTCATATATACCGTACTCCTATATACCATGTCCTATATACCGTATTCACTATACTTTACCTACGTCCTATCCGTGGACATTATCCTCAGATTGAGCATACTTTTCTTCGAAAATTTAACAACAACAAAAAAGTTCTGGAATAAAACAAGCCGAAAAAACCAGAATACAAAGACCCATTGAATAGGTTCCTACTTTTGCTGAAGTCTTTTTTTTTTTTAAAACTGGCTTAAAGTTCATACATAACATCATTTTTTGAAGCACAGAGTATTCGGGTAATTTCGAAAATTAACAGACCATTGCGAATTTAATGAATAAATAAATAAACATAAAATTTAAATTATAAAATAAAAAAATTTAATTATGAAATAAAAAAATTTAAATTATAAAATAAAAAATTTAAATTATAAAATAAAAAAATTTAATTATGAAATAAAAAAATTTAAATTATAAAATAAAAAATTTAAATTATAAAATAAAAAAATTTAAATTATAAAATAAAAAAATTTAATTATAAAATAAAAAAATTTAATTATGAAATAAAAAAATTTAAATTATAAAATAAAAAAATTCCCAAGTTTTTAAAAATTTCCGGAATTTTGTAAAAATTGTAAATTTTCGAAATTTAAAATACAATTTTGAAATTTCTGAAAATATTTTAGGTTTTTTAATTTTTTAAAATTTATGGGGAATTTTCAAAAATCAAATAAAAATTTTTAGAATTTCCTAATTTTCAAAATTTTTAGAATTTCCTAATTTTCGAAATTTCTAAAATCTCACAAAATTTCGAATATTGTTAGAATTTTCCAAAAATTTCAGGATTTTTCTAGAATCTTTCAAAAGAGAAATTTTTAGAATCCAGTAATAGTAGAAAATTTCTAGAAATTCTGAGGACGAAAGTCCCTGAGGCGCGGGGATCCAAATTAAGTGTTAATTCGCAGCAATGAAGTCGTTCAGAAGTTAGAATTCAGAACGAAGAAGATGAATTACCAAAAATCATAGTGAATTATTACTTTAATTACTCTAATAAATCCAAAAATTATAATTTAAAAAGAACTAGTCAATTAAGAAAAGTCAGATTTTCTTACAGTAAATACCATTACAGTAGCCTCTCAAAACCTATGTCCTCTACTAGTGTATAGTAGTATTGTAGCAGAAAATGGAAAGATTCTCAGCACGAAAGTCCCTGAGGCGCGGGGATCCAAATTAAGTGTTAATTTGCAACAGTGAAGTCGTTCAGAAGTTAGAATTCAGAACGAAGAAGTTGAATTACCAAAAATCATAGTAAATTATTACTTTAATTACTCTAATAAATCCAAAAATTATAATTTAAAAATAATTAATCAATTAAGAAAAGTCTAATTTTTTTTACACCAGCAAAAACTTGAAAAATTCTCGTCGAGACATTTTCGCAAAAATATCTACTTTTAATTTCTAAAACACTGTTTAAAACTCAGTATTAAAAAAAATACATCATATCAAACATTAAAACAACTAAAATTACACCTGTAAGTGTATTTTTAGCCAAACTTATCAAATTAAAAATATTTTTGTAACAGCACAAAGTCAATTTTTTCTATTTTTATCATTTTCCATAATTCCAATAAACAGTTATTAAAACCACCATACAGTATACCGGCACTTCAGTGAAGATTAAGATGTACATCTTCATCGATCCCGTAGTTTTTCTTGTGTTTTTCAAAAAGGTCAATCAGGGCCTTACAGTACTTATCATGGACCTTCTTGATCAACTCCTTCGACGGATTAGGGTCATGTGGAACACCAATAGGGGCACCAATTACAGTAGTTACTGCTTTCTTGTAAGGCAAAAGTCCATTTTTCTTCGAAAATATTCCACATCCATTAAAAAATGGAGGACAAAAACCAAATTTTTTTTTAATTATTGACTGAATTATTCTAATTCTCGATCCACGAGGATTTGGAACTGTCTGATCATATACATCATTTTCTCCAAAACTATAAGATGGCACAATATCCGCTCCTGTTGTAATAGCATAATAACAAAATCCGCTTCTGGAAAGAATATTCAAATTATGAGTTCCAGGACAGGAATCTAGGGCTTCTTCTGCTCCACCAATCACTATGCCGATGATTCTTCCTTTTCCTGGATTCTTCAGAAGCCATGTGAGGGATTTTTTGGACACTTCACAACCACCTAAAAATAAAAAATACATAAAATTTTTTTAGTTTTTAAGGAAATTTATTTTTAATTTTTTTAAGTTATATTAATCTATATTTTAAATTTTATAACAATTATTTCGTAATCTGATACAATTTCAAAATCAATCAAATATTATAAAAATCACATATAAACTTTTTTATAAAACTGTTTTGAAGGGAATTTTTAGAACTTTTTAAGAATCAAAGTAGTCTAAAATTCTGATTTTACAAAATGGCAATTTAGTAATCGGAATTGTAAAAATCATATAGAACCTTTTTTACGAAATTATTTAAATGCGAATTTCTAAAAACTCAAGTAATTTAAAATTTTGACTTTTCAAAAACTATTTCGCAATTAATTTTTTGAATTATATTCCATCTAGAACCCTCTAAATTACGGTATACGAAATACATCATCTTCTGTCCACTCTATAAAAAAATAATTATTTATAAAAGTATTAATAAATATCCAAAAATTCATGACTAATCCCAAAAATCCTTCATAGAAAACAAACTATTGTGTTTGAATTGTAAATCATTATTTCTAATTTAAAGCACACATAAAAATATTAAAAACTTCAGCTGTCAGCAAAAATTAGTTGATTGGATTATTCATTCTCATTAAATAGTCAATGAATGAATAATCATAGGATTAATTTAGAAATTTTAGATATTGATTTTTAAGAAATTTATCCTTAGAAATTTTTATATTGATTTTTAAGAGATTTATGTATAAATTAATTAAATTTATTCGTAGAAATTTTAAATATTGATTTTTAAGAGATTTATGTATAAATTGATAAAATTTATTCGTAGATATTTTAGATATTGATTTTTAAGAAATTTATATATAAATTAATTAAATTTATCCTTAGAAATTTTTATATTGATTTTTAAGAGATTTATGTATAAATTGATAAAATTTATTCGTAGATATTTTAGATATTGATTTTTAAGAAATTTATATATAAATTAATTAAATTTATTCGTAGAAATTTTAGATATTGATTTTTAAGAAATTTATATATAAATTAATTAAATTTATCCTTAGAAATTTTAGATATTGATTTTTAAGAGATTTATGTATAAATTAATTAAATTTATTCGTAGAAATTTTAAATATTGATTTTTAGGAGATTTATGTATAAATTGATAAAATCCACTCAAAGATTATTTAACGGCTCATTCACAGCAGAGATATTCAATCCCAAAGATTCAAAAATTGATTAAGATGTTCATTTCCAAAAAATTAAAATTTCTTATTTTCAAAGTCAAGTGATAAATTCATCCTCCATATTCGTGAAAAAATTTACAAAAATAATAGATTCAGAAATACCTAAAATGAGGAAGATTCCCGTAGGGGCATTTCTACGATGACGAAACTAGGGTTCTACTGTTAGTTTAATTTTTAAAAAAACTTTACCCAAAAATTCGCCAATTTCTCTCCGGAAAGGAAAATAAAACTGTCCATTTAGCGTCAGAATCGTCGGATCCAATTCTGGATAAAGTTCTCCAAATCCGTTCGCATCCGTACACAGAGCAGTGAAAGCGCCGATACTGAAGACGCCGTGAGGATGACAACTAGAAAAACTAATTTTAGACTTTAAATTATAAAAAACAAACCCGAGAATATAGTTTTTATCGCCTTTTAGGTCCACTGTTTTGACTACTTTGACAGGAAAGTACTCCGCAAACCACTTCCAGACCCTTAACTTCCGATAATAAGGCTAAAATAAATGAAGATCAAGAAAATCAGAAAGTTAATATATGAATTTTGAAGATTTATATATGAATTTTGAAAATTGATATATGAATCCTAAGGATTTATTATGGATTTCGAAAATTGATATATGAATCCTAAAGATTTATTATGGATTTCGAAAATTGATATATGAATCCTAAAGATTTATTATCGATTTTGAAAATTGATATATGGATTTCGAAAATTAATATATGAATTTCGAAAATTAATACATAAATTGAAAACTTACCCATTTTCTCGATCCCTTTGCAGGAGTGTCGAAATCATAGAAATACCATATTCCATACAATGCTGCTGCCCACCAGAAGGACGTGTAAAATAAAATATAAAACGGAAGCCAAGTGGACATGATGGGGAGGACGATCCAGACGAAAACAAAGTGCATCACACCCAGAAGTTGAAGAAAGGAATTCCATTTGCAACTTAAATAATTTAAAAACCGCTTCAGAAGGTATCCTTGGTGTTCGGCGTAGATCCGGGCCTTTTCGGATGCATCATTCTTCGACGACATCTCTGGTTAGTGCTTCAAAAAAATCATAAAAAATTCAACTTTTTCACGAAACGGTCTCGACGCGAAATTTTAAAGTTTCTAGAAAGTAAATAATAATTTTAGTTTTATTATATGATTATTTCGTAATGATTAAAAATATTTATAAAATTCATATATGAACATTTCACGAAATGGTCTCAACGCGAAAATTTAAAACTTTTAGAAAGTAAATAATAATTTTAGTTTTATTATATGATTATTTCGTAATTAGTAATAATATCTATAAAATTCATATATGAACATTTCACGAAACGGTCTCAACGCGAAATTTTAAAACTTTTAGAAAATAAAATAATTTACGTAAGTTTGATTTTGAGTGGAAGTTGTTTTGTGATTAATTTTTAAAAATTATATTCTGACTGGAGAAATTTAGAAACTTTTAATTAAGGTAAACTGAATATAAAAGGCTTTGTTCGTCTTCTAAGGTCGATTTTCATATATGAAAATACTAATAAATATTCGAAAATCCTAATCCTCAAAACTTTATCGAAAATATTTTTTTTCTTCAATTCACGTTCATTTTAGGATTTTTATATATCGAATTCGGAATATTTAAGTTTTTGATTAACATACTGGATCAATTTAGGTAAGGATAAATTTCATATAAAAATAACAAATAATTTCAAAAAAATATCACAGGGGATCAACTGCCGCGAGAGAGCGATTATCCTACGGTATGAGTAACCCATTGAAGACAGGTGTTTCTAAAAAAATTAAAAAACAAAAAAATAAAGAAGATAAAAAATGAGCGAAAATAGTCGCTCCGAGAAATCGGGCGGTTTGGCCAGTTTTTCCAATTTTAGAAAGCCATGATTGGCCCAGATTTGAATTGTTATTTTCGATTTTTTTCTAAATTGTACAGTTCTCAATTGTTAAATGGTTTCCAGTCATCAAGTATAACTAGATAAATCACGAGATCCAAGTCCGGCAAACTGACAACATTATATAAAAATGACCAAGTACAGTAAGCCCCAAAGATACTGTAAAAAAATCTGACCTTTCTTAATTGATTAATTATTTTTAAATTATAATTTTTGGATTTATTAGAGTAATTAAAACAATAATTTACAATCATTTTTGGTAGTTCAACTTCGTCGTTCTGAATTCTAACTTCTGAACGACTTCATTGTTGCAAATTAACACTTAATTTGGAACACCGCGCCTCAGGGACTTTCGTGCTGAGAATCTTTCCATTTCCTGCTACAATACACCTATACACTAGTAGAGGACATAGGTTTTGAGAGGCTACTGTAATGGTATTTACTGTAAAAAAATCTGACTTTTCTTAATTGACTAGTTCTTTTTAAATTATAATTTTTGGATTTATTAGAGTAATTAAATAAAGTAATAATTTACTATGATTTTTGGTAATTCATCTTCTTCGTTCTGAATTCTAACTTCTGAACGACTTCACTGTCGCAAATTAACACTTAATTTGGAACACCGCCCCTCAGGGACTTTCGTCCTCAGAATTTCTAGAAATTTCCTGCGACAGAAATACACAGAAGACAAGAATCATCGCAGACCAGCTGATATGTGGAGAATTCGTAAAAAAGTAACATCAACAAGTTCTTTGAATATGTGTGAAAAATGAAGGACAATTTGGAAACCGCAATCAGACAATAAGCACGGATTTAAAATTAAAAATTGGAATCTGGTCATAGTCACATTCTTCGAAAAACAATTCGATAAAGTGACCGGAAAAATTTTTCATTTACAAAAGTGAATTATTTTCATTTTTCATATTTTGATTAATAAAAAATATAAAAATTGAATTTTATTGTGAAAATTTACAAAAAAATCAGTAAGTTTTTCGTTTTTAGGTATAGGTAGAATTTTAGGTAAAAATCACTTTCAAAAAAGTCAATTCTCACCACGAAAGTTTTCTTAGATACAATTAAAATAATATAAAAATAAATTTAAAAAAAATGAAATTGACTCTCGCCACGAAAGTTTCTGAAAATTATTATTTCTTAGGTATAATTAAAATAAAATTAAAATAAAGATTTGAAAAAATGAAATTGACTCTCATCATGAAAGTTTCTGAAAATTACGATGAATTCTTTTTTTTTCAACTGTGAAAGTAAGTTTACAAAAAGATACCTAAAAATATTTTTTTAAAAAATTTTAATTTTTCATAAGAATAAAACAGATGGACTTATCAAAATATTGCGAGCATATTACAGATTTTACTTTGATGACAATTTCGAGATCAACCAGTCTGCCAAAACGTTGCGAGCATGTTGCAGGTTTTATTTCGATTTATTTTCCTGAATATTGCAAATTTTACTTTGATGTAGATCAATCTACCAAAACGTTGCAAGCATATTGCAGATTTTACTTTGATGACAATTTCGACATCGACCAGTCTGCCAAAATGTTGCGAGCATGTTGCAGGTTTTCGATTCATCTTCCTGAATATTGCAAATTTTACTTTGATGTAGATCAATCTACCAAAACGTTGCAAGCATATTGCAGATTTTACTTTGATGACAATTTCGAGATCAACCAGTCCGCCTAAACGTTGCGAGCATATTGCAGGTTTTATTTCGATTTATCTTCATGAATATTGCGAGCAAACTGCAAATTTCGATGTTAATTTATCTGTTCGAATGTTTCAATTAAAATAAAAATTTTATTTTGATGTCAATTTTTCCACAAACTCCGACATTGTTGAGAAAACATACCCCGATCGAGTCCCAGAGGAAATCGTAAACCATGCCAAAGCCTCCGGCAACGAACATGATCTTTTTTTTTAACGACAATTTCAAAACTAATTTTTCCTCAAATTCAGTCTTGTTTTTAAACAAATCCCTATTAAATTTCAAATCCAAAATTATCACTTTTATACAAATTTTCTTTTTTTAAACATTATTGAAAATTACGAAATTTTTCTAAAAATTTTTATAAAATTTTCATTTACATTTTTTATAAAACAAATTTAAATAATTTTTTTTTTATTTTTTGAAAATTATTTTTTTTAATTTTTTAGAAATTATTTTTTTTTTTTTGAAAATTATTTTTTTTTAATTTATTGAAAATTATTTTTTTTTATTTTTTAAAAATTATTTTTTCTAAATTTTTTAAAAATTATTTTTTTATATTTTTATGAATGTTTAGAGTTATTTAATAATATTTAAGTTTTATGAAAAAATAAAAAAATTTATTGATAAAATTATTGAACCGGATTAACTGTGTAAAAGTTCATAAAATTTTCACTTTTTAAATAATTTATTTTTTATTTTTGTGTAACTATTCATTTTAATTTTATTTAAAATTTTTTAAAATTTTACAAAAATCAAGTTTTTAAATTTTGTAAATTATTTTTTTAAATTTTATAAAAATTATAAAAATCTTTAAATATTTTTGTAATTTTAAAAATTATTTTTTTTAAATTTTATAAAATTTTTTAAATTCTCTTTTTTGTAATTTTATAAAATTCTTTTTTTTTATTTTCATAAAAATCTTTAAATTATTTTTTTTTAATTTTATGGAATTTTTTAAATTAATTTTTTTTTAAAATTTTATAAAATCTTTAAAAATCTCTTTTTTTATAAAAATAAAATTTTTAAAAATCTCTTTTTTTATAAAAATAAAATCTTTAAATTTCTCTTTTTTTTATAAAAATAAAATTTTTAAAAATCTCTTTTTTTAAATTTTATAAAATTTTTAAATTTCTTTTTTTTTATAAAAATAAAATCTTTAAAAATTTTCTTGAAATTATTTATTGTTTTTTAATTTTATTTAAAAATTATTTTTGATGAAAGTATTGAACCGGATTAACATTATTCCCGGATTTGTTTTTTGGAAGAAGCAACTTGAGACTCGTCCATTTCGAATATCTCTGTCCGAGCCAGATGAGTGGCTCTACAAGGACAGGCCATTTCGCGACAGATGTTTGTCCTCCTTAGTTGACGTGTTTCTCAATGCCAGTGCCGTCGGCACTAGTTTCTGCAGACAAACTAGTACTTTTCCGTTCGAGAAAAAAATTACTTCTTTGAACTCTTTGTTCAGAATTGCGTTAAATCAATGTCCTCCAAGTAATCCTAATCGAATTAGTTTCAATTTCCGATATTTTTAAATTTCTTCCAAAAAAAAAAATTCTTTCTAAAATAAAAAATTTTCCAAAATAAAAAACAAATTTTTTCTTCTAAAATAAAAAATTTTTTCTTCTAAAATAAAAAAAATTCTTTCAAAAATAAAAATTTTTCTAAAATAAAAAAAATTCTTTCAAAAATAAAAATTTTCTAAAATAAAAATTTTTCTAATAGAAAAAAATTCTTTTAAAAATTAAAATTTTTCTAAAATAAAAAAAAATTTTCTAAAATTAAAAACAAATTTTTCTAAAATAAAAAATTTTTTCTTCTATAATAAAAAAAATTTCCTTTTAAATTAAAAAATTTTTTTAAAATGAAAAATATTTTTTTTAATTTTTTAAATTTTGTTTAGTTTTAGATGGGTTTTCGGAAATGGCAATTGGAAAATTTTCGTATCGGATTTCTGCCACAGATTCGGCTTGTTTCGACCAATTTCCGGTTTTCAATTTTTTAAATTTTTTTTGTTTTTTTTGTTTTTTAAATTTTTTTTATTTTTTCAATTTTTAAATTTTTAAATTTTTTTTGTTTTTTTTTATTTTTTTAAATTTTTAAATTTTTTTTGTTTTTTTTTTTATTTTTTTAAATTTTTAAATTTTTTAAATTTTTTTTATAAAAAATTTCAACGAAACCTTTGTTGAAATTGAATTTTTATAGTTTCGTTTTTAATTTATTAATTAAATTAAAGTCAAATTTAAAAATCGATTTTTTACGAATTTTTGAAATTTTCAATTTTAGATATTTTTATTTTTTTTAATTATGGAAAGTTTTAGAAAATTCTGTGAAATTCTAGAAGACCAGGTTTTTTAAAATTCTGAAAAGCTTTAGAAAATTATATAAATTTTCAGAAGGCTTCAGAAAATTGTATAAAATTCTAGAAAACTAGAAAATTCGAAAATTTCTTATTTCTAAAATTTTAAAATCTCCTTAGCTCTCCAGAACCCTAAAACCACTTATTTTTTGAATACCCTAAAACTCTGTCCCTCCAGAATCCTAAAACCACTTATTTTTGAATACCCTGGAACTCTGTCCCTCCAGAATCCTATAATCAATTACTTTCTGAATACCCTCAAACTCTGTCCCTTCAGAATCCTAAAACCCCCTATTTTTTGAATACCCTGAAACCCTATCCTTCCAGAACCCTATATCCATCTATTTTCTGAATACTCTAAAGCTCTGTCCCTCCAGAATCCTAAAACCACTTATTTTTGAATACCCTGAAACCCTATCCTTCCAGAACCCTAAAACCACCTATTTTCTGAATACCCTAAAACCCTATCCCTCTAGAACCCTAAATCCCCCGGTTTTTTGCTTTCTCCGGAGCGTTAATGAAATTCCTTTTTAGTCGTCGAAAAAACCGAAAATTGCTCCAAAACAAAATGCCAGTCAAGTCGTTTTTTGAGTTATTGATCTTTTTTCAAATAAAAACTATCAATTTTTATTTTTTAAAATTCCGTCAAAAATGACGAATTTTGTCTTTTTAGAGAGATTTTGCCAAAAACCTTTGGGATGAAAAAATTGCTCAAGAGGTCTTTTGAATATTCATTTGAGTTTTTTCGTTTTGCGGAAGTCTGCTCGAACTAGAAATTCGCACAAAAGCCCGAAGAACCATGGCTGCAACTGGTCCACGTAAGTCTGGCGTCAAACTGATCGATTGAACGGGGTTGATTTTTTGCGCGGAATTATGTGGTTTAGGATTAGATTATATGGATTTCAAAGGTTATTAAAAATTATAAAAATTTCATATATGAAATTATTAAACTTAGTTTATTTTCCATATATGAAACTATTTATTTTAGGATTAGATTATATGGATTTTAAAGATTATTAAAAGTTATAAAAATTTCATATATGAAATTATTAAACATGGTTCATTTTCCATATATGGAACTATTTATTTTAGGATTAGATTATATGGATTTCTAAGGTTATTAAAGTTTATAAAAATTCGATATATGAAATTATTAAACTTGGTTTATTTTCCATATATGGAACTATTTATTTTAGTATAATATTATATGGATTTCATAGGTTATTAAAAGTTATAAAAATTCGATATATGAAATTAAAAATCCCCATGATTTCATATATGGAATTTTATTTTTCGGAACTTACTGAAAAGTTTTAAAATCCTCTAAAATTGAGAATTTTAGTACATTCTGAAAAATCCATAAAATCCAGATTGAGACAATTTCGTGATAAAAATTAAAATTTTTACAATAATGAAATTTCGAAATGCTTAATATTTTAGAAATTCATGCTGGGATAATTTTGTTTAAATTTTAAAAATTAATATTTTAGGAATTTTTAAAAATTAATATTAGAAAAATTAAGAAATTAATATTTTAGGAATTTTTAAAAATTAATGTTTTAGAAATTTTTAAAAATTAATATTTTAGAAATTTTTAAAAATTAATATTTTAGAAATTCTAAAAATTAATGTTTTAAGAATTTTAAGAAATTAATATTTTAGAAATTTTAAAAATTTTCTGATTTTTATAATAGGGAGACTAGTTTTCTGTTTCGTATCCTTTGGTCATTTTTGCAATCCCCGATTTGTCCTATTTGTGTCTCGTCAGGGATTATGGCGGTTATTTGCTCTGCGTGGTCGGGTTCTTACTGATACTTTTACTTTCAGCTCCGGAAGACCTCGAGAGCCCGGACAGACCACGGCGGATCGGCCGGTTCCGGCTGCGGGAATGCCTTTGTCTTTCGTCTTCTAGCTAGATAAAATCCAAAAAGTGCCTTGATACAGTAATGGCGCTAATTCCAAGTAGTGCCTTTTCCGGAACTTTTCCGGTTTTGTTCCTGGAAGCCAGAATCACAGGAGAAACCAGACAACTAATCACGCAGATGGGGTTCTCGATTGAAGCCGATCAGTGCTCCATCGGAATGCTAAGTGAGTTTTTCATTCGTCGGGATAAAGTTGATCCGATCAGATTTGGGAGATTTAAGGTGCAAATAACGGAACTTATTTCGCATTTTGCAAGTAGTTTCCACATATGGATTTCAGTCTTTTTCACTCAATTTTTAAATTAAAAAAGTTGAAAAAATTAAGAAATTTTTATTAATCATATTTTTTCTGACGATTATTTCCAGAAAATTTCGATATATGAATTTCAATCTTTTTCATTCAGTTTTTAAATTTGAAGAATTTCAAAAATTTTAAACTTTATTAATTTCTATTTTCAGACAATTTCGATATATGAATTTAAATCTTTTTTCACTCAATTTTTGAATTACAAAATCTTAAATTATTTTAAATTTTACATTGATATCTTATCAACTATATGTTATTTTTTATTTATACCTAAATTTTCGATTCTTTTTATTTCTGTACTTTGTAGTGTTAAATTTGGGCAAGTTAAGGAATTCCTCGGTTTCTATATGTAATCCATATCGATTAGCTTATCAGCGACTTTATCGATTTTCCGTGACTTTCAGTTAAATACTCGACATGTTTCATATATCAATTTTAAAGTTTTTTTGTACTTCGTAGTACCGAAGTTTTAATTTATGCAATATATTGATTATTGCATCATAAATTTTAACGATTTTTGTCTTAATTGTTTTCTTATTTAATTGTTGTAGTAATTTTATTTATGTTTAGTTATCTTCGTCTTCAGTACTCAATTTGTAGTTCAAACTACTTTCCTAGATCTTCTCCAAATGTCAAGTGTCGAAAACTAAGTATTCTTGCGCATTTCTCGAGAGGTTTTCTATTTGACAGCCGTTTTTGAAATTTTCGAAAAATTTCAGAGTATTTTTAGTTTCCTTGAATTATGCATCATACATGCATATATAACCACCTATATTCATATATATTCGTGTTTAAAATCTTTATGAACAACATCGATACGATAGAAAATACGAATCTACCGTGGGATCACTGAGGATATATACTAGATTAAGAAAATCGGGTTTAAATACTCTTGGTTAAAAGGATCATGTTATGGATAGAAGGTTTGATAGTTATCAGCTTAAGAAGTAGTAGGAACGCGAGTGAACAAGTAGGTACTGTGCTTGACGTTTTCTTGTCTTGTGAGCAGTGTATAGGTGCATACATATGTCTATGTAAGTATATATGCATATCATAGTATATGTGTGTGCATTATGTACATATATGTGTATATAAGTCTATAGGAATACTTATGTATATATGTATGTATATATGTATGTATGTATATATGTATGTATATATGTATGTATGTATATATATATGTATATATATATGTATGTATATATGTATGTATATATATATATATATGTATATATGCATGAAATGCGTACGTGTGTATGTATATATATAATATGCATACATATATGCATATCTGTCTAGGAATGGGTATATAGGCACATCTATGTATATATATCTATATATCTATATATCTATGTATATATATGTGTACATAGATATATCTATGTATATTCATATTATGCGTATATAAGCATATATGTATGTGCACATAAATTCTGCATTACTTATTAGATTTGTTCCAGAAATTAAAAAAACAAACTTTTTCGACAACTATGGATTATTTTTAGTTTTCCGTTTTTGGAAAGTTGGTTTTGACTCAGCTGAGTTGACTAAAACAAGAAAATTGATCAATTTAGCTTCCTGAGTCCCTTAGGCATTGGAAGGAAGGACCAGATAAACTTTGTTTTTGGGTGGATTTGAAAAAATAAAATTCCACAAGTTTTTATTTAAATTTTGAGAAAATCCACACTAAAGTTTGTTTTAGAAATAAATTAAAATTTAAAATAATTTCAAACGTGGAAAAATTCAAAAATCAAGGAATTTTGAAATTTTTTTACGAAATGGTCCTGAAACGAAAGTTTAAAATTTTTTAGAATCTTTGACTTCGGAAGTTTTCGTTGGATTCTGAAGGACTTTAGAAACTTCAAGAAATTCGGAAAATTAAAAATTCCTACGAAATGGTCCTGACACGAAAGTTTGGAATTTTTAGAAGCATTTGAAATTTGAAAGTTTAAATATTTTTTCCGAAATTCTACTTTTATAAAAATTAAAAACAATTTTTAGTGCGGAATTATCCCGACACGAATTTTCGGGATTTCTTAAAAAGTAAAATATCCTACGTGACGATTTCGCAATTTTCCACAATTTCTGAATCAATTTTAAAAAATATTTTTAAATTAATCTAAAAATATTTAAATCGAAATAAATACACAATTTTCTAGAATTAATAATCACTTATTACAGTACTCAAAAATCATAATTCACATTACTTTTTTAAAATGAAAAAAATAATTTTTTAAAAATTCCAAAAAAATAATGTTTAAAAAATTTCAAAAAAATAATTTTTAAAAATTCCAAAAAAATAATTTTTTAAAAATTTCAAAAAAATTTAAAAATAAATTGCGATTTAAGATAATTGTCAAACAGGTGGAAATAGAAAAATTTACTTTTCTCGTTTTTCTGCAACTCTCACGTCGACGATGAGAAAATTTTACAAAGATTACTTTCAAAAAATCACGGAGTTAACTTTCGATCTTGAACACTTACGTCCATTTTAATTTTAAATGTAAAAGATAGGGTCACCTGTTTCCATTTTAAAAAATTTAAAAATAATTTTTTATTTTAGAAATTTTAAAAATATTTTTGATTTTTTTAATTTTAAATAATTTTGAATATTTTTGATTTTTTAATTTTAAATAATTTTAGAAAAATAAAATTTTTAAATATTTTTGGTTTTTTTAATTTTAAATAATTTTAAATAATTTTGAATATTTTTGATTTTTTTTAATTTTAGAAATTTTTTTTATTTTTTTTTGATTATTTTTTATTTTACAATAAAAATGCCATAAACACTTTTAAAAAATAGTTTTATTGAATAATTCGAAATGACCTTGTTTAATCCTTTTGACCTTGTGAGTCAATTGAAACCAAAATTAGAGTTTTCTAGGTAAACAGGAATTCGAAAATTTTCGACTTTCTTGATCGAACACAATTGCGGTTTTTATGTTTTTATTGACTGATTTTTGCGGAACTTTTTTGGAATTTTTGAGAATTAAGTAAAAAGATTTTGAAATTTTTTTGAATTTTAAATAATTTTAAAAAAATTCTAGAATTATGAAAAACTTAGAATATTACGAAATCTTGCAGATTTTAGTTTGTGTAACTTAAAAATTTTCACAGAAGCCTCTAAAGTCGTTTAAAATTTGGTGTAAATTTCTGAAATTTTAAAAAATATTTTGAAATTTTCTAGAATCTTCCAGAATCCAATGGAAAATTCTGAAAATTTCTAAAATTTCATGGAGTCTTGGAATCTAGTGGAAGATTCTCGAATTTTAGAATCCAGATGAATTTTGGAATTTTTAAAAATCCTAAAAATTCTGAAATTTTTTAGAATCTTCAAGAATCATAGAAACTCTTTAAAAATCCTAAAAATTCTGAAATTTTAATAAGTACTTTCAAAATTCTTCTTGAGATTATATTGCGAAAATTTTATTTTTCATTTTTCTATTAATTTTCGATTTTTTTAATTTTTTAATTTTTAAAATTATTAATTTTTCGAATTTGAACCATTTTGTGAATCTAAACTCATTTGAAAAAATACACCTTTTGTAGTCCTAAAAATTTAGGTAAACAAACTTTCCCTCAGGCGATCGGGAATTTGAGCCTTGTCTGGCTTTGTTTGATCTTCAAAGAAAGATCCTGCACTTTGTAAACCATCTTCCGGTTGTAATCGAACTTTTTTTTGTAGGTTGTTTATTTTTCTATTGTACTGGATATCGATTTGGATCAATTGTCTGTAACCTTGAGTTATCCCGGGTTCCTAAAGTCAATATTCCCTTGGAGATCATTTGTCTTGCGCTCCCGGTCATTGACAGCTGGCAAAGCACAACTGACCACATGATTGGGACGAGTCACATCATTGTAAAAATCCGAAATAAATGACGTTACGAGTTTGTCTTGAAATGAATTTTTTGAGTTTTAGAAACGTAGAATTATTGGCTTTTTAGAATTTGCACAAAATTGTGAATTCTGGAATCGTCTATAATACCTTCGAAGCTTTCAGAATCACCTATTGTACCGTAAAAGTTTCCATAAAATTCTGAAAAGTTGTACAAATTGTTCCTGAATTCCCGAGGATTCTAGGAGTTTTTACGATTCTAAAAATTTTAGGATCTGTAAAGTTTTCAGAAATTTCATCATCTTCCATGAGATCTTAGAGATTCCTTTTATATTCCGAAGACTTTGAGAATCTCTATTGGATTTTTTGATATTCTACAAGGTTCTAAAATACTCCATTATGTTTTATAAAATTTTTAAGTTTCAGAATGTTTCATTAAAATCCAATTATTATGAAATCAGTCTACTCTAGTTTTATTTTTGGAAAATGATTTCCTGTGGTTGAAAGCTTGTCTATAAACTCCCCCCATAGACGTTGCAGCAGCTGTCTCCCTTGATCTAGCAGTTTTATCTTTACTTTATCACTTTTTTGACTTTATGGATTAGCCATTCTTCGTCGTCTTTCATCCAATCGATCTTGAACTTGGTATTTTCGAAATTTCTTTCTTGTGAGCGTGGTTGAGGTCGTGAACTTTAAAGTTATTATATTTTTATTATTTCAGTGGTGGTATTACTGTTGTGATGTGAATTGTTCATAGTTATACTGTTAATTGTTACAATGTCCACAAGATCTGAATTTCTTTCTCTCGCTGACGGGTTTGTGGACACTGCTACGGATACTTTAGTTTTGAAAATTTTTCCCTTATCTGGAAGAATTGAGTATTCCGGTAAGACAAAAGTCATGGATTGTTCAAAAAACAAGTTCACTTTTGGTCTCGACGCGAATAATAAAATTATTAAATTTCGAAACTCTGTAACTTTGTTTAAATTTATCGGTTTTCGGTAAACTTTTTTTTGAACTGTAGCTGAGATCACCCTCTATCTAACGAATATAAAACTGATCAATAAAGTACTCAGAAGCGCTCGGAAATTTCGTTAGAAGCGTTTGAATCGTCATTCGTGTCGAGACCAAAATTGAACAACTTAATCTACTTCTTTATATCTAAAATATAATGCTCAAAATAAATTTACTCTTATATTTCTACTAAAAGATTAAAAAAAATAGTTCACTTTTATTCTGACACTGATGATGGTTAGGTTGATTCTAGTGCAATAATTTTATTTAAGTTTATTATTTTCTAAGAAATATGTTTTTAAACTGAAGTTAAGATGTTCTTTTATCTTGTAGATATAAGAAAATAATCGAAAATCATGCGGAAATTATTTAAAACTATGTTAAAAACAATGAAATCATCGTTAGTGTCAAGATCAAAGTTGAGTAATTTTTTTAAATCTTGAAATCTACGTGATTTAAGGGTTATTTCATTTAGTTTACAATTATTAAGTACTTTATCTTTAAAAATCTCATATTTGTTGAGGGAAAATAAATGGGGATTAATTTAATAATTTTTTATTTTTATATTATACTTTCGAATTTTTCGCCAAAAAAAGAAGAAAATTAATTGAATAATTAGTTTATTAGTTGTTTGTATATGTTATAATTTGGATTTTTCAGCGAGAACGAGTGGAGTGCTCTTGATTGCCGGATTCAGCTCCTATTGCGCTTACAGAATCGCGAACAAATACCTCGGGAAAGGGTTTGTCTGGACCATTTTCGACGGGGCTCATTGTGATCTCCTTGCTCGAAGTGACACCAGACTTCTGACTCTAGATCCTTGCTGCTCCAATGAAGAAGAAAAGCGAACAATCATATCTGTTGATGAATTCGATGATGAAGCATCCACGAGTCAACAAGGCTCAAGTTCGTCGGCGAAGAGGAGATCCATCAAAGTCAAAGGACCCAGTGGGACGTTTATCAAACTTATAGAAAATCCAAATCGTCGATTGCAATTGGATGAAGAAGATTCGAAAAAAGGATTAGCTGGATTAAACTTAAATTCGACTCCGATCAGACAAGCAACCAGGATAAGATCCGAAATGTTCGACGATATCAGCAGCATCGGAGGAAGTTCATCCATATCCGCCGCTTCCAGATTGAGAAGAACCGGAAGAGCAGAAGAGCGAAAAGAAGAAGACGAGGACGATGCAATCAGTTTAGCTCCAACAGAAGCTTCTGAAATTAGATTGCTCTGGGATGGAGACGCCATCTGGGATGACGAGTTCGCGGATTACCCAGAAGCTCTTAGAAATGAAGAACAACTACTAAAAAGTAAGTTTTACATATCAATTACTTTTTAAGTGATACTATTTACAAAATTTAACTGCTTTCATATATCAACTATTTTCAAGGGGATGGTATTTAAATAGTCCAATTATTTTCATATATCAAATGTTTCTAAATAACATTATTTACAAAATTTGGTAATTTCTATATATCAATTGCTTTTTAAATAATATTGTAATGAATTCAATTATTTCCGTATATAAATCAATTTCTCACAGCATTAATGAACGGATTTAATTAATTTCACACGTAAATTATTTTTCCCATAGCACTAATTAATTCCATACCTTGTATAAATGAATTCATTTCATAATAATATTATTTTACGAAATTAGTTGTTTTCATATATGGATTTTCAAATAATTTCTTTTTACTAAATTCAGTTGCTTTCATATATGAATTAATTTTTTAACGGAAATTAAAAGGTTGTTTTTTGATATAAAAATTTTAAATTTTACTTTTTACTTTTTATTACTCCTTTTTAGGAGCGAAGAGCCCGACTCCATCGGATATCTCAGCTCTGTCTGCCTTCAAAACTCTCCAAAACATGTTTGAATCGGCAACTGAAGCAAGTCATTCTGTGGCTCCGGACCCTGATCCTGAAGGCAGTGTTTTCGGAGATGCCGCGGACTTGGCTCAGTTGATCCATTCCAAATGCATGAGAAACCCGAACTACATGTACCATTCCGTCATCGTAGCCAGTTCTGATGTCGATGGAAGTGATGTTATTTCTGTTTGTTCCGGAAGATCCACAAAATCAAACATGTCTGCACTCAAAGAAAAATATTCAAAAAGATCCCATGGGTAATTTACTTTTTTTTTATTAAGTTTTAGAAAAGTAAAATTCTGTAGATTTCAGAATCCTCTATATTTTGGAAGTTTCAAAAATCAGAATTTCCTAATTTAGTAGATTTTTTTTGAAACTATTTCAACTTGAAGATTCTGGAAATTTTAAAAATTCACAGTTGGATAATTCTTAATTTTTATATGTTGAATCTTCTAGAATTTAGTAGAAACAGAACCATCTGAACTCTAAGATTCTATAAGTTTCTGAAAATTCGTATTAGAACAATTTTATAGAAAATATTTCGAATTTTCCAGAAGCATCTAGGATCTTATGAAAACTTAGAATTATTAAAAATTAAAATTCTGAAAACTTGGAATTATTAAAAATCGAAATTCTGAAAACTTAGAATTATTAAAAATTAAAATTCTGAAAACTTAGAATTATTAAAAATTAAAATTCTAGAAACCTAAAATTTAAAAAAATTAAAATTCTGAAAACTTAGAATTTTAGAAATCGAAATTCTGAGAAATTTTTAGGACTAGGAATTTGTGTTGAGGTAATTTTGTAAAAATAATCATTTTTAATTTTTATAAAATTTTAATATTCAAATTTCAGATTGTGGGAGCTGGCTTCTCGACCTTCTCCAGAGAAACCCGTGGCTTCGAACACCTTCTTAGAGACTCCGAACAGATCTTCCAATCCGATGACGGATAGCGGGATCAGCAAGTCATCAACGACATCTTCAAATGTGAATCTGATTCAGAATCTGACGACTCCAACAAGGTTTGTAAAATAAATTTTTATTTATTTTTTTTTTTTTTTGTATTTTTTCCTATTTTAGTCAAATGATAGATTCTGCCATTGATACGGGTTTTGCTTCTTCAGATGACGACGCGGCTTCCGTCAGAAGTTCTTCAGCAACAAAACCCACGGGAATTTTAAGGTTTGTTTTTGATTTTGTGGTGAAAACTTTAATTTTTCCTTTTTTTCAAAATTTGATGGATGATTTTTAAACTTTTTTGAATTTTGTGAAAGTTTAGGATTTTTCAGAATCTCAAATTTAGGACTTTTAGCATTTCTTAAAAGTTATGGAATTTCGTTTCGAGACCATTTCGGAAAAAATTGATTTTCAATTTTTGTAATAACATGACTAAGATACTGTAGAAACTTCTAGAATCAAATAGAACTTTCGAAAATATTTGGAATTTTAAATTTCAATAGTTTTAAAAAACTTAAAATTCGTTTCGAGACCATTTCGAAAAAAATTTTTTTAATAACATGATTCTGGAAGATCCTGTTTATTCGTGTTGGGACCATTTTGTAAGGTATTGAGTTTTAAAGAATACAAGTTAAAAATTTTAAGCGATTTTTAAAATAATTTAAATTTTTTAGAAAAACCAATTTGCTGGATGGAATCAAAGAACAGCCATCTCCAGCGAATCCAGATCGGAGCCTCTTCTAGAATGTCGGAAAAAAGTCTCGAAATCACTTCTAGGTCTTCAGAAAAAAGTCTCGAATGGTTCGATGATTAGCTCAATTCTTCAAAATAATCTCGTTTGAACACAAAAGTGCCTGGTGAAAGTTTTTACAGTCAATACTAGAGTAATAGGTTTTGAAAAATGGTAAAATTTATTTCGAAAAGATTGAATGAAATGTTATTTTTTAAAGTCAGATATCATTGGAGTTGAAATCAGCATTGACTGCAGAAGCAAGGAATCTGGGGCACGATGGGAGGTTTAGATTCTGGTTGGTGTTGGAGTTACTGTTGAAGTTGAAAAGGGAGCCCATGATCCAGAAAGGCTCTGCTCGAATTGCCGAGCATACTGTGCCATCTGCTGGTTGAAACTGTCCAATTGTTGTTGTTCGGCTTGAGTCAGAGGTCTGACGTTTCCATTATCGTGGAGTTGACCATTCTAAAAGTTATTAAAAGATTAACGACTTTTATTTTATTATCTTAATACACATTTTTTCAACTTTATAAACTTCTAAAATTCTCGATTTGTGGTACTTTGAAAATTTCTGTTGAATTTCAGAACATGTTGGAATTCTTAAAAGATTTTAGAAATTCTCAGAAGCTTGTATGGATATAATAAAGCTTCTAGAAGAGTTTTGACTCTTCTATTAGATTTGAGAAACTTTTGGAACTTTGTATAGAATTCTCAACGATTCCAGAACTTCCTATAGGACACTAGAAGAATTTAGATCCTTTCATGAGGTATGAAAAGTTCTGGAAGCTTCTACAAAATACTAGTATTTCAAAACCTTCTTTCCAAATAAATTTCACTTCGAAAATCAACTTTAACTTACGGAATAATAGCACTGGCCATTGTTGAAGCTGTATTGCTCGTATTTCACCTGATTGCGCCGGTGTTACTGCTGCTGAAGGTGTAAGAACTTGTTCATTTTGATTTCCACTTTGATCATACATGGGAGTATTTCCGTACTGTCCCATATTATATTGGGTATTACCGTAAGCTTGTCCCTGTCCATAAGGCTGGCTTTGTCCATATTGTGCTTGGTTATATTGTTGATTCTGATTGTATTGTTGATTCTGACCATATTGCCAGTCATACCATATTGGCCATTGGTGTACTGATTGTTGGGGTTATACATTTGTCCATATTGATTTTGTTGAGTGTTAGAGTTAGGATTATATTGGGTGTTAGTGGTGTACTGTTGATTCTGACTGTATTGACCGGTTAACTGGTTGTTGGGATCATACATTTGTCCATATTGTTTTTGTTGATTATACTGACTGTTAGGGTTGTTAGGGTTATATTGTGCAGTGTTACCGTATTGTGCTTGGTTGTACTGCTGAGCCTGACCGTATTGGGCACTGTTGTACTGGTTATTGGGTTGTTTGGATCGTACTGCTGTCCATATTGGTAATTTTGAGTACCATATGTGTTCGGATTGAATTGGTTGTAAGTAGGGGTAGTATAATAATTAGAAGTCCCGTCGTTGTAGTTCAGAGTTCCTGTAGTCCCTTGGTAGCTTTGAGTCGTTTGTCCACTAATACAAGCGACTAATACGGTAATTATAGTTAAAAAATAAATTTTATCCATTTTTCTCGAAAAATAAACTTTTAGGAACAGAGTTCAAGAGCAATCAAATCCTAGAATAACGTTTATTTCAACAAAGTCAACAGAAAACCTGTCAAAGAAAGTCAACTTGAATCAGTTAGAAGTTTTTTACCGTTATTTTTATAAGACCAAGTTTGTGTTTTATGATCGATCTCAGGCTCCTCCTCACGTCAATCAAAAACTCGACAAATATTTTCTTCCACTTTTCGGATTAACTGGAAGCAGCTTTTAACCTCAGTTAGTCACATTGTAAATATTGATATAAATGATATTTTTTCTAAATTATGTCTTGATCTCCGGGAAAAGTTGCAAAAAATGATGGAATTATTTTTTTAAAAAATCGATTGAAACTGTCAGCAAAAGTAAGAAATTAATTTAAAAGAGATATTATCGTATAATAGTTATTTTTGCATTGTTTATTTTACAACGTCATTAATTAAATAATGAATCATTTCGGAATTTAAAAAATGTCGTTTTTTGAAAAACAGTAAGTTTAGTAATAATATCAAATCGAAGAAGTAATTAAAACGAAAATAATTATTATATTCATCGAATATATACTGTTCTTGAATTGATGTCATTTTTGAAAGTAAAAATTGCAAATCGCATTTCGTGATAAAATTCAAAGTCGAGTCATTAATGATTTTTCAGATAAAAAAAACATATTTTTATTTTTTAAAATAAATCGATGGTACGTTTATCGACTCGAATAGAGCATCAATTAATTTAATAAACAATATACAATATTGTTTATTAAAAAGTTGCTAAAAACGATAGTATATCTGTCAAAAATTGAATTGAGCGCAATTTTCAATTCTGGAATCTCTTAATTTCATAATCGTTCAATTTTTCATTGATTAACTGTCTCCATTCTGACACTGTATGAGGTCCGCCTTCATCAATAGGATTATGAGACAATGGAGCAATGTTGTTCTTTCCAGATCTGTCTTCGAGGAACTCGAACTGAAGTAATTCTGTTCCTTGTTCAGCAGTAAGTCTTGTGTTTGGGTCGAATTCCAGGAGATACTTCAGTAAATTCCTCACAAATTCTTTCGTGATTCTCTGTTTGGTCCAATTAGGAAGTTTGTCATCACCGAAATTACTATTTATTCTGTTAGATCCATATCGGTTTAATTCGTTCTCTATTTTCAATTTGATAACTGTAGGAAAATTCGTTCCTTCTGGAAACCCCACAAGATGCAGGATTTGAAGAAATTGATTTGTTTGATCCGTTTTCTTAAACAGAATATTTCCCGTAATCATTTCGGCTAGGATACAGCCCACAGGCCAAAGATCTATAGCGGAGCTATATAAGTCACCTATCATGACTTCTGGAGCTCGATAAGGACAAGTGATGAAATCGTTGGTAATATTGACATCGCCCTCTTGTAACTGTCTAGCCAGGGCTAGATTATGGATTTTCAAGTGCCAGTTTCCTCCAGATAATCGTTTGATAAGAATGTTTTCGGGCTTAATATCTCGATGGATGAATTTCAATTTGTCTTGATGTAGATACCGTAAACCGCAAAAAAATTGAAAGAGGATATCGGCAGTGAAATAGTCCCCGGTGTTTGGATTCCAGACGATGTTTGTGAGATTGTTTATGTCTGATGAGGGTAATTTGAGGTAGTCTCGCATAGAAGCATCCATGTATTCGTAGACAAAGTACATATTTTTTCCTTCTGGAGTAAATGCGTCGAGTAAAGTAATCAGCTGAAATGGGGTACAATAAAAAACTACTTTTTGAAACCTTAACTATCTTTGTTGACTTACATTCTTATGTTTGACGGTTTTTGCGATGACAAATTCTCTGTAGATCCTCTTGATGTTATATGGATCATACATTTCTTTGATCATTTTAACTGCAACCAGTCGCTGATTGCTTGTGTCATATGCCTTACTGTAAATATAAAATTAACAGATTTTATAAATCAGTTCACTTTGGATGGAATTCTATAGTTATAACCTTTGGATAAAAATTCAAAAAATATTTAGTAGGTTCTGGAAAATTCGAGAATTTTCCGATGTTCTGTTCTTTTAAGAACCACGTAAACAGAAAATTTTGCACTTTTCAGATTGAGATGAAAATTTATGGAAATTTGTATCTTATAATTTTCTAAAGATTTTTTACAAGATATTCTTTTTATAAAAGTGTGATTTACAAAACTAACTTACATTATATAACCTTGGCCATTTTTATTGATAATTCTCAAAGCATCATATTGACTATCCATAGAAAAAGTCATCTTCTCATTTTTTAAGTTCAGTTCACAATTAATGAAATCTCTCTTGGCCATGATGAAAAAATGGGAAATTATGGAAACCCGCTAAAAAAACTTGGCGAAACCAACGTAACAGATAAGGTGTTTTACTTTGAAGTGGTTTATCAATGTAAATATGTCCAGAGCTGCTATCAAAGACAGAATTTCTTAACGGAAGTTGATGATCTTGGACAAACTTGATATCTAATGAATAGTAAGCAACTTTATTTTCAAAATAAGTCGAAAAAATTGCCGAGTGAATTCAAGAGAAATAATAATAATAATGATAATAATAATAATGATAATAATAATGATAATAATAATAATAATGATAATAATAATAATGATAATAATGATAATAATAATAATAATAATAATAATAATAATAATAATAATAATAATAATAATAATGATAATAATAATAATAATGATAATAATAATAATAATGATAATAATAATAATAATAATAATGATAATAATAATAATAATAATAATAATAATGATAAATCAGAGAACTGTTGACAAACGAATTCTATTTCTCTAATATGAAGTATCCAATAGCATCCTTCCTTGCATCAGTAGTATTGGCTTAGTGAAATATTTCATCAAGAAGGATAACAGAAATGTTTTCAAAGTATTTAAACTTTTCCGATATCTTAATCAGGGTGATTTCGTTAATTTCATTGAGACTAAGACAAAGATGGGTGTGAATATCATTGGTGTTTCCATATTTGAGTAGTTAAGCTTCTTTGTGCGAAATCATAATATACTATTTATGGTAACTACGATAATGAATTTTTATAAAAATCAAAATACAATAAAAATACACAGAAAATATGGCATATTAGATTTCATTACATGTAACTATTGCACGTTATATCACAGGTTAAAATTCTGAATTTTATTGTTAGTTTGTTTCCTGAGTAATTTTTGGACGGAAAATCCTTCGTTCAGACTTTGCAACCATGGATTTGAAAATCAAACATTTGTCGTTATCCAATATTGTTTCTTCTTCAGAAAAGTATTTCAGAACTTTTGCATTGACATGCCATGGATAGCAAACATAAAAACTTATCTCCATTTGAAAATTTTTCTCTTGACGATTCATAAATCCCGAAAGTAATTCCGGATTTGCAAAAAATACACTAATTGGGGAAGCTGGATAGGTCAAATTCATTCTTTTTAGTTTCGCTTTTTGGTTCCAGTTGAACAATATCGATGGGGAGATAGAAATTTGGTCATTGTCGAAATATGTAAAGTTCCTTAAGTACGGCATTCTTTCAATATATGTTTCTATCGTTTGATCTCCTGAAAATTTTATATTGCTGAAAATAATGCTTGTTACGTTAGGATTGATGATGATTTTAAATTCTTCTTCGTTCAGACCACTGCAAAGTAAAATCAATCGATTATGATGAAATTTGAAGTTCTTTAAATAGTTGGAAAGATCTCCTGGTTTTAGAAAATTGATATCTAAAGAATCTCTGACTTCAATTACTGCGGACGGATCTGGTTTTTCTGAAATTTCGATGTAAAAACAAAATTATTCAAACCACTCGTGATGGGATTTTTCTGTCACAAGCATTTGTTCCAATTTTTATATATTTAAAAATAAAAAATAAATAATTTTAAATAACTTTGCATCTGTTATATAGTATTTTAAAAGTCATTTCAGATAAGCTTCTATTTTTAAATAAAGTTTGTATAAAATTCCAGACATCTTTGAAACCCAGAGTTAGTCTTCAGAATCCTGGATCCTGAAGGTTGACTATGAATTCTGATTTTAGACTCAGAATCTACGGGTTTGACTACGGTATTAAAAGTATTTTTTGCAGAGTTTTAACTTTAAAATTGGAATATAAATGCCTGGGACAGAAACGTCATAACCAAATAACAATACCGTAATTTTGAGCAGTTGAACCTCTTCTGATTACCGTCTCACTAGAGACATAGGTCTTAGGACATTTGACTGCATTCATGGCCTTTGAAGTAAGGAATAGATCTCGAAGAAAAACTGGAGAGCAAAGTTTGTAAAATTGACGTTGAAGAAGATTATCAAGGTTTTTGAACGGGATTTTCAAGATGTCTGGACTTATCTTCCTTGCAGATTCTTTAAAGTTGTAATAAGGAACATTTCGGCACTTTTCTGCTAGCACCAAGTCGACGCACACTTCCATATGTCTAAAGTAGTAAAATAAATAAAAACATGGTTTATCTGATGACAATATTGAACGCTTATAAGGTTTATATATCGGCAATAAAGTAGGAAGCCTTCTTACTACTGATTCGTATTGGTCCTCCAACCTTGAGTAATTTATCATAGACCTTGACGTAGTTGATGCAGTGTTAATCGTTTGAGGGAAGGAGCAGTCCTTTATTAGAATACAATAAAACACGAACAACGCAAATCTAGGGGACAGTAGGATAGTATAGGGGTCAAACACAATGAGAAATATCAGAACTTTAATAATTGCCACGTGTGATGGGAGCTTTGTCTGTTTTCTTAAATACTAGGAGTTTGAACATCACTTGACTCACCTTCAGAAAAAATTAGACTTGTATGGTTTTCGGAAATCTAGTGTCAGAAACAGATTCATGTTCCACGACATAATTCAACCAAACACATACAAACATAAGTTTTCTGAGATTATACTTAACCGAATGGAATCAACACGTAAAAGCTTCTGATCACAGTTTTCGCATTATTTGATTTTAACTAATTACAATCGATGGCAAGATTGCAATCCAACAGAAGATTGGTTGTAACTGAATATAATCAACGTACTTGGGCCATGTTTGTTCCTGGTTAAAAAAGTACTATTACGTTGATTACGTTCAGTTATATTCAATCTTGTTTGGATTCCAATCCTGCTATCGATTGTAATTAGTTAAAATCAAACAACGTGAAAACTTTGATCAGAAGCTTTTACGTATTGATTCCATTCGGTTAAGTACGATTTCAGAAAACCTATGTTTGAACATTATAAATGTTTATAAAAAACAAAATTTATTTTATCAAGCTTAACCGATTGATTAAAATAACTATATTTATTTTAATTAATCACTTGATTACAATTTTGCAATTCAAAAAATTCCAAAATAACGTTTTAAAAATATCAAAAATTTAAAAAAATAAAATCACTAAAATCCAAAATGAATTTTTTAATTTTTTTGAGGATATTCCGGATTTAAATTTTACAAAATTTAATTTTAAATTTTAATATAATAATTATACTAAATATTTTGTAAAATTTATTTTTTTTATTTATGTCAAAATTTAATAAAAATAATTTTAAAAAATTTTCAACAAATTTCGAAATCAGAAAGATTATAAAAATCCAAAAATTTACATATTTCTCGTCGTGAATTTCGTCAGGAATAATTCTCAAAAATTTTCCATATAATGAAATCGAATTTTTTCTTTCATTTTATCTGTTCGGGATTAGTTTCATTGAGGAAAAACAGTGCAAACAAAAAAATCACGTTCAACAATAAAATCTAACTCAAAACTTGTTCATTTATCGATTCGTGATTGATTATTCCGTATTTTTTATTTTAAATATTCCATTGTTTCATTTGTTAAAAACGGAATTTAGATATTGATCGATCGAAACCGCAATTTCGATTTGCGCGTGGATTTTAAGGTTACTTTTTGCACATCTTTATCCTTTTCCAGAATCTTAAATATGGGCCAGTCGGGCAGCACTACATCGTCAGGCCCTGCGTTGACTCCTTCTGGACATGTGTATATTAACAGGTATTCCTGGTGCAAGTACTTTAGTTATATCAGAACTCTCTTCGGCGTCATCACTGTTTTCGGTGAGTTTCCATATATCAACTTTGATCCGTATTTCGTAAATATCAATTTTAGTTGTGTTTTCTGCAAGTCTAGATGCTCTGTTCTCTATAAGCTCCGTTCCTATGGGAGTTTACCTGATGACGATCGTGATTCCGATGTTCCTACTCGAGTTCGGAAAAATCGTCAGATTCTGCTGCGGGTTTGGTTCATCCATATATGGATTTCCATCTAATTGCCTTATTTCAGGACCAATGGACCCCTTTGTTCTGTTTTTGGATTAGTTTTATCGTTTGACAGATGGAAAAGAGGATTATTGTATTGTGCCATGGCTGTCGTCTGTTTCATTCCCGAAATCGCCACAATCTACAGTAGAGTTGCTGGTTGTTTCATTTTCGTCTGTGGTGTTCTCTATGTTGCCAAATGTTTCCAGAAGAAAAAAGTCTCAACTTACATTGTGGATCCTTCAACAACTCCGGCTCCACCTCCCTCAAATGATGCCCAAGGCTATTAATCCCAATTAATCTATTCCAAATTGATATATTATTTAAAAATATAATGATAAACATTTTCTTGAGTAGATATAGGTTTGGTTTTTGTTGGTGTAAAAGAAATCGGAGGATTTTGGAGTTCCTGAAGCAGTGAAGATGGATTCTGATTTGTCGATGTTCTTCGTAGTGGTTTCTAGCCTCAGGCAATTGTTAAATTTTTTGTCTGTTGTTGTTTCAGTTGGTGTTACAGTATAAGATCCTTGAAATTGTTAGGATTCTACCGTAATGAAAAATGATTAAACTTTTTAAATTATTTTTATTTTTTTTTAAATTATTTATTTTTTTTTAAATTATTTTTTTTGTTAACAGAAAAATATCAAACATAGATAAAATCTTCTGGAGTCTTGTTTACCATAACGCGGTTCTTTTTATATTTTTCGATAAAGATTGTTTAGTCTGGGATATTCTGGATCCGTCCAGACGTGGAAATCACACATCGACAATTATTATTATTATTGTTACTAATCATTGTCCAACTTTAAAAACAACTTTGAAGAACCATACGGCAGAAACTTTTTCGACTTTTTTAATTTAAAAATTCCTCAAATTTAATTTGGAATTTTAATTTTAAACTTTTTAAAAATTAAAATCCTGATTAAAGTCTTATTTTTCCAGAATCCTATCAGACACTTCTGAATCTTCTCATTGAAAACCACGTCGATTATTTTCTTCAATTTTAAAAACCACAGTATATTTTTCAATGGATAAATAACAAATGTAAAAAATTTTAAAATAAATAAATTTAAAAATAAATTAAAAAGTTTAAAAATAAGTTTTAAATTTAATTTAAAAATTTAAAAATTAATTAAAAAATAAATTTTAAAATTAATTAAAAAATAAGTTTTAAAATTAATTAAAAAATTAATTTTAAAATTAATTAAAAAAATTTTAAAATTTTAAAATCAAAGAACAATCACCTTCGAGAGAAACAATAAAACCAACCAAATACGGTAAAAAACAAAAATTATCCCGCAAGTGTTCTTCAAAGTGCAATTATCAGTTTGTAAATCCCTCGAGGACGAAGACAACTCTGACAAAAGCAACCCAAGGGGAGGGGTCTAGGTGGCCGAGATTTGAAAAAACAAAAATTTAGTTTAACCGATTCTAAAAACCGTCATGGTTGGACAGAATTTTTTATTTTACTGTACTTTACTCAGTTTCGGAGTTTTTTTAACCTCAGGCTGTCAATCCAACATCAGAGAACACGTTAAGAAGCTCCAGGAAAAAAATCCCCAAAGTTAGTTTTTTATTTTTGATTAATTTTTTAGAATCTTCGGAAATCTAATAAAAGAATCTCGTGAAAGATTCTGAAACTTTCTGTAATTTAATCAAAATACTTCACATCATTGTCTGAAACTGGAGGATTCTGAAGACCTCTAGAAAGTTGTGGAAAAAGGATTCTGAAATTTTCCAGAAAATTGTAAATTCTGAAACTTTTTAGAAAATTGTAAATTGAAAAACTTTTTAGAAAATTATAAATTCAGAAACTTTTTAGAAAATTGTAAATTTAGAAATTTTTCAGAAAATTGTAAATTCTAAAACTTTAGAAAATTATAACTTCTGAAAATTTCTAAAAAATTATAAAAATTCACGTTGAGATAACTTTGAAACAATTTTCGGTTTTTAGATTTTCAAAATAGTATGAAATAGATTTTATACAACTTTTGAAACTTAAAATCCAATAAAAATTGTAAAATTATCTAGAATTAAAAATTTTAGAAACTTGAAAAATTTTTTCTGAGATGATTTTTAAACAATTTTTTAATTTTTAAATATAATATTCAAGAATTTTCCAGATTGTATGCAATGCAAGGAATTGAAGATTTCGAAATTATGTGAATCCTCCACTTTCTCCAAATCCAACAAAGCCTGTGGCAAGGCCTCCATCAACTACCATATGATTTTCAATAAACAAAATTGCGGAAAAGCAATCGTTAATTGTTTTCCTCGATCTTTGACGACAGCCGTAATCGCTGTGGATAATCCTTTTTCCAATTTTACCTCAGGCAATACTACAGAAATGGAAATCAACACTAATCTTTTTGTCGAAGAAATTCAGAGAGATGATTTCGTCGATGAAGAACTCGATGGTTTTCTGTATATTTCTCCAGAAAAAAAAACCTTAACCACGACTACTCTCATCTGCAACGACAAAGGCGAGTGGGAAGCGACTTCACACGAAAGAAAATTGGTCACCGGCATCACCCAAGTTCATTGTATTGTCCGGAAACTTGATCCATGAACAATTGAATTTAAATTTATTGTATCATAAATAAAATCGAAGAAATTGAAAACAATATTGTTGTGTCCATCACGCCGAGTGATCCACGTCTGAATGAAGAAGGAAAATAGTATAGAAAAGGTTTATCAAATAAATGCCTTAGGCACAGTACAAAGAAACACTATGTCGAAATCGACATAAACAAAACAACTCAACTTCCCGTTAAGAGGAACTGTATATCTTCTTGTCGGTACTAAGGCAATCCATTCGGGATCAAATGCTATTTCTCAGTGCTAAAAGAATCCGTTCAAGACCAAATATTCTCTGTCGGTGCTAAGACAATCTGTTCGGGACCAAACGCTCCCGGTTGGTTGCGCTTCCCATTGTAGTAAGATATGGAGTAAGAAGGGAAGATTGTAGATGGATTGACATCTTGAGAACTCCTTGATTGGGCAGAAAACTGTTAGTTCCTACTATTAGCAATCCAAGCCTGTTTATCTTAACATAAGCATAGAACAAGAGAGAAAAGATCCTCGTTTTGATCAAAGTCAAACTCGGACCAGATCAGAGTTGGATTTTCTCAAAGACTGACTCTAACACTTTTGTCTCGCCTCCCTGACGTCGGCTGACTGAATGGAGCTTTAGGCTTTCTTTCTAGACCGTTGATGGTTTAATTATATCTACATCTCTCCCTATGACAAGTTACAACAAGGACATCTCATGGTAATCAGAGTTCCCTGGGTGTTGCGCTTATATTATTAACATTGTTGTATATGATATTTCTCTCTCGTCTTAATAAAAGCTATAACAACTTTCATATATTCAAAACTTCGATCTCCATTCAAAAAAGTAGTTAAAAATGATTATTTATAAAAGTTTTTCTTAATAACAATTTTCGAAAAAAAACATAGTTAAAAAAATAGAATTATTATACAAAAAGCACCCTTTGATCAATCAATGTCTGAATTAATAAAAATAATATAAAATGATTTTAATTTAATAGGCTAGAAATTTAAAAACAAAAATTGACTTCAAAAATCCATCGGTACGGGCTCGTGTAAAGCAACTTGACTTACAGTAACAAAATCCGGAGCATGTTGGGCATCTGGAAAGTCAATTGCGAAGTCACCCAACTGTGCTTCTTCCGTTTTTATCCACTTAAAATTAAAGTTAGCAGTAAATCCTGCATTACTTTTTAAAGGAGTCAATATGAGCGTAATTTGTCTGTGATGAGGAGGAATACAGTCAGCATATTCCAATGTTCCTCTTGACGATTGGGCATTATGATATTGCTTACATTTTGTCTTGATCTAAATTCGGTAAAAATTAATAAAACTTAAAGATAAAGTTACTTTAATAAAAGTGTCATCGCATAGATTTTCGACCATCCACAGTGATCCACAGAAGTTCTCACTTATCCGATAAATCTTAATATCCTTCACACGTTCATTAATAACTTTTCCTTCTGCCAAAGCCATATGGATTAAAGATTGCCTCAGGGTTTCCGGACCGGTAGTTTCTAGTCTCGTTTCTACAGGTTTCGCACTATGCACAACAAGAGTAGCAGGCACATCTTTTTCTTCCACAAAATGAGTCAAACTCACAGCACAAACAACGTACTCTCCAGGTTCCAAAAACACGTCATTCGTTCTCACACTTGCCAAACATCTTCTTTCCGATCTTGTAATCAATTCCTCCGGTTTACCATTAAAAACATTTTTTTTATGAACAAGAATCATCAAATCTACCAGATTATCAGCAATTCTGGCGTTCTTCTGGAATAGAGTGAAACAGATTTCAGTCTGTCTGAGTACCTTTATCCGCAGGATTTTTGGATTTGTCCAAGATAGATCCAATGAATATCTTTGAGAAGTCCATGTAGATCCCTCTCTCACATGAGCAACATCCACGTTGTAAAAATACTTCACAAATTTCTCAAATGGTATCCAGAAGGTTCCAGGTTCGATTTCAACATCATAGTAACTCAAATCCACTTTGTATTTCTCGCTTCTTTGCCAGCCAGACCATGAAGGACTCCATTCTCCATTCCAGATATGAGTTCCCCAAGGATTTCGTAATCTCAAAAGTCTGTTCGAATTGTACTCTTTTATATCCAAAATGGAATAAGCATGATTCTTAACCAACCCAACTCGCTCGTACTTTTCTTTTGTCATATCTCTTTGTTCTGATCCACAACCACATCCCATCAGAAAATTAGCTTCTTTTGCGGACAACAACCTCGCCCAAATCATCCCTAACATGGATTCAACTTCACCTGAAGTACACTTGGGATCCATTTCTAGATCGATATGCTCACAAGGAGCTCCGGTAAGTATAGAGAGTCCTTCTATCATTCTTCCAGCTCTCAAAGCAGCATAATTTCCGTAAATTTTTGCTAGAGCTTTCTCGATCAACGAAACCCAAAGTTGATTCTTCCTTCCAACTGCAAATATCATCGAACGAGATCCCGCATGACAAGGAAAGAAGTCATCCACAAAAACAGTTTGCCATATTCCATCTACACAAAGCCTAAAATCAATTTCATATATCAATCATCAACTTTGAAACTTACCTGATTTTATAAACACCGCATTCATTTATATTATTTGTAACAACTATCCGTTCTAAGATCTCCGGACGTTCAGCAATCACAGCCAAGGCGGAAAGGAACCAACAGTTGCCTAGTAATCCTTGTTCAATGTCCGTCGGATAAGGAGCTAAGAAAACCGTCCACGGTCTCTCATTGTCGGTGTAAATCTCTGCTGGTCGACGCCAAACGATATCTATTTGTTCTCCATTCGAAATAATTATATCTCCAATAGATTTATTTGAATGAGGAAAACTGTCATCAATGAAGCTCTGATGATTAATCCGACAAAATTCCATGATGTTATTAAATATGTTGTCCACTTCTCTCGAATCTTCTCCAGTTTGTAATCTAAATGATGTAAGATTTTCAGGATGATATAATCGTTGATCAGGAACATGTGGATCAGGTACAGGGACTTGAGGAGTTTCTAGATGACTTGAACACATCGCACATGAAGTAGAATCAGATGTATTTCTGAAACTACAAAAAGGACAGTTCCAACCTGGATCTAATTGAAGTTGTACATTATTGTTTATTCGACGATTATTATAATTTTTATTCTGTTGGTTGTTTGATTTTATAAACTTAATTATATTACTATCGTTAGTTGACACAGGTTCAACTAAATAATTTAAGATTAAATTTTAATGTATCAAAGTTATTCAAACTCACGAATGGACAAGAGTCGATTTTCGTTTTTTCGTACATTTGATGTTTTTTTCTTTTTGCATATCTGACAAGCAGCAGATTCAGATGTATTTTTGAAAGTACAAAAGGAACAGATCCAACTCATAATAAATAATATTTTTACACTGTCGTTTCCCAATATTATTTCTACTAATATAACTGAATGAAAGATAATTAAAGAAAAAAATCAATTAAATATTAGTACTTCAATGTTCTGATAAAGAAAATTGATGAAATAATGAGGAAATTACGTTAATCATTTCTTTTCGACTGTTTGAATGACGAGAAATGGGTTTGTCCAAGGCTTGATTGGTAAATGAATTTAGAAATAATGCTGCAGAATACGAATTTGTTTCTGATACGAGATTTCCGAAAACCATAGAAGTCTAATTTTTTCTGAAGGTGAGTCAAGTGATATTCAAACTCCTAGTATTTAAGAAAACGGACAAAGCTCCCATCACACGTGGCAATTATTAAAGTTCTGACATTTCTCATTGTGTTTGACCCCTATACTATCCTACTGTCCCCTAGATTTGCGTTATTCGTGTTTTATTGTATCCTAATAAAGGACTGCTCCTTCCCTCAAACGATTAACACTGCATCAACTACGTCAAGGTCTATGACAAATAATGAGTAACAAAAATCGATTACAAGAAATATTTCTTAATAGTTGATAACTTCTTTTTCTTGGGTGTTTGTCCCGTCTATCGCAGGGTCCGCTTTACAATATCAAACGATACAATTACAAATATAAGAAAACAGGAAACTAAACGCCGAATTTCTTCCTTAATAGTTGATAACAAAACGATGAAATCTAATTTCGTCATTAAAGTACGAAATTATTTTTAAAATATTTTCATTTTCAAATAAAAAATTGAAAATTATTTTTTTCCTGTTTTTTCTGTTTTTTATATTAAACAACATATGATCGAAGACATCCAATTTCAATCATATATTAATTTTAATTTTATCTTTAGATTTTCAATTTCAAAAAATAAGCTTTTTTAAATTTTTCCTTATTCAATATAAGATATAAAAAATAACAAAGATTAAAAAACCCTATTCCGAAAAATGTTAAACATTAAAGTTTCTAAATTCTATAATCTCAATTCTTTTTTCAACATTTATAAAAAAATTAATTTCAGTTTCTATTTCGAAATTAACAAATTACTGTCAAATAGTACAACTTTCGTCCATAAAAAATCTCTATTTCCATCATCATCTGAATTTAATCAATTCTTCATTCCATCAATAATTTCAAGTGATTTTAATTTACCCGATTAAAAATATAAAAACATCACAATTTAGTAAACTGAAAGAACGACTTCAAAGATACATAGGTACCGGTCCATGTAAAGCTATTTCACTTGTTTTAAGAAGTTTAGGATCATTCTGAGAATCTGGGAAGTTAACTGCAAAGTAACCCAATTTTGGTTGTTTGGTTATTTGCCGATTCCAAAGATATTGAACCAAAAATGGCTGACTACTTTCGCAGTGTGTCAAAATAAGGATAATTTGTCTATGAAGAGGAGGAATACAATCAGCTACTATCAGTGTACCTCTAGAAGAGAGGACATTCTGAGATCCGTTACAATCTACTTTAATCTAAATTTCACCAAATATTAACCAATTCTAAAATTCCAATTTACCTGAACACAATATTTTTCTTGTAAATTATCAATCATCAACAGCAATCCAGAGAAGTTCTTATTGATCTGATAAAGTCTTACATCTTTCGAATACTCAATTGGATTTCCTTCTGCCAAAGCCATATGGATTAAAGATTGCCTCAAGGTTTCCGGACCAGTACTTTCTAGTCTCGTTTCTACAGGTTTCGCACTATGCACAACAAGAGTAGCAGGCACATCTTTTTCTTCCACAAAATGAGTCAAACTCACAGCACAAACAACGTACTCTCCAGGTTCCAAAAACACGTCGTTCGTTCTCACACTTGCCAAACATCTTCTTTCCGATCTTGTAATCAATTCCTCCGGTTCACCATTAAGAACATCTTCTTTGTGAACAAGCAAAACTAAATCTACTTGATCCACAGCAGTTCTGGCTTTTCTTTTAAATAATGTAAAACATGCTTCTGTCGGTTCAAATACTGTCATCCTTAAAACTTTTGGTTTTGTCCAAGAAAGATCTAATGGGAAACATTTAGAAGTCCATCCAAATCCTTCTTTCACATGTGCAAGTTCCACCGAATCAAAATATTTCACAAATTTCTCAAACGGCATCCAGAAAGTTCCTGTTTCTTTTCTACCAACATAGTAATCCAAATCTCTTTTGTATTTTTCGTTATATCTCCATTCTGGCCATGATGGACTCCATTCTCCTTTCCACACATACGTTCCCCATGGATTTCGTAATCTTAAAAGTCTATGAGGACCATATTGTCTTACATCCAAAATGGAATATGCATGTCTCGTCATCAACCCTAACTCATGATAATCCTTGTCTATCACTACCCTCTTTCCAGCTCCACAACTGCATCCCATCAAAAAGTTTGCTTCTTTTGCGGACAACAATCTGGCCCAAATAATTTCCAAAGCGGCTGTAGCAGCACTAGGAGCGGAATTCAGATCCACTTCTAGATCGACATGTTCACAAGGAGCTCCGGTAAGTATAGATAGTCCTTCTACAGTTCTTCCAGCTCTCAAAGCAGCATAATTTCCGTAAATTTTTGCTAGAGCTTTCTCGATCAACGAAACCCAAAGTTGATTCTTCCTTCCAACTGCAAATATCATCGAACGAGATCCCGCATGACAAGGAAAGAAGTCGTCCACAAAAACAGTTTGCCATATTCCATCTACACAGAGTCTAAAATCAATTTCATATATCAATCATCAACTTTGAAACTTACCTGATTTTATAAACACCGCATTCATTGTAACTTTTAGTGACAACTATCCGTTCTAAGATCTCCGGACGTTCAGCAATCACAGCCAAGGCGGAAAGGAACCAGCAGTTGCCTAGTAATCCTTGTTCAATGTCCGTCGGATAAGGATCGTAGAATATTGTCCATGGTCTTGTTCTCCCATCTTTGGTGTAAATCTCCGCTGGTCGAAGCCAGACAATTTCAACTGATCTTCTTTCTAATTTACTGAGGTCTCCAATGGATTTATTTGAATGAGGAAAACTGTCATCGATGAAGCTCTGATGATTAATCCGACAAAATTCCATGATGTTATTAAATATGTTGTCCACTTCTCTCGAATCTTCTTCGGTAGACGAATTAAACTGTGTTGAAACATTGGGTTGATGTGATTGTAGATTAGGAACAGTTGCGGAATGTACAACAACCTTAGGGGCTCTTTTCTTGCATAATGGGCAAACGAAATCAATAGGAGCAATCGGCTGATCCAAATGACATCCTTGGCAAGTCCAACCGATCGGCATTATGTCTGAAATTATGAGTTCTCAATAGAAACTAAGAATAGTGTACCTTTGCCCTTCCGGAAGTTGCATCTTCCACAAACAGATGTCGTCGTCGCATTTCGAAGATGGCATTCAGGACAGATCCAATCTGGGACCACATAAGCATATCCAGTGTCAGCAGTCCTGTTATTAATGACGTTCCCGATAAACTGCATAGCTGACCCAAGAAAACCATAGTTGTTCTGACTGGAACTAGGCATGGCTGGGACTATAACAATTAAAAATGAAATTCCATAAACCGAGAAATACTAAAAATGAAATTCCATATATATTGAAAGTAACTAGAAACAAAATTTTGTCCACTAAAAATTACTAAAAATGAAATTTCATATATCAAAAATTATTAAAAATGAAATTTCATATATTAAAAATTACTAAAAATGAAATTCCATATATATTGAAAGTTATTAGAAACGAAATTTTGTCCACTAAAAGTTACTAAAAATGAAATTTCATATATCAAAAATCTTCAAACTTACGTCTAGAAAGTATTTTATTATTTTTCTTTCTGTTTATTGGATTCTCACTTCCACACATCTGACAAAGAACAGAATTAGGAGTATTCTGGAACGTACAAAAGCGACAAATCCAATCCATCTGAGATATATCCGTTACACACCCATGCTGTAACATGGTTTAGAAATAATATGCTATATGAAATAAATAAACAGGAATCACGAAAAAGGAAGAAAACGATAAGTCAAGCATTGCGATAAAGAATGTGACGCAAAAACTAATGGAACTTCGGCGGTGACTCACCTGGGACATGTTCACAAAACGAAAGTCGGGCTTGCCGGGGATTCGTTTTTCCTCCGCGACAGTTGATCCCTGATTTCGTAAGTTTAATTTTATTTTTTATTTTTTATATCAATTTCCACAAAGATTGATATAAGTTTAACAGCAAAAAAGAATAAAAAAATCGATGTAAATAAGGAAAACGCGGCAATTAGTTCTTTGCAATTTTTTATTCCTAATTTCGTCAAGTTAATTTTGCTTTTTTATATATCAATCTTTTTAATAATTAAACTTGTCTAACATGACAAGATTGATATAAAAAATTGGAAAGTGAGGCAATTATTTCCCTAGGATATCTGATGTCCCGATTTTGTAAATCCAACTTTAATTTTTTATATTAATTTCCAAAATAACTAAGTTAACTTCAAGCAGTAAATATACCTACAAAAACTGATATAAAACAAAAAAAAATAAATTGTGACATTTCTCCGATTTCGTAAGAGTAATTTTATTTTTTCGTTTTTGTATTAATTTTTTCGACACCTGGATTAACGAAAATCATCGAAAATTTACTGTAAAAAAAGAAAAATTCCGAAACTAACGCGAGGGGCACCAAATATTGCCCGAGGGCAACAGGCGTAAGTCACCTGAGACACGTTCGAAAACGGAAAAACGGACTTGGTGAGCGTTCGTTGCTATGCTGAATTACCAAATAATCCGACGAGCCATGAGAGCGAATTGGGTACAATGGACGTTCGGGGAACAGAAATGACGGTACTCAGTGTTTTATTTACTTTTCGTCGTTGAGTAATCGATCCGTCGACCAATCTCGCCTTCAAGTGAGAGTCAGCAGTAGGAGGTGCTTCTTTCGTCGGAGATTTGTTTCGCAATAAAAACGTAAAATAATAAAAATCTGATTTACAAATTTTGTGGGGAAATCTACAATGTTTATTATACCTTCTGTCGCACTGGTCGAGACCAGATAGCGATTTCCACAATATTTTGCAAAATTACAAAACTTACAATTGATAGTAAAAGAACAAAAACTTCCCCACCCACGCCTTCTCCTTTTCGTTGTGGGACCTCTCTCGCTCAAATTTTCATCTTTTACGTGAGCACGAAACACGTATTTAATTGGTCTTTTTTCTCTTTTTCTCTCTCTCTTTTTCTCTATCTTTTTTCTCTCTCTTCTTCCCTCTTTTTTCTCTCTGTTTTTCTCTCTCTTCTTTCCTCTTTTTTCTCCCTTTCTCTTTTTCTTTCTTTTTCGTTTTTTCTCTTTTTCTCTCTCTTTTTTCTCTCTTCTTTTCTATCATTCCTGTTTACTTTTAACTCTATCGACAAATTCATAAACATTTTTATTTTTAAAATTAGAACTATGCAAATTCTCGAATTTAGTAGAATATTCTGAAAACCGAAAATCTTACGAGAGTATCAGGGAATCTCAGAGTCCTATGGAATTCTTCAGAATCCAGTACAAAATTTTTAAATCTTGCAAGATCTACATACAAAAAAGGGCACAAGACATAACGTGTGGATACATTAGAAAAATTGATGTATCAGATACCAAGTATGATGTCGATGACGTATATTCAGTACATGGATATATTAAAACAATTCTGATAAGCTAGATATATTATATCCGATGCACCAGATACCAAGTATGACGTCGACGACTTGTATTCAATGCATGGATACATTAGAGAGAGAGAGATGTATCAGATACACTAAGTATGGTATCAACGTAATGTGCTCAATGCATGGATATATTAAAGCGATTCTGATATATTAGATATATTATATCCAATGTATCAGATACCAAGTATAACGTCGACGACTTATATCCAATTCATGAATACATTAAAGCGATTCTGATATACTAGATATATTATATCCGATGCATCTGATGTACTAAGCTGATGTCGATACACTGTATTTCATCTGTCGATGCTTTAAATATAATATATCCGATATATCTGAGCCGTTTTAATGTACTTTTTTGTGTATAGCAAGAAGTTATGATTTTTGGAAATCTTACAGTAGTTTCTGAAATTTTCCAAATTTTTATAAAGTTTAAACATTTTGCACAATATAGTACAAAAATCTAACATTTTTTAAAATTCAAAGATTTATGAAATCTTCCAGATTTTACTAAATTTCTGAAATCTCCGAAAATAAAAATTGGAATTTTTGAAAATCTTACAAAATTTTTTCAATTTTAAAAATTTAGGAAAATTTCGAATTTTAAAATTTCTCAGAAAATTTGTTTTGAAACAATTTTGTAATAATTATTTTTAAAAATTTGGAATTTTAAATTTTAATAAAAATCAAAATAATTTTTTTTTTAAAATGTTATTATTTATTTTTTTCAAATTTCGATTATCGTTAAAATTATTAATTTTTCAAAATTTAAAAAGTAATTTATTTAGTTTCGTAACATTGTTCTTCGTAGCAGGTGTATCCATTAGGACATTCGCTGTTGAGACAAGCTGAAAATTTTCCATTTTATTACTGTAAAAATTAAAAATTAAAAATTAAAAAATTTTCTTTGAAAATTTTCGAAATTTAGTTTTATATAATTTTAAAAATATTGAAGAATTTTGAATTTTTTATTTAATTCTGAAAAATTTCAGAATTTTTTAAAAATATTGAAAAATTTTGAATTTTTTATTTAATTCTGAAAAATTTTAAATTTTTAGAAATTTCTAAAATGTGTGAAATTAAAAAAATTAAAACCATTAAATTTCTAAAATTTTTTGAAAATTATTAAATTTGAAATTTGGCATTTGATTCTGAAATATTTTCTAATTTCTTGAAAATTTCGAAATATTTTATTAAATTTTGGAAATAAAAATTTTTTTTCGGATTTTTGTTTTCAGAAAATTTACTGTAATTTAACTTACGTCCGATGACTTCTCCAGTTGGTTTTCGTGGAGTTGTTTCGATTCCGAAGTTGGTCCCGAAGAAAACAAACAAGACGACGAAGACAAAAAAGAATCGCATCGTTGATCGGAATCTGGAATTTTCGAACTTCTGAATTCCGAAAATTCTGTTTCCTTTTTATAGATTTTGAATCTTATTTTTTATTTTCTCAGCTGTGGAATGGCAAATAGGAATTTCGGATTTTGCAGATTTATTGTTTCAAAAATTACTCATTTTTGAATGAATCATTTGTGTTTGATCATTCAATACCTGTGGAAATTTCTATGAAATTCCAGAAGTGATTTTTGGTGTTTTAAAAAACAGATTGTGATTAATGAAATTCTACAGTTTTCAGTGCTGATTTAATAGTTTATTTTCAGGATAATATGATATACTATCGGAATTGTTAAAAAGTAGAAGAAAGACAGTAAGAAGGAGAGAGAGGAAAAAGAAAAAGAGAAAGGAAAAAAAAGAAAGAGAAAGAAGAAAACAGAGAGAAAGAAAACAGAGAAAAAGAGAAAGAAGAAACGAGAGAGGAGGAAAACAGAGAAAAAAAGAAAGAAAACAGAGAAAGAAAACAGAGGAAGAAAAAGAAAAAAGAGAAAGAGAAGGAAAAACGAGAGAGAAAAATAAACAAAGAAGGAGAGAAACGAAAAGAAGAAAAAAGGTGTTTTGAAACGAAAACAAATCTGACTCATTTTTGACAATAAAGAATAACAATCGTGAGAAATATGACCAGTTTTGCAAAAAAACAAGCATGGTTTTTTGATTAATTTTCCAAGTTTCGAATAAAGTGCAAAGATTGATTTCTCTGATTGTCTGTCTGAGCTGTGTGTCTCGCTTCGAATAATGCTTTTTTGAATTGCCCTCGAACAAAACGAGGCCTTTTTTTTCGTTTTTTTGGTGATCGCGCGAAAAGGATTCGGGGCTTCGAACCGGCACTTGTTGTCGAATTTCGCCCTGGGGAAAGTCCCTGGACCACTGGCTGCAAGAGTCTGCACTCGACAAGTGCACAGTCAACGTGGATTCTGGAGCAGAGGATCCATGACGACTTCGGTCTGAGTGATGTTTCAGAAATCCGTTGATGTTCGTCCCAGAGCTAGTAACACTTGTAAACAGAATAGGGCTTACGCGTGGGCACCTTTTTTGTTACCTTACAATTTGAAAAAAAATAAAGAGTGACGTCACGCAGTTTTCGGTAGCTGTACGATAATTACCTCCCAGCGACATTTGCAAGATTTATTTGTTTCGTTTTTCAAATTAATTTTTTGTAATTAAACTAACTTGATATTTTAGTTTAGAAAAAATTAATTTAAAAAGAATTTCGAAATCAATGCAAATCGAAAAGAAGAAAAACAGGGAGCGAATGTCGCTGCACAAAAAAAAGTAACTTTTGGCACATTAACGAATGCAAATCGTCACTATTATGTTTCAATTTTCGTTACAAATACCAAATATTTGTGAAAATGTGACGATTGTGTTACAGTTTTTGTTAAATTTCGTAGTTGTTACGGGACCATAAGTTACGCTTTTTTTGCGTGGGGGCAAGTGTTGTATAGTAGTTTTCAATGTTTTTGAATTCCCGAAATAGTGGCTCACCTTGGCTTGTCTTCACTGTACGGACAACGTGGGGTAGTCGATGGTTGTGTGCGAAGAGCTTATTCGATATACTTCGACTTTGGGTAATTGAGTCATTTATAATACAATACAATCGATATAAAAGACACGATGAGCTACAAATAGCGATCAAACATGCCTCCGAAGCACGGAATCTAATTCTCGATCTTAATAGAGTTTCATGAGCGATCACCTTGACTCATGCTGATGCTGGAAAAACAATCTCCAGCAAACAAGGATGGTTTCGAGACCTTTCAAGCAACAACACAAGTATTATAACACAAGTGTAATTGACGCAATATCATCCATCTGAAGTGCCGTAAAGCATTGTGGGAATTTCTTACAGACTGTCTCGATACTCATGTCATCGACTCCGTCATATGGTAAACCCGGATTTAGCGTTTTATAACATCATTTACAGTAAACTCCGAGTTTTATCTTACAATGAATACACAGTTGTACTTAAAAACTAATGAGAACTATGGAATTTCTTGATTATCGTCGAGATAATACTGGTAACACAGTAGTAGTACCCATTCCATTCTGAATCTTATTCTTTCGGCATCCATAAAATGCAATGAATTGTTGTCGGAAATTTGTGCTGTAAAATTAAAGTCGCTATTGCTCCAAATCAGAAAGTCCTTACCTCACAATAAACAAAATTACGATTGCTGAATAGGTATGTATTGCATAAACTATAATAGATATTGAATATAATTGGCTACCGATATCTGGAGATTGTTCATAAATGATTCCACCGACATAATTTGATGCATAATAGAAAATCAAAAGAACAGAAGAACTTATTGTCTGCCAAACAAGCCGTTTTTCAACATTTTGTAGATTAGAATGCGAAGTACTTTGTTTCCGATAAGAGCAAATCCCAATGAGTATGACAATTAAGGTTAGAACGCAGAGAGGTATGTTGATAACTGTAGCAAGGAAATAATACCCAATGATATCTAGTGCACATTGAGATTTCCAAAGGTCTATTAAACAAGGACCAAAGAGATACTTGTAGCCTATACCAAATGGAGCAACGACGAAGAGTAATACGATGACATAAAAGGGATAGCCTTCCCAGATCTGGAAACACTACTTTAGCAAATTTGTTAATATAGATGTTTCAGAAAAACCCCCAGTCTGAAATTCTTTTAATTTTCCAAATATTGAAAGACTTATGTAATTATATTTCGTTGCATTTAAACAATTACATGATTATAAGAACAAAAATAGATTATGTCGACGTGAATTTTCAGAACTTAGTAGGCAATAAAGTAACGTAAATGATATCTCCGGTGTTATGTAGCAATTTTGTAAGTAAACTTAGGAATATAGTCAAGTAGATTTGGAAGCTTTTGAATTAAAGTTATATAGAGTGTAAAAGCTTCTATCAACTCTCAAAAGTTAATAGTGACACATAAAGGATCCACAGATACTGAAGAGATTTTAACTAATAATATATTAGCCTACCGATACCAGATTATTTTAAAAATCTCGAAAATTGTTCCCTATAAATATCATTCACGTAAGTTTGAAAAAATTATTCTCAAAATAGTTTGAGAAACTTTGATGCTCACCTTTCTGTGGACAAAAGGATATGCTAATGCCGTACATCTGTTCAGGCCCATCAGCACTAACATCAACCCTATATGCAGATCCGCGTACAATATAGCAAAGTTGGTAATCCCAACATAGAGACTAACATTAGCTGGGTCAGCAAATTGGCTGATGACCGCATTTCCACTTGAGATAATGTCAACAATATATCCTATTACAGTAATTTTGAAGTAAGCTGAATTAAGGTCGTTTTCCTTGGAAGTGAAAAACACATTGACACAGAAGAATATGGTTAATATTATCTCCACAATACATCCACCAACAAGCCCAATAATGCCTATCCAGAAAACGAAATCCTTAGTTAGTGTTGATTCGTCTTTAACTTCAGAATCGGTGGAATTCATAGAGAAAATGCACTTTTAGTGTAACATTTAGAGAATAATCTCACTTTTATAGACCATAAAGCAAAAGTTTAAATCTAATGTTGGGAACTTGGGTACTTAGATGTTAATTATCTCCCATATATTACCTACCTCGCAGTTAGTGGGCACAATGTCGTTATGATGTGATTTTATTAACTTTAATCTTTGGTATTTCTTTTAAAACATTTTGCAGTAAATTGAATCTGGATTTCGTAATATGTATAGTCACGTGTGCTAATCACTGCACTATCGAAGGCCTATAAAATTCTGGAAATAGTTCTATAGCAACATGAATAGATATTGGAGTGTCAGTGGTATGACAATTAAGAGTTCGACGATTAGGTGGAAAATTGTTGGTTCCTACCATTAGCAATTAAGCTTGTTTATTTTAACATAAGCATGGAACAAGAGAGAAAAGATCGATCCTCGTCTTGATCAAAGTCAAACTTGGACTGGTTGAGAATTGGATTTTCTCAAAAATTGCCTCTTTTTGACACTCTGGTCTTACTTCTCAGGCGTCGGTGGACAGGATAGAGTTTAGGTTTTCTTTCTAGGCCGTTGATGGCTTAATTCCGACTTTCATGCCTACAGATATTTCCAACATTTACAAGAAAATTCAACCATCAGATAATTTGATCAAAGATGAGAAACCAGATCTTCAAGAAACAGATAATGAATCTTGTGGCTCGATAAACCTGTCTGATTCTTATTATGGACAAAATAATAGTGATTTAATAATGAAATCTGAGCATAAATGTAAAAGGATCCAAAAAGCCAACGTATTTGTTTTTATTCACATCAAATTGATAACAGCGGAAATTCAACAGACTTAATTAAAGAAGGAAGATTACTGACTCATAAAGGTAATATTTATGAAACTCAGCAAAAAGTACAGACATCTAAACAACATGTCTCTCCACACAAAACTAAAAAAGGTAAAAAAACGAAACTTTAATTATAATTACTATCGTTCACAAAAAGTGATTTATTGAATACCAGAGGCTTACCTCAAATATCTTCTAGTAAATCACAACAATGCGGTCTTGCATACTAATTAAACCCAGTTGTATCTAATTGTGTTTCGTACATATTCATAACCAAAGCTTAGATATCAATTATTTACATTGTCCATATACATATACATAATGGAAATTTAATAAAATTATCAGTAATTTCTTTATTTCGCATCTTCTTAGGTTTGAAAAATTTCTATTTGGATTTCATCTTATGAAATAACGAACAAATAAGAATATAGTGTTATATGGTGCCTCAACAATTCTCAGATGTAATTATGCTCCCTTCACAGTAAGTCTCATGCAAGAAGAAAAAACAGCAGGCCCCCAGGTAGAGATTGTGTATAAAAGTGCCACAGGCAACCTACCTAAAGCGCCAGTTACAAGTTTGCCATTCACCAAGCTAGTAAGGCTTCAAGAATGTCGGTCGTTGGATTTGTTCTCATTTCGGTTTTTTTTTGTTTCGCTACCGTTGTCCAAGTACAAGGATGCACCGAAAAACAACAATGGGTAAGTATATACTGTTGTCGGAAAACTAGATCTGGCCTCATCTAGTCCGAAACTAATATGGAAGGAAAAACGTCTCTCGGCAGGCATCGGACCCACATCGTCTTGCTATCCGGGCAAGTGCTTTCCTCTTAAGCTACGAGAGCGACCTTTCCCATTCCATTCCTGGAAGCAGAATCGTTTCTCCTGAACGATCGCTCCTTTCTCGTTACGCTTAATGTCGCGACAACTGTAACATTATTAAATAAACTGTTGTGATTATTGTAGAAATAACGTTATAAAATTGTTAACTTACTGCAAATTATAAAAAATTGTTTAAATTTAATTTTAATGCAAAAAATAATTTTATTTAAATATGGTAATTTAGGTTACATTTTTTTGGTAAAATTTTCAATGTAGAAATTGTAATTATTTGTTAGATATAAAAACTTAAAAAAGGATTTAGAAATTATTAAAAATGTATGAGAAACAATGATGTCAGCATTTGTATCGAAACCAAAGTGGAACAATTATGTATTTTTTAAATTTCGTTGTGATAGTAAAGAGTCATTTATACAGTAGTTTTCAGATTTACTTCCTTTAAAATTGAATTAAAATCTAATTTAAAAAATAATCAATTTTCGATTAGAAATGAAATAAAATTTTTATTTAATTTCAATGATTTTTTGAAAGAGCAAACGTCACACTATTTTTGATTTTTCATAACTGAAAGCAGCTGAATTACGAAATACAGATTTTGGGGAAGAATATGAAAGTAAATATCACTTGTAATGAGTAAAAAAGGTCAAAAATCAGTTGTTCCAAAAAAGGACTTGAAGCAGAAATTTTCGAAACTATATACCAAAAAGTAAAATTACAAGTTACTTACAAATTATAAAGTTCTTAGAAACTCTACTAATTATTACATACAGCGAACTAAAATTAATCTAAAACATAAATCAGATCTTGTCGATTTGAATTGAGTTTTCAGATGACCAGAACCTGTTTCGGATTTCATTTCATGTACAACCGTTCTTCCGAAGATCTCGATTTTGAACAACGTATTTCCCGTGTCGGAGAAGCAGGACTCTCTAATGCTGAGTATATTAGTAGATGTAGAGTCATGAATGATCTGGCCAATTGTCTCAAGATGAACAACCTCATCGGCTGTGTGACCGGACCTATATTCTCCACCATCTTGGCAACTAACTACAATTCTGCTTTTTTCAACGTTACTGTTGCGAAAACCTTGAACTGTGTCAACGACAGTATATGTAAGAGTTGTTATGTGAAATGTTCGGGATTATTCAATTTTAGCAATCTGGGATGCGGTCAAGTGCTCCGTTGTAGAAGAAGGGGACGATGCTTGTGTCTTCAACTCCCCATATATCGGATGCAGGTGGAGTTGTTAATTAAGATATTCCAAAAATAAGTTTTTTAAACTTTTTAGTGCTATTCAAAATGTGACACACTGCCAATTGACAAAGGCAAAGAAAATTTGTGGGTTACTCGCAGCAGAATACATCTGCACGAGCATCTACAACACGTACCGCCAATGTGGACCTCAGATCTGCTACAACGTTGATTTATCCAGTGTTAGTATGAACAAACAAATGCTATATGCCGCAGGGGACAGAAGCACTCTTTCTTCAGTGTATCATTGGGGATTACTGTAGTTGCGTTACTTTTTTGGTAAATTTTACCGAAAAATATTTCGTTCATTTCCTCATAATCTATTTTTAAAGAACGAAATTATTGATTATGTGACAGTTATGTCCCGGACACTTGTATTGTAGTTTTAACTACTTTAAATCAAAAATTACAAAAAAAACTGTTTAAGAATCGTTTTATGTAACTTTTAAAGTTTTTATATGCAAGTTTGACATAGATGTCTCTAGAGAAGCCTAAACTTTAGAATCCAGGATTCCGAAGACCAACTCTCAGTTTGACATCAGATTCAGAGTCTACAGACCTGATTACCTCATTCTACATGGTTTTAGTAGAATTCTGAGAATGTTTATGTCAGAATTCCACACAGAGAAAAGAGCGTAACTTTTAATACAGTAACAAATGCAAATCGTCACTATTTCATTACATTTTTCGTCACAAATGGAAATATTCATGTAGAATGTGACGATTGTGTTTCATTTCGCAATTGTTATGGGACCAAAAGTTACGCTTTTTTGTGTGTACAAAAATTAAAAATCTGTCATTATCCATTTTGATTTCTTCCTCAAAATATTTCCTAATTTTTGCATTAACGAAATTTCGAGGATAAGATAGACATATAATAAGCATTATGAAATTTTTCTCCTGACAACTTAGAATTTAGAAAAAACTCTTTCATCAAATTAACTTGACATTCTACAGTAATATCCTTTAGTTTGATTTTCTCCTGCTAGTTGATTAATAGTGAATCTAAATTCTGAATTTTGTGACGATCAAGATATGTAAATTTTTTAAACATGGCATTCTATCAAAAAATATCTCCAAAATTTGATCTTTGGAATGCTTTGAGAACTGAACAGAATATTTGTTGATCAAACAAAATTTAATGGCATACTTTCGAAAGCTAAATTGTTGTAAAAAGTTACAGTATTCCATCTGAATGTCAAATTAGTTGAATCATAAATCATCATCATCACTCTATTATAAAGAGATGGTTCATTTTAAAAAATCAAGATGGCGGGCTGTCAGCAAAAATTCACTGATTGGTTAGTTGATCATTGGTCAGTCGGTAATTCATTTCGCTAATGATTGAGAAGTAGGACAGAGATTAGAGACAAAATTGGACTCTTAATAAGTGCGCTTCCGGAGCACGGAATCTAATTCTCGATCTTGATAGTTTCATGGGCGATCACCTTGATTCATGCTGATGCTGGAAAAACAATCTCCAGCAAAACAAGGATGGTTCCGAGACCTTTCAAGCAACAACACAAGTATTATAACACAAGTGTAATTGACGCAATATCATCCATCTGAAGTGCCGTAAAGCATTGTGGGAATTTCTTACAGACTGTCTCGATACTCATGTCATCGACTCCGTCATATGGTAAACCCGGATTTAGCGTTTTATAACATTACTTACAGTAAAGTTCGGGAATTTTACTTTATGATAAATTCACAATTAAATGCAAAGCTTAATGAGAACTATGGAATTTCTCGATTACCGCCGAGATGACATAGGTATCACAGAGTACACCCATCTTCTTCGGAACCTTTCGACATCCATAAAATTGAAAAATTGCTGCCGAAAATTTGTGCTGTAAATTAAAGTCCGCTTGCTCCAAATTAGAAAACCCCTACCTCACTACAAACAAAACCCCAATTGCTGGATAAGTATGTATTCCATAAAGTATAACAGATATTGAATATAATTGACTACCGATTCCTGGAGATTGTTCATAGATGATTCCACCGACATAATTTGATGCATAATAGAAAATCAAAAGAACAGAAGAACTTATTGTCTGCCAAACAAGCCGTTTTTCAACATTTTGTAGATTAGAATGCGAAGCAATTTCTTTCTGATGAGAACAAATCACGATGAGTATGACAATTAAGGTTAAAACACAGAGAGGTACGTTGACAACTGTGGCGAGAAAATAAAATGCGGCAACATTCAGTGCACAATGAGGTCTCCAAAGATCTGTTAAACAAGGACCAAAGAGATACTTGTAGCCTATACCAAATGGAGCAACGATGAAGAGTAATACGATGACATAAAAGGGATAGCCTTCCCAGATCTGAAAAAACAACTTCAGAAAATGTCTATTGAAAGAGAAACTAAATCATAGAGAAAACGCTAGAAATGATAACCTGTTAAATGCCAAAGAATATGGAATACTGTAGGGCATGAGTAAAACTCTCGGTTGTTGTGTTTTTAGGTTATTATATTACTTCTGCTTCTATTCTAACACACCAAATTTCAAATTCTCTTAATGTCTCAAATGCAATAATTTTGATAATCTCATTTCATTGGACTCGGTCATATGATTACAGAAAGTAGAACAGGCTACACTATGATGTTATCTCAACACAAATGTTCGAAACATACGAGAGATGAAGAAAATGACAATTTTGCAGTTAACCTTTTAAAAATACGCTCAGATATATCTGGCGACTTCTAAGTTAGAGTTACAGAGTTTATATACTGATATATATTCTAAAGGTTTAATATTTCCATATAAAGTATGCATAGATATTGAAGAGATTTTAACTGATACTGTAATAGCCTATCTATGTCGGATTATTTTAACAATCTCGAAAATTGTTCCCTATTAGAAGTCATCCATGTGAGTTTTAGAAAAAACTGTTTTCGAAATAGTTTCAAACTCTAATCCTCACCTTTCTGTGAATAAAAGGAAATGCCAATGCTGTACATCTGTTCATGCCCATCAGGACTGATAGTAATCCCATGTGGAGATCTGCATACAATATAGTGAAATTAGTAACCCCACTATACAGAGTACTATTAGATGCATCGGTAAGTTGACTAATGACCGCATTTCCACTTGCGATAATGTCGACAACGTATCCAATTACAGTAATTTGGAAGTAAGCAGAGTTAAGGTCGTTTTTCTTAGAAGTGAAGAACACATTGACACAGAAGAAAATAGTTAACATTATTTCCACAATACATCCACCAATAATACCAATATTACCTATCCAGAAAATAAAATCTTTAGTTGATTTTGGTTCGTCATCAACTTCAGAACCTGTGGAATTCATAGAGAAAATTTACTTTTAGTGTAACATTTAGAGAATAATCTCACTTTTATAGATCATAAAACAGAAGTTTAAATTTAATAATAGGAATTAGTTCCTTGTGAGACGTGTGTAATTTCTAAATAATAGTCAAAATATTGTTACAATGTAATTTTATTAAGTTTGGTTTCTGATGCTTACTTTTACAACATTTTAATGGAAATTTGATCTACCGGAAAGTACATTAGGAAATTACTGAATATAGGTTCTCATTTTAAGAACTTTTTAGAATGCTTTGTTAATACGAATAATGTGTAGAAAATTTCGAAAAAGAAATATCTCTTTGTCTAGCAATTATTTTACGTAACTTGGCACTTTTTACATAAATGTAGTATTGGGGATGATTTATTGGCTGGATGTCAATGGTGTGACACCCTGGAGTTCCTTGATTGGGCGGAAAATTGTTGGTTCCTACTATTAGCAATTAAGCTTGTTTATTTTAAAATAAGCATAGAACAAGAGAGGAAAGATCCTCGTCTCGTTCAAAGTCAAATTTGGACTAGTTGAGAATTGGATTTCTTCAAAGACTGACTTTAACACTTTTGTTTCACTATTCCAGTTGAGCTTTGCGCCTTTCTTCTAGTAGTTGGCAGTTTAATTCTGTTTTTTATGTCTACAAAGCCACTTTGAATCTCCAAATTTTGTCAGGTGATAGTTTGGAGTAGACAACAAATATTGTAATTCAGAAAGGTTCCTAGTGATACCTCATTTCTCGACTTTTGTAGACTACCAAGGTTAGATAAGGTTAATTTTCGAAGATCATTGTTTTTCAATATTCTGTGGTTGACTAGCATCAAAATTTATTGATTAGGATACAAATAGACTTTGAATACCGTTTACAACACTATTTTGTGAGAAAATATTCCAAAGCCTCGGAGTTTGAATCAACAGGATCCTGAAGGTATTTGTATTCGAAAACAAAAAATCGACGGATTTCATACCAAGGTCACGAGAAACAATGATTTTCGAATATTGACTCTACCTGATTTCTGAATTCCTTACCAGCTTAGAGATCTAAAGATAAGGTCTCATCAGAAGAAATGCTGAATAGGACAATTTGTTGCCCACTTCGAGATCTATCATCTGGTGAAAGTAGAAAATCCAAAGTGATTTTCGAGAAAAATTGTAAGCAGGCAAAGTCAAAAAAAATGAAGACTTTTTTGAATAGGAACTAACTTTCCTTGATAGATTTAATAATAAAATTTTTATGTAAGAAAGTTACTAGTTTTTTTGATCCAACTTTATTCAATCGTCCGAATCCGTCCTTATTGAGCAAGTTCGCGTTCACTCGAATTGCTCAATCTCAAAAAACGAATAATATTGTCATTCAAGAAACTTTGGCTTGTTAAACTAAACTACGGGGAAAGGGGTGATCATTGGGTTGGTCGTCTTCGGGAATTATCTCAACAGAGGTTGCATGTTCTAGCACAATATCGCCGCTTTTCAGCATCTGTGTAGAAACTGTTGCTACAGAAGCCATTGATTTTCCAGTTGCTGCAAGAAGTAGAGGAATCAGTGCAAGTTGAGCCCCCAGATGTTCCACTGCATGTGGCACAGCATTGCTGCAACATCAAGGATCTGTAGACTGAGTTGGTGCACAGACCGGCATTCTCAGCGCAGTTCGAAGCAATGTTGGAGCAACTGGAACCAGGATTAGTGGTAGTAGTAGTAGTTGTTGTTGTTGTTGTTGATGATGTTGAACATGTTCCACATGTCCTTGCACAATTAGTGGTCATGTAATCAATCCAATCAATGTTTCTGCATAAGGCTGTCATCGTGCTACATCCAGAACTAAGGTCAGTACATGTTCCGGAAGTGCAAAGACCGCAAGTCTGGGGACAGTACGTAGCCATGAGGTTAATCCAATTAGAATCCTTACATTTATTTATATTTTGAGCACAAATAATTGGAGAATTATTATCGTCTTCACAATTGTATTCTGGGGTCTCACAGCACATAGCACATTGCTTGGCACCTGGAAAATTATTTAGAGAAAGAAATCTTAATACAGGTCTTACATTGGAGGGCCGTATCTCTCAACTCTGGTCTGCTGCAAGCAGGAGATCGCACCCAAGGCCAATCGTTAGCAGTTACTGGGCTGTTAGCTGGTGGAGTAGCGAAATTTGGATCACACATATAATTTAAAGCAGTACCACCACTGCTTATTGTAGTCGGATTAGCAGAGTCACAGGGGAAAAGAAGTTGACAAGTTGCATCTGATAATTCATTATCGCACACTGTGGCTACTGGTAGTAAAGAGCCATTAACAGCATTTTGGCATATTGGCCCTTCACACGCAACAGCTGTATCCGTTCCACTAGAAGAATCTACACAACGCAACGTGTCTGCATCGGTTGCTTCCACCGATGCGATATAACACAGAAGAAGTAAGAAGACTTTTCCAAACATGGTGAGATTATTCCCAATCCCAAATGATACTTTTTCCAAATTTTGGATCCCTATTTATACTAGATTTCACCTTTGTCTCGAATCTCTTCTGGCCACGCCTACCGTAGTCTGAATCCGGGAATCTGTTACGGAAAATACTCTGTTTGAACAACGGTCAGTAAATATGGAAATCCTTTTACTTCATTTGAGAAAGAATATTGTCAAATTTACCACGCCCCAAATCACTAACTTACTGTAGTTTTTTAATTTCTCGAACATTTTTTTTATTTTATATTATTTGATGAAATTAATTATTATTAAAAATCAATTTCCAGAGATATTTCCTTTTACAGTCAAAGAAACAACTACTCTAATGCAGCAGCATAAGTCACTACTCATACAAATAATTAATTTTAAGGTTATTAGCGCGCAGCTGATGAATTTTTAAACTTATGAGCATTAGGATTTCCTCCAGAAGTAGCAAAAATAACATGTTTATAAATCCTATCAAATTGATCATTAAATCTTTTGAAAATTAATTTTTTTTCTTCCTTAATTACGTTGTTAAGAAGAACTAATAATTCAACTAATCGTTGAATTTTTCTCTGCTTTCTGTCAACTTTATTTTTTAGTTTTTTGTGATTTGCAGTCAAAATTATCAGAATAGTGATCTTTTCAGATCAGCATAATTTTCTCTCAATTCCAATTGAACTCATTTCACCTAATATTTAAATAACGACATTGGGCTGTCGTCGGATCATAGAGATTAATTTCTGACATAGAAACATTTCTAGATGTTAAATGGTCAACTATAATTACTTAAATGTCCTCAGTATTTCTTTGGGATGTTCCAAATTCAGAAACTTACTTCGAAATCTCAAATTTTGATTTGATTCGAATGTACCAAAACTCCGGTATTATTCCATATACTGTAATGTGCGACAAGTGTGGTGGAAAAATGGAAATTGCTCAATTGAGACAATGCCCCGATGGATTCAAGGTAGACAGTTAATTATTAAAGAGATTATCAATTTCTTACGGTCGAATTTCAGTGGAAATGTCGTCAACGGACTAAGTACAACTGTTGTCGACGCAGTATTCGGACAAATACTGTGCTAGAGTGCTGTAAAGTCTCTCTGAGAGAAATTGCTTACATTTTTCAATCCTTTGTCAAAGGAAAATCAATCTTGGAGATAAAGAAGAAAGTCTCAACATCTTATTCCACCATATTGAGATTGCAGCGATGTTTTCAAAGAATTTGCAGCATGTAAGTCTGTTTCTTAAAAATGGTACTAACCAGGAAGTCTAGGCTTGTGCACAATGAAATTGTTCCAAATGAAGTTACTATAGATAACTTGAAAATGGCAATACAGTCGATTCCGAATCTCTCTAAACGCGCAGTTTGCGAACTTGCTGTCGCAGAACGTAGAGCAAAAACTATATTCCCACTTTGTTATTCCATTTCTGGTTAAAACTTGGAAGTTTGTTGAATCATCGAAAGCTATATTGTTTAACTTTTAATCATAAAGATAAATTTGGATTTTGCATGGGCGAGTCTGTTTACTCGTTTGCAGAGGTGCCTTATATTGCCTATACCTGGGTTTTTGTATTCTTTGAACGATTCATTATGATTACGTAATCAACGCACAAATGAAACATAAGTAGGCAGAATTTTCGAGAACAAATCAAAACCACATTGGTATCATTCAATTCTCTCAAGAAGAATAAGATGATTTACTACGCCAAAAATAAAAATGAAATTCCAATTTTTTATCATTATCAATAACCATCTTGTATAATGTGAACATGATTGGTTATGTTATACATTTCTAAAATGACAAGCTTGTAGTTTCTTCATATCATCACCACAACTCTTTCAGTTCTAACAAATTGTTATTACCAAATCAATTTTTTTCCCACTTTGTTGTAATATAGTTTATAGTATTTCCATTATTCTATTCTAGAATCATCATTCCATTAAAATGTCTATAGAAATAGAGTCAATTTATTTTATGATTATCATAGATTTGTTTAGTTAATGGATAATTACTGCTTTACAAGCGGGATTCGCAAAATAATTTATAAGTATACGTAAAGAATTACGAATTTAATGACAGAAGTTTATCGATCATTAAAGAGTTATATTTAATTTTGAAGTAAATTTAAAATATACAGTCATCAATTCAGTATTTTTAGTTATCTGCTCTTTTGTCATTCGTAAGCATTAAATGGAGTAATCAACTTTTTTTTGTAAATTTTAACAAAATAAAACATAATAAATGAAGTAATTTTAAATTTTCTTAGAAAAAATTAAGTCGCTGTTACAATTAATTCATATTACAGTGCGCAGATGAAAGATGAACAAGAATTTAGATACATCTTCCAGATGATTCAAATTCAGATATTGAAGGAAAATAACAATATTTAGCTTTTACTACTGTAGAATTTGTATGTGTAGTCTATGTTTGGCATTTCTTTTTTTAAATTTCTAAACATTAATCAGATAAACTTAGTAGAAATTTGAACAATAAAACTTAATCGTTTGTTCAAAAGTTTAATTTTACTAACAAATTCATGTATATTTGATATAAATCATCATTTGATATACTTAAACCCATCATTGAGTTCATAGCCTAAAAACGACATCCGTGTTTGATCATCTGCTTAGATTCATAATGTGGGGATATTCCGAAAAATTCATTATCTCTATTCCATATCTTTATGTTTACAGCATTGAGCGAGATGTCGATACAGAATTAGATAACTAAGAGATGATTGGTTATTTAACAGATATTGAGCTTGGTTGCGAAATTAAAATATTGATAACCATAAAGAGAAGTCATCAGAAAGGATGTTTTTTCACGAAGCTACGCAATTACCAGAAAAGATCCTTTTAACATTTCGAAATTACAATAATAATATTAATG
>SWDT01000079.1:0-217205 GCA_009193035.1 Halicephalobus mephisto | reverse complement strand
TAAACTTTTTTCGATTAATGGTCTTATTGAAAATATTTTTTAGTTTTTTTAAAACTAATTATTAGTATTATTTTTCAAATTATTTTCACTTCAGGAACATTTTTTGAATTTTTTAATTTTTCTGTCTAGTGATTATGTTATAAAAAATTTCAACTTTTACTTTTTCGAACTTAAGTTAGATTATTATTTTTAAAATTATTTTTGTGCTAAGAACATTTTTTAATTTTTCTATCTAGTGATTATATTATAAAAAATTTCAACTTTATTTTTTTCGAACTTAAGTTAGATTACTATTTTTAAAATTATTTTTGTGCTAAGAACATTTTTAAAATTTTCTATTTAGTGATTATATTATAAAAAATTTCAACTTTATTTTTTTCGAACTTAATTTTGATTATTATTTTCGTGCTAAGACTATTTTTTAAAATTTTTCTATCCAATGATCTGACTACGAAAAATTTCAACTTTATCTTTTTCGAACTTAATTTTGATTACTATTTTTTAAATTATTTTCGTGCTAAGAACATTTTTAAAAATTTCTATCTAGTGATTATATTATAAAAAATTTCAACTTTGTCTTTTTCGAACTTAAGTTAAATTATTATTTTTAAAATTATTTTCGTGCCAAGACTATTTTTTAAAATTTAATTTAATTTTTTTTTCACTTGACTTTTATTATTACATTTTACACTATTTTTAAATTTTTTTACTAGTAGTCTCACCACGAAAATGTCTAAATTTATTTTTTAACCCGACTCTGATTACTGGTTTTTCAACTTTTTGGGCGAATTTTTCACAAAACGTCAATCTTGATCCTAAATTGGTTTTCACTGATTTAATTTGTCAATTTAATTCTGGTTCCAGAATAAAATAGACCCAGATGTTTTTTAAAAATAAAATTTTTTTAAAATTCTAAAAAATTATTTTTTTTAAAATTTAAAATTTTAAAAATTTAATTTCTTTAAAATATTAAAAAAATCAAATTTTTTTAATTCTAAAAAAACATTTTTTTTTAATTTTTAAGAATCAAATTTTTTTAAATTCTAAAAAAATTATTTTTTTTTTAAATTCTAAAAAATTATTTTTTTTAAATTTAAAAAAATGCAATTTTAACAAAAAATAACTTTTATTTCCTGGCACTTGCTTTTTTCGATTTTTTGTTATGCACTCGTATTTTTCGGGAAAAGCTGGTCCGACTGGCTTATTCTGGACTTTTTTGAGCTTGTCGTCATTTTTTCCTTTTTAGTCGAGAGAGAACCTTTTTTGACATCGGCTTTTTCTGCTTTGAAGTTTCTCCACGTCAAGAAGGTCAATTGCGGTCAGCCAAGTTCTCGATTTCAAAAATTCTGACACGCAAGAAGATCGACTAAGTTCGTCATTTCCGAAGTCCTGACAGGTCAAGGAGGTCAATCCAGGTCAAGTGGGTCGTGTATTTCTAAGGTCCTGACATATTAAGAAAGTGGACTAAAACCAACTAGGTCCTGACAGGTCAACTAAGGTCAAATAGGTCTTTCATTTTTACTTCCTGAAAAGTCAACTAAGGTCAACTAAGGTCAAATAGGTCTTCGATTTCTACCTTCTTGAAAAGTCAAGAAGCTCAAGTAAGCCCTGTATTTTTAATGTCCTAGCCAATCAACAAGGTCAAATTAAGTCAGCTATATTTCTATTTCCTAGGTCCTGACGCGATAGGAAGGATTATTTGGTCCTGTATTTTCAATATTCCAACATACCAAAGAAGATCAATTGAGTTTTGTGTTTTTAATGTCCTAAGATACTGAAGAAGATCAATTAAGCTTCATAATTTTATAATTTAACCATACCAAAGAAGATCAATTGAGTTTTATGTTTTTAATGTCCTAAGACATCGAAGAAGATCAATTGAGTTTTATATTCTTATTATTCAAACATACCAAAGAAGACTAACTAAGTCCTGATATTTTTAATATCTTCATACATCGAAGAAGATCAATTAAGTCCTGATATTTTTAATATCTTAATATACCGAAGAAGATCAATTAAGTCTTTTATTTTTAATATCTTAACACATCAAAGAAGATCAATTGAGTCTTTTATTTTTAATATCTTAATATACCAAAGAAGATCAATTAAATCTTTTATTTCTGAACTTTTGACAAACTACGAAGACCACCTAAGTTGTCTAAGACCTCAGCCATTAAGCAAGATAAACTAAATTGCCTATTTCTGAGACTCTGCCATCTCGTAAGATCGATTGGAGTCAGTTACAATTTTTATTTTTATGCGTTGGCACATCAAGAAGGTCAATTGAAGCCAATTACATTATTTTTCCTAATGTTCTGGGACACCAAAGAGGTCAACTAAGGTCGACTTCATTTTTAAAATTCAGACACGCCACAAAGTCAACTAAATTCTTTATTTAAAAGTTTTTGAACTTTCGAGAAAGTCAATTTGAATTTTTTTTATTTTTAAATATTTTGAAAAATCAAATTTTTTAAATTTTGAAAAAAAATTAAATTTTAAAAATATTTAAAAAAATCAAATTTTTTAAATTTTGAAAAAAATTAAATTTTAAAAATATTTTAAAAAATCAAATTTTTTAAATTTTGAAAAAAATTAAATTCTAAAAATATTTTAAAAAATCAAATTTTTTAAATTTTGAAAAAAATTAAATTTTAAAAATATTTTAAAAAAATCAAATTTTGAAAATTTTGAAAAAAATTAAATTTTAAAAATATTTAAAAAAAATCAAATTTTTAATTATTTTGAAAAAATTAAATTTTAAAAATATTTAAAAAAATAAAAAATTATGTTAATTGACCATTCTGAAGTTCCGTTGCTTCTGAGAAGGTCCCACATCCACTCCGGGTACCGACCCCTGAACCAGAGCTTACGGTACTACGTGGCTTCTGCTTTCAGACTCCACAACGAACTCGTAATAGATTACTGTAATTTTTTGTATTTTAAAAATTTTTTAGATAAATTTCTGGACTCACATGCTTCCGTTTTTTTTTATTTATTTTTATTTTCTTCATTCAGAAATATTTTTCGAACAAGAAATCAGATGGCCTCTGGTGGTCCTTTATTCTGGAATTTCGGTCCTCTTCATCGCGAGTTCGTTCACCCATCTGATGCATTCGAGGTCCCAAATCGATCATATTTTTTGGCTTTTGGTCGATTTTTCTGGAATTTTGACTTTTTCGCTTTGTGTCGGACTTCAAAGAATGTCCATGAGAGAAAATTCTTCTTCACTTTTCAATAATGTAGGTTATTTTTGCAATTGGAATACTGTAGAAGTTTAGAGAAATTCCCAAAATTGAATGAAAATTTTAATATTTACTGAATACTTTCGAAATTTTTCAAAATTTATTTTTAAATTTTTTTATTTTTCAGAATTTATTTTTAAATTTTTTTTATTTTTTAAAATTTACTTTTAATTTTTTTTTCTTTTTTAATTTTTCAAAATTTATTTTTGAGTTTTTTTTTATTTTCCAAAATTCACTTTTAATTTTTTTTTATTTTCCAAAATTTATTCTTTAGTTTTTTTTATTTTTCAGAATCCAATTGAAAGTTTCTGAATTTTTTTAGAAGCAAATGGAATATTTAAGAAACTTTTTGAATTTAGTAGAAACTTCTAGAATCCATTAGAAATTTATAGAATAAAATTCTTCAAAATTTAATAAATTCTTCCAGAATCCATTATAAACTTTAGAAATTTACTATAAACTTTCTGAATTTAATAAATTCTTCTAGAATTTGCTATAAACTTTCTGAATTTAGTAGAGACTTAGAATTCATCACCAATTTTTGAAATTGAATAAATTCTTCTAAAATTTACTATAAACTTTTGAATTTGGTAGAGACTTTCTGAATTTAGTAGACTTTTAGAATTCATCATTAATTTTTGGAATTGAATAAATTCTTTCTAAAATTTACTATAAACTTTTGAATTTGGTATAGAGACTTTAGAATTCATCATTAATTTTTGAAATTGAATAAATTCTTCTAAAATTTACTATAAACTTTTGAATTTGGTAGAGACTTTCTGAATTTAGTAGACTTTTAGAATTCATCATTAATTTTTGGAATTGAATAAATTCTTCTAAAATTTACTATAAACTTTTGAATTTGGTTAGAGACTTAGAATTCATCATTAATTTTTGAAATTGAATAAATTCTTCTAAATTTACTATAAACTTTCTGAATTTGGTAGAGACTTTCTGAATTTAGTAGACTTTTAGAATTCATCATTAATTTTTGGAATTGAATAAATTCTCTAAATACTATAAACTTTTGAATTTGGTAGAGACTTTCTGAATTTAGTAGACTTTTAGAATTCATCATTAATTTTTGGAATTGAATAAATTCTTCTAAAATTTACTATAAACTTTTGAAATTTACTATAAACTTTCTGAATTTAGTAGAGACTTAGAATTCATCACAAACTTTTGGAATTGAATAAATTCTTCTAGAGTTTACCATAAACTTTCTGAATTTAGTAGAGACTTTTAAAATTCATCACCAATTTTTTAAATTTTTTTTATTTTTTAGGTTTATCTGTGTCTTCTGGTGGTGATAGTGTACCTACAGTACTGGACCACCAGTGGGTTCTTCGTGGTCGCCCCCTTCTGGAGGACGAGGGACTTGATCCGACTTTTCACTTGTCTTTCTGTGGCCGTCATCCTCTATGTCCCGTTACTGGATAGGTACTTTGTAAGTAATTTTGAACTTTATGAAAAATAAAAATCAAATTTAGTCTCGATCGACGGATCTGGACCCGGGCTTGTCGCTCCACAGCTCGGCTTTCATCTGGCTTTTGATCTCGGGGATCTTCATGGGGGCCAACATCCCGGAATGCTTGGCCCCTGGAAAATTCGATTACTTCTGTTACGGTCATCAACTTTTTCATTTATGTATATTCATGGTCGTTTGGAACGTCTGCGAAGGAGCCAGATTAGATGCAACATCCGTAAATCCGGATTTGCTCTCGACAAAAACCGAACTTTTTCCGACAGTGGTGAAAATTCTCTTTTTTAACGCCATAGGCATTATCGGTACAATCTGGCTTCTTGTCAAAATCGCTAAAAACAAAAATAATTACGGTAGATGAAACTGGTTCATATGGTCTCGAATGTTGTACAGTAAGCCTTCGAAAATAAATGGAAATTCAGATTTTTATAAAGAATATTTTTAATAAAATAAAAGATTTTAATATTACTGTATTGGGATTTTAGAAGATTGAAATAGAATGCTTAAAAAATGTTTGAAATTTGCAAAATGAAAAAATATTTTTAAAATCACAAAAACTGAATACAGTAAGCCTTCGAAAATGGAAATTCAGATTTTTATAAAAGATATTTTCAATAAAATAAAAGATTTTAATCTTACTGTATTGGGATTTTAGAAGATTGAAATAGAATGCTTAAAAAATGTTTGAAATTTGCAAAATAAAAAAGTATTTTTAAAATCACAAAAACTGAATACAGTAAGCCTTCGAAAATGGATTCAGATTTTTATGAAAAATATTCTCAATAAAATAAAAGATTTTAATCTTACTGTATTGGGGTCTTCGAGGATCGAAATAAGATACTTAAAAAATGTTCAAAATTTGCAAAATAAAAAAATATTTTTAAAATCGCAAAAATCGAATACAGTAAGTCTTCGAAAATAAATGGAAATTTAGATTTTCTAATGAAATTCATGTTTTAGTCATGACCTTCAACTTGGAAGATGACCTTTACAGTACCCCTATCGAGGTCCTCAAGAACCCTACTCCATGGGGCACTAAAACTGAGATTTAATTTTTCGAAGGTTTTTAATTTTCTTCAAAATAATAAAAAAAAATTAACTACAGTATGCTTCGGAAATTGTTGAGAATTTAAATTTTCAACAAACTTAACTTCTAGTTATGACCTTCAACTTGGAAGATGACCTTTACAGTACCCCTATCGAGGTCCTCAAGAACCCCACTCCATGGGGTACTAAAACTAAAATTTAATTTTTCGAAGGTTTTTAAGCTTAACTACAGTATGTAAGAACGATTTATTTTTAATTTTGTACAAATCACACCCTCAAAAGTGATTGGAAATCTAGTTTTTTCCACACGAGATCCGAAATTCGCCTATGAGCTTCTTCCACGGGATGAAGGGCCCCGGCAGTATCTCCTTGGATTCTGATGGAGTCCTCGGAACTCCTGATCAACGGGGTACTCGAACAGACACCCCCTTTTTTGAAAACATTAGGAACTTCTTCGATTACGGTCCAATTGAAGATTCTGGATTTTTCGGAAATTATCCTGTTGACCCTTTTCATAATTTGCCGATCCGCCAATTTTAAATTCGAATTTCCGATTTGAAAAAGATCAGAACAGTTCGAATCGATGACCCCTCTGGCGTTTCGTGTGATGTCAAAGTAATACGGTATTATTACTGTAATTTTTTAATTTAAAATTATCCGATTTTTAAACGAACCTTGACTTGCCCTGAGGGTCTGTAGTTTCTCGGCCAGTCTTTCCAGTTCGTGAGAAAGGTAAAACAACCTCATTTCGATCGAGTTGAAGAGGCTCTTGCTGTTCCCCAACAGAAGCCGGCCCAGGATATCCGAAAATCCCACGTCATTCCCTCCAACTGACATCAGAAGCAAATCGGGACCTTTTCCCCTAAAGACCCAGTCATACTGTAGAAAAATTAAAAAATTCTAAAATTGATATAAATTTTAAAAATTTTTGGAAACTTCGAAAATCATACTGTAGAAAAATTAAAAAATTCTAAAATTGATATAAATTTTAAAAATTTTTGGAAACTTCGAAAATCATACTGTAAAAAAATCTAAAATATCCTAAAATCAATGTAGATTTTTAGAACTTTTTAGGAAACTCGAAAATCATACTGTAAAAAAATCTAAAACATTTTAAAATTGATATAAATTTTTAAAATTTTTGGAAACTTCGAAAATCATACTGTAAAAAAATCTAAAATATTCTAAAATTAATATAACTTTTTAAATACATTTTGAAAAATTTCAAAAAATCTAAAAAGTTCGGAAAAATTGAAAATTCTAAAATTTTCAAAAATCTAAAAATTCTGAGATTTTCGGAAATTTAAAACTTCTAAGATTTTAGGAAATTTAAAAATTTTAAGATTTTAGAAAACTTTAAAATTTTAAGATTTTAGAAAATTTAAAAATTTTAAGATTTTTGAAAATTTAAAAATTTTAAGATTTTTTTGGAATTTAATTACAGTAAAGTTAAAAACATCTTTTACCTGATTTTCGTGATCTTCTCGACGACGTCCATCTGGCTCATCTTGTTTTGAGAATTCAGAATCCCGCGGTCTACAGAAGCCCCGGCACAGGCCAGATACGTAAAATGAGTCAAAATATTTCTTGAATATTTTTCCAGTTTTTCAAAAATAAAATGTGTCCATGATTTCCTGGACCGATGACAGGATTCTATAAAGTCCCATTTTTAGGCCAATTTTTCCTTTGAAAAAACGTCTTGCGCGTGATCTTCAAAGAAGCGGCCCGCTTTGACGAATTTCGAGTTTTTATTCAAAAAAAAAATGCCGCTGTCGTAAATATGTCAATTTCACTAAATCACACTTTTATAAACATCAAAAATGGATCTTGTTATTCAAATATTTCGAAACAAATTTCGGGATTTTTTAAATCCAAAAAATGACTTAAAAATTTGTAAAATTCTGAAAAATTTCAAAAATTTAAAATCCTGTAAAAAATTTTTTAAATTCTAAGTTTTCGAAATTAGTAAAAAAGTATAAAATTTTTATAATTTCAAAAATTTAAAGTACTGTAAAAAAAGTTTGTAAAATTTCAAAAATTTAAAATACTGTAAAAAATTTTTTAAATTCCAAGTTTTCGAAATTAGTAAAAAAGTATAAAATTCTCATAATTTCAAAAATTTAAAGGACTGTAAAACAGTTTGTAAAATTCTGAAAAATTTTGAAAATTTAAAGTACTGTAAAAAATTTTTAAATTCCAAGTTTTTAAAAAGTAGTAAAAAAGTTCAAAATTTCCATCGTTTTAGACAGCTTAAAATCTTTTTTTGAATTTAAAGTACTGTAAAAAAATTTCTAAAATTCCAAAAATTTTCGAAATTTTAAACATTTTTAAAATTTTTATTGAATCTTAAAAAATTTCTACAGTATCTTTGAAAATTCTAGAATTTTAAATTTCGAAATGTTTTAAAACATTTCAGAAAATGTCAGTCATTTCGAAATAAATTTTAAATTTTAAATTTTAAAATGTCAAAAAACAAACCGTCGATCCATTCGACTTTTTTGTTCGAAAGCAAGTTCTTGTCCGGATTTCCTTCTCCTGAAGCGAAGGAATCTCCGATGGCCACAATCCAGTAATCTATCACTTTGAATTCAGAAGACCCTTGGAACAAAACTTCTAAGTAATTCGAATCTCTTCCAGATACAGTAACCGAAAAAATTCCCTAAATTACAGTAATTAAAAAATAAAAAACATTCATGTCAGGATCAAAAAGTAAAGAATTTTCCGTCCAGGATCGAAAAATTGAAATCTTCGTGTCAGGACAGAAAAGTGAGAAATTTTCTTCTTAAAAGTAAAAAAATTGAAATTTTCTTCTCAGGACCAAAAAATGAGAATTTTCTTTTTAGGACCGAAAAATTAGAATTTTCTTCTCAGGACCCAAAAAATTAGAGTTTTCTTTTCAGGATCGAAAAAATAGAATTTTCTACTCAGGACCAAAAAAATCGAAATTTTCTTCTCAGGACTAAAAAAATTAAAATTTTCTTTCTAGGACCGAAAAATTAGAATTTTCTTCTCAAAACCCAAAAAATTAGAATTTTCTTTTTAGGACCGAAAAATTAGAATTTTCTTCTCAAAACCCAAAAAATTAGAATTTTCTTTCTAGGACCGAAAAAATAAAATTTTCTTCTCAAAACCCAAAAAATTAGAATTTTCTTCTCAGGACCGAAAAATTACAATTTTCTTTTTAGGACCGAAAAATTACAATTTTCTTCTCAGGACCCAAAAGTTCAAAAAACTTACTTGAAGAGGAGCTCTCCAGAAAATGGAGCAATTTCGGCTTCTGACAATGTTCAGTTTGATTCTTTGAGTTTTATCTTCGAATTTCCACTCGTATTCCAAGTCAAATTTGGGGTATACGGTCAGAAGATTTCGGACATCTTCACAGACAGAAATATTCATCAAATTAGACTGCTTCAAGTAGTCTTCTGGAGAATTTGCGAACTCTCCAGAATTCTCCACAAATATCCTCGAAAAACTGATGTTCAAAATCGCCACTGACGGATTCGATATTGACTTCTGAAAACAGTACTTCAATTTTAATTATGTTATTATTGAAAAAAAGTCTGCAAAATAAGCTCAAAAAAATTCTTAAGTTTTCAGATACTTCGGGGGAACCTTAGACTCTCGAAGTTTTTTGGAATATTCTAGAATTCTTGAAAATCTTAGATTTTAGAATTCTTCAAAATCTTAAATCTTGGACGTTTTCAGAATCTTGAATTTTAGAATATTCTAGAATTCTTCAAAATCTTAGATTTTAGAAGTTTTCAGAATCTTAAATCTTAGAAGTCTTCAGAATCTTGAATTTTAGAATATTCTAGAATTCTTCAAAATCTCAGATTTTAGAAGTTTCTAGAAAACTTCAATTTTAGAAATTTTTTAAAATCTTCATTGAGATTTTCGAAAGCTTCAAGATTTTTTGATTTGAGACACTTCTGTGAAAGTCCCAGAAGCACTCTTCAAATTTTGAAGAATTCTAAAAACTTGCGTGAGATTTCAGAACCTTACCGTATTTTGAAAAATTACAAAATCTACATAAAATTCTAAAAATTTTTAAAAGTCCATTTCTAAATCTCAAAAAATTCCGAAGCTTTACCATATTCCATAAAATTCCAAACATTTTCTTAAATTCTGAAAGTACTGTATTTTATAAAATCCCAAAATTCTGAAATTTTTACAGTATTCCATAAAACTTTGAAATTTCTACTGTATTCCGTAAAATTTCGAAATTTGCATAAAATTCCAAAATTTTTACAATATTCTGTAAAATTTTGAAATTTTTACAGTATTCCGTAAAATCCCAAAATTTCTACAGTATTCCGTAAAATTTCGGAATTTGCATAAAATTTAAATTTTAAAAAACTTGCCTCGATTTCGGTCAATCCAAAAATCGGCAATCTTGACCAAGAATTGAATAATCCAAAAATGTAAAAAATGGCAGAAGGAAATGGAAAACCCATTTTGATCATTGAAACCGATTTTCCATTTTTGTTTTGGCTTTGTCAAACGGCGTGAGAAAGTCAATCAGGTACTTGACCCGCCTCCAAAAGCAGCCAAAGCGCGTCAGTAGTTTCCTTTGATGTTGCCGACAGCTCCCGTTTTTCGTCCCAAGACCCCTTCTAATCAGTCATCTTTTATCTCGCCGAATTCGCTTTGTGGTTTTGTACAGATTCAAAATTATTTAAAAAATTAAAAAAATATTTAAAATTAAATTTTTCAAAAAATTAAAAAATATTAAAAATTAAATATTTCCAAAAAAAATTAAAAAATATTTAAAATTAAATATTTCCAAAAAAAATTAAAAAATATTTAAAATTAAATATTTCCAAAAAAAATTAAAAAATGTTTAAAATTAAATTTTAAAAAAAATCAAAGTGTTTAAAATTAAATATTTCCAAAAAAAAATTAAAAAATGTTTAAAATTAAATTTTTTAAAAATTTAAAAAATGTTTAAAATTATATTTAAAAAAAATTTTTTTTTCAATGATAAATCCAAAGTTTGGCGCCGCTGGCGGAAGAGATGAAAGAAACTGACGCTTTGTTTTCAGTTTTGACTCTCATTTCCGAAGGCGGTGAGATGAAAGACACTAATTCATCCAAAGTCTCAGAATTTTAGGGTATCATCTAAAGTCTGAGATTTTCGAAGAAATATTTCAAATTTTACAATTTTAAAAAAATTTTATAAAATCAAACAACTTTTAAAATTTTTTTCAAAAATCAGAAATTTTAAAAACAGATAATTTTATACAAATTTCAAAATTATCTAAATTTTATAATTTTATAATTTTAAAGAAATTTTATAAAATCAAACAATTTTTAAAATATTTTTCAGTTTCCAAAAATTTGCTAAATATCAACTAATTTAAAAATTTCTATAAAATTATCTAAATTCTAAGATTTTTGAGGAATTATTTAAGATTCTAAAACATTTAAAAATAAATTTAATTTTTTGAAAATTTTAAATTTTTATAGAATTTTGAAAAATTCAAAAAAATTTCAGATTACTCCATTGGATCATGGAAATTTCTAGAAAACTTTGGCTTCTTCCACAAGATTCTGGCAGATTCTAGAAGACTTCTAATTTTTCCATTAGATTTTACAAGATTTCAAAATTTTGCACTATATCCAAAAAGTTTCAGATTTTTATATTTTTGAAGGATTCCAAATTCTTCCATAAGATTCTGAAAGATCTAAAGTTTCATATTCCTCTACTGGATTCTGGAAGATCTAAGATTTCAGATTTTTACGGAACTTTACCCATCTTCCAAATCTACCGTATTCCAAAAAGCTCAAGATTCTTCCACAAAATTCTGAAAAATCTAAGGTTTCAGATTCCTCCACAAGATTCTGTAAAATTCTAAGTTTAAGATTCCTCTACTGAATTCTAAAATATTCCAAAAATTCCAAATTCTGCAAAATCCAAGGTTTTTAATTCTTATATAATCTAGAAATTTCCAGATTTTTCCACAAAATCTTAAAAATTCAGAAAACTAAATTTTTTTAAATATTCTAAAAATTTTTCAAAAATCAATTTGTTTAAAAAATTCCATAATTGTAATCATTTATTCATAAAGATACTCAAAAAATATAAATAACCAAAGATATTGAAGATCAAAAAATTGCAATAATGCAAGTGATAGTCAACAAAAAATTTTAAAATTGAGCTATATCTAAAAAACCTGGAAAATTCCACCCGTTATTGATCTTATTACGGGTTTATTCTTCTTCCATAGGTTCATCTTCATGTTCACTTTGACCAAATGCTTCATTTTGAATATCTTCTAAATCATCATTTTGATAATTATCATCATCATTATCTTGTTGTTCTTCACCATCTGATTGATTTTCTTCAATTCCACCCAATATACCTTCACCAATATTCAATTGCATTTTCAATTTTTCAATTGTCGATTGTGTAGGTATAGGTCCATCTACAAAATATTCCGGATAACATTCTTTAACACTTTCTTTAATTTCCTTAGCATATTTCAGCCTATTATCAATCGGAATTTGTATTGAATTATGTAAATCCTTCATATGTTTAACAACTATTTCTCTGCTTTGTTGACCTAAATGACATTCCGGACATTCAAACAACGGTGCTTCTATATGTGAATAAGCATGATGGGTAAGTCTCGATTGCGTTGTTTTCCCACATTTCTAAAAAAATCCCACATAAAAAATTCCAAAAATCATTATAAAAAAAATCCCAAAAATCCAAAACTCCCCCATATAAAAAAACAAAAAATAATAAAACTTCTATAAAACCAAAAAATTTCCACATATCCAAAACATCAAAAATAAACTTACATTACATATAGCTGCTTCATTAACTTTCTTCCTAAAGTACTGTGCCCCTCCAAGGACTAATGAAATCTCTCGTAATTTAGCCATTTCCAGTTTCTGTTTTTTTGATTTAGGTCTTCGAGTTCCAAATCTTCTGGTGCTCTTCTTCTTCGATGAGGAAGACACCGTTACATTTGATTCCCCTTCAAAAATTCTTCTTTTAATCTTTATTGTTTTTAGCGAAATAAGAAAAATTTTAACTAGCAAAAAGCCGTGTAATAACTGTACTACATAAAAATCAAAATTTAAAGCAACAAATTGAGATTGCAAAATTCGTGCAAAAAGGCATTTTTTTCTTTTTCGGCTTACTGCTGTTGATGAATAATGATGACCGTCTTCCTGTTGACGATTTCTAAGGCACAAAACGTGGTATAATGGTGACAGAACTGAGAGGGGAAGCAAATGAAGCGATCAGAAAACTAAAACAATACTGTGAAAATACCATAATAGCGCCTACCACCATCACCAAAGTGTGTGCAAAAAGCATTGACGCTAATTACAAGTCCAATTCGGACATGTTTAAATCTTTCCTTAACAACGCACCTTTAGGAGTAATAGGAGATGATTTAATCTCAGATTTCATTGGAATAACAGTCTTGTTCGGAGACATCTTAACTTCAGGAACCTACAAAACCACAAAAATAAAAACAACAAAAAAAAATTCTACCTTTTGTTCATCAGACGTTTCACTATGAGTTTCACTAATTTGTTCATTTTCATCTAATTCAGTACTCTCAGTATCTTCTCCAATAGGAAACAAATCTTCCAATTTTGGAGTTTCCGCATTATCATCAAGTTTAACTTTCTTATTACGTCCCGCATCTTTGGTGAATAATTGTTCAACTCCAAAACATGCTTTTGACATAGATCGTATCTCTTCATCATAATCCTAAAAATAACAAAAATTAAAAATCTCAAAAACAATTAAAAATACAAAAATCTTAAAAATTTTTTAAATTATTAAAAAAAAAAATTAAAACTTACTCCAATTGTATCAACACAACAATTTTCATCACCATGTTCACGTTTACCATGATTATTAATTGATTGTGATCTATCATGTTTAAAATCACATAAACGACAATGATAACGAACAATGTTGAGATCATTGTTAAGATGCCATAATAAATGAAATCCACGTGTTCTTCCAAGTATTGTTTTTTGACATAACATACATTTAATAAAATCTTCATTTCTATGTTGTTCTGGTTTAACAAAATTTGCATCCAATTCTCCACCTAATCTACCATGTGGACTTGATACATTTGATGTTGAAGGAGAAGAAGCTCCATCGCCGTTAAATTCGGAGCGAACGAATCCAATACGACGCTTCTTCTTACCAGAGGCCTCAGCTGCTTCCCTTTGCATGTTGTTATATACAATTTGGGCTCGCTCAGCAGTCGGGCCTGGCTGGTTTCCCGAAGTACCTAATAATTCCATAGACAATACTTGTACAGTATCATGTAATTGTGCTGATCTATCTTCCATCATTTCTGGATCAATTCTTCCATGCATTTTAGATTGATGATTTTCCATTTGATCTTTTCTATAATGTTGTACATCACAATTATCAAATAGGCACTTAAAACGATAGGTATCTTGATCCTTGGCAAGATGATAAAACATATGCATTTGACGTGCTCCTGCAGTCACTGGTTTTTGACAACGTGAACATTCTCCTAATACTCGTTTCTTAGAAACACAATTAATTTGACGTCCACCACGTGATGATTGTTTCTTAGAATTTTTACCTCCTGGTGAAAAACTTTCTTGTGATGGTTGAGCATTAAACAAAGCACTAATATTATCAATTAGTGTTTTACTGCTATCATTTTCACCACCTAAGAAACTTCCATCATAATCATCATCAAATTCAGATGTCATATTAGCAGTACTATTATTTCCAAATAATTGTGATAATTGTGCTGATGCAAAATCATCCAATTCTCCTGGTTGTTCATCATCTTGTCCACCTTCTGTAATTGATGTACCATAACTTCCATCATCTATTTGTCCAGGTACTTGTTCATTATCATTTCTTCCTGCTGTTAATTGCGCCAATATATCATTTGCTTTCGGTAAAACAGTTACTGTTGCTGAAGCAGATGCTCTTGGTTGCATATCAACATCTGAATTATCCAATTGACTATCCAATCTTGGTCTTTTAACCGATGTACCACCTTGACTAACACCATTGGAAGAACTTCCTTTCTTCGCTGCCATGGCAGTAATAGCCAATATTAAAGCTTTGTCTTGCATCTGCGTCAGTTTTCTCTTCGCAGCCATGTTATCAATATAGACATACTGAAATTATTCATCATATTACAAAAATCAAGTTTCATTGCAAAATAATTTCGCCACAAATTCCTAGCTTTTAGAAACTAAAGTAGCCTAAATTTCCGAGTTTGCATTGTTTTGTAATCCTATACGACTTTGCAATTAATTTTCTAGAAATATTTCGCTTTATTAGGTCTGTGAACTCAAACTAGGGCTATAAATGGTCTAGTTTCTGTCTACCTTCAAAAATCAAAGATTAAACATAAATTTTGAATATTCAAGAAATTACAATACTATCATATCTTATTAAAAAATTAATGTTGAAAAATGTCTCATTACAAAATTTCTAAGCTTTTAGCAAAATCAGAATTATAGATGGCTTTATTTTCTGTTTCCTTATCTCACATAATTTCGAAATTAACTACTTAAAAGTATATTTTACTTTGATTCATAAGATCTTAAGATACTTCTAAGTTATAAAGGATACAAAAACTTCTGCTCTAGAGAATTAGGAATTATAATTATTCATAAATGCTAAAGAAACCTTAATCAATATTGAAATATTTACCAAAAATTTGTTTTGTTTATCAATATTATTATAGCATTGTTGCGAAATTGTCTGTTTCTATCAACTTCTGAAAAATTGCACTAAGCTACGATTTCGATTTTAAATTGCTTCATGATTTCGAAACTGACTATTTAGAAATACGCTCTCGAGAAATCTCAGGAATTCCAGACTAGGGCGACATGGACATAACGCTATGTCCGTCTCCGGAAGTTGGAAATTATATATGAAAATGCTCATAGATGTTCCTGATATCTTAATCAACAATGAAATATCTCATCGAAAAGAGTTGTTTTGCTTGCTATTAGGAAATTCAAAAATAACAAACCTTCGGATCATCCCTCTTGTGGCTAGAGTAGACGTGTTCTCTGATCAAAGTGTCCGTTGCTCTGCAGGCATTGCAAAATTGACAATGAAACGGGAGCCAATTGAGATGTTCCGTCTTTATGTGGATCTCGAGTTCTTCAAAATTGCTTTTGGATATGGCACATTCAGAACACTTGAAACTTATTGCAGGAGTTACGTTACTGAATCCGGTCATCATTGAAAACCCATTTGAATTACTAGCATTGAATCCATTTGACATCGGATTATTACCGTTTCTTTGCCATGTTCCTCCATTTCCAGTGTTCGAAGAAAACTCTATCGCTGATCCGTTCATCTGGAATTTTTCACATTGATTTGAAATAATATTCAAAAAAGAAACAATCTTCTCATTAGTCAGGTTACAAGGATTAACTTGAGGGACAAGTGTCGGGGGCGAATCCATCGCTTCTGAACAGAAAAAAAACAGGAATCAGAGGAGGAAAAACAATAATGAAAACTGAGCGGCAAAAAATTCAGAAGCGAAACAAAAGTATAATTTTCGTGGCGGGAAACAAGGGAAAATGGACAGACAAGCTCTTCTGAATTTGGCGCGCGTTAGAGGTCACTGTTCTATTTTATACCAAATATACCAAAAATTATTGTTAGAGTTTGAGAATTAAATTTTTTTCGTGTCAAGACAAAATTTGCGGGTTTTTTACTTTTTAAAAAATTAATTTTAAAAAAAAATTGATTTTTAAGGATTTTTTTGAATTTTTTTTGTTTATTATTATTTCTCAGAGGATTAGGAGGTAAATTAGGTGATTTTTTAGGTAAATTTCGAAGAAAAATGGGAAATTTTTGAGGATTTTTTTAGTTAATTTTTGGGATTGATAAAAAAGTTAAATTTAGTTTTCAAAATTTAGGATTTTTAAAAATGACAAAATTAGCAACAAAGTAATAAACAAAATGGGTTAATGAAAAACACACCGAAGGCAGCTTTGGACGATCATTCACAGCATGATTCTGACCGCGACTCACCATCTCAAAAATATTGTTTCGAGATCCAGATCCATTTTGACGTTGTTGTAATTGTTGAAGCATCCGGAGCATTTGTTGTTTATCTCCATTCATGCCTGGATTGCCAGACGGTAAAGAGGAGTGTGCTACAGTATGATCGAAACTCGTCAGTTTGATGGACCTTCTCTGGGTCAAACCTGAAAAAAAATAAAAATAAAAAAATAAATGAATCCAACGCGACATCTAGACATGTTTGAAATTCATCGTTAATTTTAAATTTTAAGGTTATTCAGAAATTTGAACTCGTTTCAACATCGTCGTCAGAATTCAAGGTCATTGTGAGTTGTCGACGGCTGAAGTGAACATCGACTTCGGTCCCGAGAGCCGATCGATTGTTTACGCGAATGCGAAAGAGAGATAGCAGAAGAGAGAAGACGGTTCTCGGGGCCGAGTGGTGCTGGCTCCGGCTCTGCGTTGTGCACACATGACTCCGCGATTCGAGAGCAGCTCTTTCAACTAGCTGTCGTAGATTTTTGACGAAATTCAAGTGGAATCAAAGACGACGAAGTCTGTCGACCTCGATGGAGCACAACAAAAACTAGAAATGACTTCAGGAGGACGTTCGTCCGTACTATACACGGCTGTTTCAATGTCGGAACATCCATATCCCAAAAACAGTCTTACATTTGTCGTCAGGCGGCCATTATATCGCGGCAGAAGAATATAAGCAACTTGACTAATCGCGGCTGTCGGGTTTAAGCCAGCCGTGGGCGATTCCAACTGACTCCCGATCAAGACCAGCTGTCTTAGAATTCTATAAAAATGCGCGAAATTCATACTTTGGCATACCAACTGTCGATCAATGATGAATCAGATTCGAGTGACCTAGGCTAAAGACGCGCATTTGACCACTCTAAACCAGGGCCGAATGAAGCAGGACCGTTAACGCCGCTCGACCAGATTGCGGATGTGAAAGACAAAGCGAGTGGCACCGTGGCAGAATTTCCCCCTCGCTCTCTCTGGCCAGATCGGTCAGTCATATCGCAGAACGCCAAGTCTACTCCCACAACAACACTGAAGATCATCAGAGGTCTGTCATCCACCAGTGAGAGTGCAATTGGACACAAACAATCCGAACAGAGGTTCCATTCTTACAACGAAGGTCTTTGAAGCTCTAGATTATTTCCACACATCAGCAGAGATCGAACCGAGTTCGATAATCATTCAGAAATCGAGTCAACTCTCACCACGAAGATCTTTAAAGACTGGAAAAATGTTCATATATCAGTAAAAGATTGAATAAAAACAATCTAAAAACAGACTCGATTCTGAAAATGAAAATATCTGAAAACTTAGAATACTTTCATATTTCAGCAAAGATGGAATCGAATCTGATAACCATTCAGAAACTGACTCGATTCTGAAAATGAAAATATCTAAGAATTTAGAATACTTTCATATTTCAGCAAAGATGGAACCAAGTTCTATAATCATTCAGAAACAGACTCGATTCTGAAAATGAAAATATCAAAAAACTTAAAATATTTTCATATTTCAACAGAGATGGAATCGAGTTTTATAATCATTCAGAAACTGACTTCAATTCTCACCACGAAAGTCCTTAAAAATCTAGATTACTTCCACATATCACCAGGAAGTGAAATTGGATAAAAACAATCTAAAAACAAACTCAACTCTCACAACGAAAATCTTTAAAGATATGTGAAAATAATCTAAATCTTCAGAGAGTGAAATTGAACTCAAAAATAGACTTGATTCTCACCACGAAAATCCCTGAAGACTTGGAGGATTTCGACATACCAATGACGATAGAATTAGACACAATAACAATTCAAAAACAAAGTTAACTTTCACGACGAAAATCTTCGAAAACAATGAAAATTCTTCATTTACTAGTAGGAGTAAGATTTTGTTCAAAAAACAAAGTCAATTCCCACGACGAAAGTTTCTGAAGACTTGGAACATTTTGAGTAACGAGCCAAATTGAAATCAGCCACGAAGATGATCCAAAATCAGGCATGAAGACTATCTAAAATCAGACTTGAAGATGATCCAAAATCAGACTTGAAGACTATCTAAAATCAGACATGAAGATGATCTAAAATCAGACATGAAGATTATTCAAAATCAGACTTGAAGATGATCTAAAATCAGACTTGAAGATGATTCAAAATCAGACTCAACTTTTACAACGAAAATCTCCGAAAATCAGAATTTTCTTAGTTATAAACACAAGTGAAATTTCGCTCCAAGAATCTAAAAAAAATCAGATTTTGTTGCGGAAGTTTCTGAAAACTTAAAAGATTTTCGTTTTTTAGTGTAAGTGGTATCTTACTCAAAAATCTCCAAATTGACTCTCACCACGAAAGTTCCCGATAACTGTAAAGTTGGTCATTTCCTACTGTAAGTGATATTTCGTCCGAAAAATAAACTTCTGTCACGAAAGTCCCCGAAGACCACGACGGAGTCGTTCTTTCACTAATACGAGTGGTATTTTAAGATCACAAAAAATTGAATTTTCGTCGCGAAAGTTCCTGAAGATCATGATCGAATTTTTTGCTTATCAGTCATGAGTGGTACTTCGCTCGAAGAATTTCAGAAAAATTGAGGTCAATTCCCACCGCGAAAGTTCCTTATGAAAATAATAGTTTTTTTATTATAAATACTTTTTCGCGTCGAGAATTTCATAAAAAATTTAAACCGAATCTTACCGCGAAAGTCCCTAATGACGATGTTTTTTTATTATGAATACTTTTTCGCGTCAAGAACATACAAAAAATAAGTATAAATCTCGCCACGAAAGCGTCAGACGATAATGATCAACTTGTTCACTCACCAGTGCGAGTGGCATTTCGCGCCGAGAATTTCACAAAAAATTGGACTTAACTCCTACCGCGAAAGTTCCTGATGATAAAGTTGTTTTTCATCATTATAAGTACTTTTCCGCGTCAAGAATATAAGAAAAAATGAACCTAGATCCCGCCACGAAAGTCCCCAATAACCATGGTCAACTTGTTCACTTACCAGTGCGAGTGGCATTTCGCGCCGAAAATTTCATAAAAAACTGAACTTAACTCCTACCGCGAAAGTTCCTGATAACTATGACGACATTTTCTTATTATTATAAGTGCTTTTTCGCGTCGAGAATTCAAGGAAAAATAAACCTAGATCCCGCCACGAAAGTCCCTAATAACCATGATCAACTGACTCACTCACCAGTGCGAGTGGCATTTCGCGCAAAAACGACCAAACATGCAGCGCAAACAACTCCTGAGCTTAGCGTCGATATATGAATCTTCCCCAAGGTACCGGGACCGTCTTACTTACTACTTTAGATCCTACTTACTTTTAGGTATTTTTCGTAATAAGAATATTCCATCGATCGAGTACTTGAGAAAAACACAAAAAACGAAAATTCGGAAGATCACATACCTGAGATTTTCGTTTTTAATGAACCGATTTTTTACTTTTTAAGATTTACCAAAGAATCGATTTTAAAAATACTCCGTTTCGAAATAGAATCGAATCCTACAGATGATCGCGGAAGCGAGGCACAATCGAGAGAAATTCCATACGCAGACAACAGTCTTCTCCAGCTGGAGAGCCCGATGTGGTGTGTGTTCGGAGAGTTTGGCCCGACTGCTGCTGCCTCGACAACTGCACTCGCTTCGTCTTCTTTCTCAACGGGAAAAGACCGCTTTCTGAGGCTTCTCGAAAGCGACGATGTCCAACCCGCGTTTTGGTTGAATTTTCAGACACTAGAATGTTCTGGAAATTTCTGATGAGAAACCAACATTTTATTGGAGTTTCTTACATCAGAAAATTTGCAACAAAACAACGTCAAAATAATGAATATTTTTGAAGTCATAGAAGCACAATAACACAGGCAATAATTAAGATCAAAAATTTCGAAATTTTCGCGGTGGGACCTGGTTGGATTTCTTAACACTAAAAAATTCGTGACGGGATGTCGAAATAGTAAATATTTTTGAAATTTTATAAAATCAATGACGGAATAATTAAGATCAAAAATTTCGAAATTTTCGCGGTGGGACCTGGTTGGATTTCTTCACATTAAAAAATCTAAAAAATTCGTGACGGGATGTCGAAATAGTAAATATTTTTGAAATTTTATAAAATCAATGACGGAATAATTAAGATCAAAAATTTCGAAATTTTCGCGATGGGACCTGGTTGGATTTCTTCACATTAAAAAATCTAAAAAATTCGTGATGAGAAATCCGAATTTTTTTGTTCAATTTTCTGACATTGAAAATTCGTGTCAGGACGACTTCTAAATAGTGAATATTTTTAAACTTATAAAAACGATATATACAGTATTAAAATCGAACATTTTAAAATTTTCTTGGTGAGACCCAAATTTTTTTGTTAAATTTTCTGACATTGAAAATTCGTGTCAGGACGACTTCTAAATAATTCATATTTTTAAATTTCATAAAATCACAAAAATATATACAGTAATTAAAATTAAAAATTTCGGAAATTTTCGTGGTGAGAAATTCGAAATTTTCTGAAATTGAAATAATTTAAAAATTGATGTTGAAAACTTTTTTTTTTGGATTTTTTAATACTGGAATTTTCTGAAAATTCGCTAAAAAAACAATTTCACAATTATGTTCATTTTCGAAATTTTAAAACATCTTGATTATGATCGAAAAATAAAAAATCAAAGATTTTAGAAAATTTCGAATTTTCGTCGTGAGACCATTTTTCAAAATATTTGTTTTCCGACTTTTAATAACATGATTATTTCGAAATCGACTTCTGAAATAACGAATTCTGAAAGTTCTTGGCCATCTGTAGGGGTTTCTAAGAACTTTCAAATTTTCGCTTCAGGACCATTTTTTAAAAATATTTAATTTTGGACATTTTCAAAAATATTTAATTTTGGACATTTTAAAAAATATTTAATTTTGGACATTTTTAAAAATATAATTTAAAAAATAAATTTTTTGTAAAATGTTTAAGAATTTTCGAATTTTCGCTTCAGGACCATTTTTTAAAAATATTTAATTTTGAACATTTTTAAAAATATTTAATTTTGGACATTTTTAAAAATATTTAATTTTGAACATTTTTAAAAATATTTAATTTTGAACATTTTTAAAAAATAACTTTTTTATAATATTTCTAAGAACTTTCAAATTTTCGCTTCAGGACCATTTTTTAAAAAATATTTAATTTTGAACATTTAAAAAAATAAATTTTTTGTAACATGTTTAAGAATTTTCGAAATTTCGCTTCAGGACCATTTTTCGAACATGTTGGTTTTGATGGATTTTCCACAGTATCATCGACGTCAGAATCGCACTTACAGTATGGTTATTTTAATTTTTAAATAATTTTAAAATTAAAGTTTGAAAATGACCCTAATGAAATCTGAGAAGTCCATATATGGATATGGTCAAAATTAGCGTCGATTTAGTTCTCCAGAAAATGGTCCTGGCAACAGAGTGGAAAAACTGGCTTCAAGTCATCTACGACTGGCAGTGACACATGGCGACAGAAGCGGCCGACGGACGGCGAAAATGGAATTGACTGAAGACGACGGAAGTGCGTGCTTCCACAGAATTGCAAGGTTTTCCGTCTGAAACCCTTTCTTCATTTTACAAAATAAGCATTATAATTAAACAAAAAGTGATAAATATTTTTTCAAGTTTTTTATAAAATTAAAATTCTTAAAAAATGATAAATTTCAAAATTTAAATTTTTCTAAAATTTTGAAGTTTCTGAAAATTAAAAATTCGCTTCAGAACCATTTCTGGAGAAATTTATTTTTCAAAAACTAACTTTAAAAAAAGTAATTTTTAAAAAAATGATTTTTAAAAAAATTATAAAAAATAATTTTTAAAAAATTTAAAAAATTCGTGTCGGGACCATTTTGTAAGAAAATGCATTTTTTAAATTTTTGTAAAAATTTAGATTGCTGTATAATTGCATAAATATTAAATTTTGGAATTTTGGGTCTTGAATAGAAAGTTTTAAAAATTCGTCTTAGAACCATTCTTGATAAATTTCGTTTTTGATTTTTATAATTTTAAAATTTCGAAATCGATATATGAAACTTTAAATTCTAGAAATTTCTAAAAACTTGAAAAAATTTTTTGGAAATTATTTTATAAAAAAAATTTCGTTTTTGATTTTTATAATTTTAAAATTTCGAAATCGATATATGAAACTGAGAATTTTAGAAGTTTCTAAAAAATTAAAAAATTTTTTTGGAAATTATTTTATAAAAAAATTTGTTTTTGATTTTGATTTTTAAAATTTCGAAATCGATATATGAAACTGAGAATTTTAGAAGTTTCTAAAATTCACTTCAAGACCATTTTCAAAGGACTTCCAATTTTAGTTTCTATAATGCTATGATATCAGTTTTCGTTCTCAGAATTGATTTTTACACATCTGGCACTCGTTAACCCGAAATCTTTGAGTTTGTCTCCATTCGATCAGAGAACGTCGATTTGAGGACAACTGTGCAGCGACCGATGTGAAAGACAGCAGGAAAGAAGCTGCTTAGATAAGCACCGACAGGACTTGATGCGTTTGTTCGGTTGCGAATATCGCTTCTTCTTTGCTATAACTTGCCCGACTCCTTCTGAGGTCGTAAAAGACAAAAGGGATCTGCTATTTCGTTGAGGGGTTTTCTCGAGATAACAACGTCGGGACTTCTGGAGCACTCCAGACCCACGAAAGTCGATTCCAAAATGGACAACTCCAGATTCTGAAACCACACTATTTCGAAAAACAGACAACGAAATTCCGAAAAATGGTCCCGACACGAAATTCACTAACTTTCCAGTCAGGACCAAAAATAAAAATTCCTATGTTAAAAAATTCTAAAAAATTTAAAAATAGTCTTATTTTAAAAAATAAAAGTAAATAATAAAATTCTCAAAAAATAATCCCGACACGAAATTCACTAACTTTCCAGTCAAGACCAAAAATAAAAATACCTATATTAAAAAATTCAAAAATAGTCTTATTTTAAAAAATAAAAGTAAATAGTAAAATTCTCAAAAAATGGTCCCGACACGAAATTCACTAACTTTCCAGTCAGGACCAAAAATTACAAAACTTTCTATTTATATGGTCTTTCAAAATCCCGAAATCATGTTATTCTAAAAATCATAAATTTCAACAATAAAATTTCCAAAAATGGTCCTAACACGAACTTAAAAACATTTTTAATTTATCAATTCTAAAAATACAAGATTTAAAATATAATTTTTTTTTATTTTAAAAATTCTCCACTTGAGACCAGAAAATTTTAAACCTTTTTACTTTTAATATTGATAAATTAAAAAATATAATTTTTTTTTTTGTAAAAGTTTTCCACTTGAGACCAGAGAGATTTGAAATTTTTCATTTTTATAATTTATAAATTTAAAATATAATTTTTTTATTTTAAAAATTTTGAAAATACGTGATTTTCGAAAATTTCAAAATTATGAATAAATTCCGAAAAATCCGAGAATCCTATATTGAGTTCTGTAATCTTATCCAAAGACCGTAAGCAAGGAAAATCCCACAGATAAATTACTTTTTTTATTCGAAAAAAATTTGATTTCATTATTTCCAAAGTTTCAGAATCCAAGGAACATTGTCAAAAGTAGTTAAATTTTAAATTTTCCATAATTTAATCAAAATTTTTTTTGAATAAAAAATTTGCAAATTTAAATTTAAAAAAATAACAATTTTTAATTTTCTAATTTTTTAAAAATTTTTAATAAAGTTATTTTTCTTTATTTTTTAGAAATTAAATTTCTGATTTTTTGAGATTTTTAAAAAAGTGAAATTTTCAATAAAGTTATTTTTAAAGTAAAAATTTCTAATTTCTTTAATATTTTTAAAAGTTAAAAATTTTCAATAAAGTTATTTTTTAAATAAAAATTTCTAATTTTTTTAATATTTTTAAAAATGTGAAATTTTCAATAAAGTTATTTTTGAAATAAAAATTTTTAATTTTTTAAGATTTTTAAAGATGTGAAATTTTTAATAAACTTATTTTTTAAATAAAAATTTTTAATTTTTTTAAGATTTTTAAAAATGTGAAATGTTTAATAAAGTTATTTTTTAAATAAAAATTTCTAATTTTTTAAGATTTTTAAAAAAGTGAAATTTTTAAGACTTATAGATGTGAAATTTCCAATAAAGTTATTTTTGTTTCTAAAAAATGTTTTAATTTTTTTTGCTTCTGGCGTAATCCGTCCTCTTCTGTTTCCCGGGAAGGACGAAATTCAGTCTTCCTCTGAAGTCAAAAATTCAGAGTGCATTTGTGCATTCTTTAGCATTTGTTTGAGGACGGAGCCAGTGGCAACCACGAAAGAAGGAAAATTTGGTGAGCGGTGCCAGTCTTCCTGGCTTGCGTCGACTCCTTGGAGCGGCTTTCTTTATGCATTGAGTCTGCTAAAAGCTTCTCTCGACCAAATTGAAGCCTCGGGGACTACATGTTTATTAAACAATAATAATTTTAACATTATAAAGATTGACGAAAAGCGATACAGGTGACTTCGCCTCTGGCAGCTTCGCAAAACAGATTACTCGAATAAATGTAACTGAAATTTTCGTAAAAATTAATTCCGAAAATTTCGAAATACCTGAAGTGTCCTCGACTACAGATGACGTCGATGGAGCCCCCGAACTCGGCTTCGGCAGCCTTGTTGACGGCGTGTTTGGATTCAGTGCTGTTCTCGGTTATATTCTGAAACCAGTTATTCCAGATCAATCCAATTACAACTAATCAAGTCCACAATAAAATAATAAGTTAAATATCTTTCGTGACGGGACCATTTCTCTGAACATATTTATAGAAACTGAACAGCAGAAGAATTATTAAATAAAAAAACTTTGGTTCAATCACGAAAGATACTTAAGACATGATAACCAAGTCCACAGTAAAATAATAAGTTAAATATCTTTCGTGGCGGGACCATTGAAGTTCTCCTATGAAGAATTAGACTAGAGATTTTTAAAAAAGCACAGGTCCTACCACGAAGGATGCTTAAGAAAATTACTGTCAAATTTACAATAAAATAATAAGTTAAATATCTTTCGTGACAAGACCATTGAAGTTCTCCTATGAAGAATTAGACTAGAGATTTTTAAAAAAGCACAGGTCCTATCACGAAGGATGCTTAGAAAATTACTGTCAAATTTACAATCAAATAATAAGTTAAATATCTTTCGTGGCGAGACCATTGAAGTTCTCCTATGAAGAATTAGACTAGAGATTTTTTAAAAAAGCTCAGGTCCTACCACGAAAGACGCTTAAGAAAATTACTGTCAAATCTACAGTAAAATAATAAGTTAAATATCTTTCGTGGCGGGACCATTGAAGTTCTCCTATAAAGAATTAGACTAGAGATTTTTTAAAAAAGCGCAGGTCCTACCACGAAGGATGCTTAGAAAATTACTGTCAAATCTACAGTAAAATAATATGGAGCTTGCCCAAAATATGTAAGGCTTACATGGCATTTTTCTGAAACCCCCTCCCCCTGTGAGCCTTACATACTTTAGACAAGCTCCCTAAGTTAAATATCTTTCGTGACAAGACCATTGAAGTTGTCTTATGAAGAACTTAAATAAGAACACAGATCTCACCACGAAACATATCCTATTCATTTTTTGATTACAATTTTGAAAATAGATCTTTAACGTGTCAATGACCATGTTTATAGTCAGCTAATAAATCAAAAATTGTGCGCCAGAACCACCACATGAAAGACGTTTTCGGAGAAAAAAGATCAAAGAAATCACCTAATTGAAAGATATCAAATCCGGTGTTCAGAACTCGATTCGTTCTTTGATCACGCGCTTGATTAACGGTTCTTTAATTTAAATTGATTAACTTCATGATCCGGAAATAAATCAAGAATTTTTCGCAATCAAAGTGTTGCGCAGAAATTACTTTTAAAAGTGAAAACTGCACGTAAACATCGAATACAAAAGGTGGTTCTACCACAAAAATTGCTCAATTCATTTTTCGATTGTGAACTTAATAAAGTATTTTTAGTGTACGGTAGCCATATTCATGATCGAGAAATGAGTCAAATACCTTTCGTGTTGGGACCATCGCTATGAATATCTCAAATAGATCTTTAAAAAGAGATATTGGTCCCAACGCGAAAGTTGCTCAATTCATTTCTCGATTGTGAACTTGATAAGGTATTTTTAGTGTACAGTAACTATGTTCATGATCGAGAAATGAGTCAAATACCTTTTGTATTGGGACCATCGCTATAAATATCCCTAATAGATCTTTAAAAGGAGATATTGGTCCCAGCACGAAAGTTGTTTGATTCATTTTTCGACTGTGAACTTGGTAAGGTATTTTTAGTGTACAGTAGCCATGTTCATGATCAAGAAATGAATCAAGTATCTTTCGTGTTGGGATCAGTATTTCGTATATACTCGATCAACCTCTGAAAAGAGATATTGGTCCCAACGCGAAAGTTGATTCATTTCTCGATTGTGAACTTAATAAGATATTTTTAGTGTACAGTAGCTATATTCATGATCAAAAAATGAGTCAAATACCTTTCGTGTTGGGACCATCGCTATAAATATCCCTAATAGATCTTTAAAAAGAGATATTGGTCCCAGCACGAAAGTTGATTCATTTTTCGACTGTGAACTCGATAATTGATTTTCTAATTCATTGAAAAGTTACATCGATGATGAATTTTCTGAGCTCTTCGTTGTTACACTTTTGCTCAGAGTCTTTAGCAGCGGTTTCCTCGGCCGAGACGATTTCCGGAGCAGCTGTTGACTGGTCCACACGGACGGGTTCGGGAGCGGACTCGGTATCAACTTTCTGAGGGGCAAAACGGACAGATTTAGATTCCTTAATTTTTAAAAATTTTTTTTCATCTAAATCCTGGGTCTCAACAGGAAAATCATTATTTTCTTCTCCTAAATTTTCAAGATATTTTAACTGAGTTTCAGAAACTTCAGAAGCAACAGAAGGATCGTCCAAGTTGAATCCGGCCAGTTTCGCTCTCTGAAATTACTGTAGCTATTTTCGTTGTGAAAGTAGTGATTACCAATTCTAAGTCGTCTAGGGGCTTCTGGACTTCGGTTTTGGCCGCCTTGGCCCGGGCCCGACAGCAGGGGACAGGGGGCGGACAGGGGGGCGGAGGGGCACATCCGCAGCTACTCCCTCCGAACAGGAATCCTTGGGTTTCAAAAATAAAAAAATAAATTCCAAAAAAAACGAAAATTTTCATTTTTTAAAGAAAAATTAAAATCCAAATTTTTGATCAGAAACAGAAATCTGAAATGAATTCCGGACTGATCGAAACTGAAATTTTTCCGAATGCCCGAGGGCTTCTGGGTCAGATTCCTTTCTTTTCTCCCGATCCAAGGCGTTGAAAATTTAATTTCTGCAAAAAATGACAAAAATAAAAAAAAATTTTAAAAAAATTCAAAAACAAAAAAAAATAAAAATTGTTTAAAAAAATCAAACTTGTTTTAAAAAATTAAAAATAAATAATTTTCTCGATTTCAAAACTGGCTCTAAGTGATCTCGTCGGGATATCATATCTTCATCAGGAAAGTTTTCTAGAAAGTTCTAGAATCTAGGTGAAAGTTTTCAATTTTTTCATTTTATGGAAAATTTTGGAAAAGAAAAATTTTAAAATTTTCTGAAATTTATGATTTTTAAAATTTTTAAAATTTATGATTTTTAAAATTTCTACAATTTTATGAAATTTAATAAATATTTTTTAAAATTTCTAAAATCTTTCAAAATTTATGATTTTTAAGATTTCTAAAATTTTATGAAATTTAATAATTTTAAAAACTTCCAAAATTTGATTGAAGATTTTAAACTTTTCAAAAATCTGAGAATTTTTTGCATTTTAGAATCTCATGGAGGATTCTACAGTTCTCTGAAATGGTTTTGAATCTAGGTGAAAGTTTTAAATTTTTTATTTTATGGAAGATTTTGGAAAAATTCGAAACTAAAAAAAAGATTCTGAAATTTACGAGGATTTTATGTGTTTTTGAAGTTTTCCAGAATCTCAAAAAATATTTCTAATGTTTTTCGGAATCAAATTGAATGTTTTGACATTGTTTAAAATTCCAAAAAATTTTCAGAATTTGTTAAAAAATTAAAAATTTTTCAATATTTATTAAAATTTTGAAAATTAAAAAAAATTAAAACTAATAAAATTTTAAAAAAATTAAAATTTTTTAAAATTAAAAAAAAAATTAAAACTTATAAAATAAAAAAAAGTTAAAATTTTTTAAAATTAAAATTTTCAAATTCTCTAAAATCTCACAAAATTTTCAGAATCCATCGAAGGATTTTTAAACCTCAACATTTCTCGAAGTTTTTTGTAACTTTTGAGAATCCAAAATAAATTTTAAAAAGTATCAAAAATCCAAATTTTTTGAATCTTTTAAAATTCGTTTCGAAATCATTTTGCGAAATTTTCATTTTAATTTTCTGCAATAACATGATTAAAAATTATTAATTACAATGTACTTTCATCAAAAATAATGTTTTTGTTCAAATGTGAAAAATTTTTTTTGACAGACATTCCTAAAAACGGAGAACAAAGACAAATCTATCTCCTTTGCTGGATTCGATCGAGGGTTACGCAGTCGGCCATCTGGTAGACGTCATTAAAGAAGTACCGACTTCGGATTATCTCAAAAAGGGGACGGACTTTCTATTCGAAACCATTGAAAGAATTTTGTTTTTTAAATTCCAAAAAAATCATTTTTTTATATTTTATCTAATTTTGATTTTTTTATATAAAATTTTTTTCCGTAGAAGAAATATGTTTCTATTTTTTAAATATAAGTTATCTCATATTGATATTTCTATATAAGTTATCTCATTTAGATATTTCTATATATATATCATCTCATTTTGATATTTCTATATAAGTTATCTCATTTTGATATTTCTATATAAGTTATCTCATTTTGATCCTTCTATACATATATCATCTCATTTTGATTTTTCTATATATATCATCTCATTTTGATCCTTCTATATATATCATCTTATTTTGATCCTTCTCTATACATATCACCTCGTTTTGATGCTTCTTTTATATACATCTTTTTTTGTTTCTTATATCATTTATTTCTTATGTAATTAGTTTGTTTATATCTCGTCTGATTTTGATCCTTCTTTTATATAAATTTTTTTCCTTATATCACTTAGTTTCCTCTGTTTCTTTCATATAACTCATCTGTCTCTACACACAGAGAAAGACACATGGTATATAATGTGTCCGATACATCAGAACTATTTTAAGTATCCTTTTTGTGTGTATTTTTCGTATATGAACTACCTTTTGTTCCTTCTGCTGTATATATTTCATCTCCTTCTGGTTCTTCGGTTTCTCAATAACACTCCAGGGTCTGACATCTGCGGAACTTCAGAATTAGAGTCTTTGTAGTTAAGTAGTTAACGAACATCGATTTGGAAATTTCCCAACATCTCTGATGTGCCGCTTGTCTGCAATTAAGAACAACATGTGTCTCGTGCCTTCAAAGGAACAATAATTCAACAAAGGTGTAGTAAAACAGATTTTTCCTTTGATCCAAAATTCCATATCACAAGTGTGAAAATTCTTGAATTTTACTTTACAAACAAGCGTTAAGTATTCTTTATTTCTTGCTGACAATATTTAAAACAAAAGGTGTGAATATCTCTACTTGACTGATTATGGAATAAAAAGCAAGGGATTTCTATAGTAGAAGATAGTACATTACAATTGTGAAGACGATATGTTATTATCACAGGAGTAAGTGTCAAGTGTCCTTTATTGATTATATCTAAGACAAATAGCGAGAACTCTTTTATCTGATTGATTACGAGATAAAAAACAAGAGATTTCTATAGTAGAAGATTCTATATTACAATTGTGAAGACGATATATTGCTATTATACAATAGAACTTGGATACAAGATACCCTGCTATAGCATATTTCTTGTTATAACATACGGTGTGAGTGAGTTTGGTTAGTCTGCCTTCAAATTTATCCCCGCTATGATATATCCCTCCTTATAATATACGCTTTACCCGGTCCCAAAGGGGTATTTTATATTCAAGTTCGATTGTAGAAGTAAGTGTCAAGTATCCTTCATTGATTATATCTAAGACAGATAGTGAGAACTCTTCTGTCTGATTGATTACGAAATAAAAAACAAGGGATTTCTATAGTAGAAGATAGTATATCAGGACTGTGAAAATTGTTGGTTACTATTGCAAAGATAAATGTCAAATATCTTTGATTGATTATATCTAAGACAAATGGTGAAGGCACTTCTGTCCAGATGACTACAATCCAAAAGTAAACTAATCTTTCTGGTCGTTGATTGAGTTTTTCGAAACATTGTGACACAATATGGACTTTGTAAAGATCATTAAGCACATTGAACTTCATTCTCCATCATACACGGATATTTTTTAAAAACACAATATCTCCAAGAAGACACCAACACTAAATACAGTAAGCCAACTTCTCATCAGAAATACATATCAAAGATTTTCTGAGATATTACATCTTATTTGGATGATATTCAATCTGATTATCAATTTCGCACATCATTAATTTTCGCATTATTAAACAACTTTTAAATTTTATTCTTTATAAATTTCAATTTTGCAAAAAATCAAAAATTTCATCTTTGGCACAAAAATAAATCAATAGATTAGCACCAATACTGTACGAATCTCTTTGGTTGATAACTTTTTGGATGAAAGAAGAAATTGTATCTGATTGTTGAAGAGGATCCAGAGATGAAATCTGAGCATTGAAGACATGGACTTAAGCCCGTCGAAGATAAGCATTACGGTAGAGGCCATTTTGACCTCCTCGCTCCATTTTGAAGCGACATCGAAGAATCCTCATGTAAGTGAGTCGGAATCGAGCGTTGCAGAGGGCGTAGCAGAGGGGGTTGATGGTCGAGTTGACGTAGCACAGGAAGTAAGAAAGAGCGAAGATGTCGTCAGGGATCGAGTTCGGGAAGAAAGCTTCCCAACAAACAACAACTAAAATTTATTTTAAATAATTTTAAAAATGACTTTAATAATATTTCGTAATTTTTAGATACATTTGTTTTTAATTTAATTCTCGTCATAATGGGTTAGAGTACTGTAGAAATATTTCGAGATTTTTTAAAAAACATAAAAATTTCGAAACATTCTACTGAATACTAGGTTTCAGAATCTCCTCATAGGATTCTGGAAACTACGAAAATACTTAAGAAGTTCTTAAAAATTTCAAAATCTCCCACAAGATTCTGGGAGACTCTAGGAACTTCTAAAAAGTTCGTAAGTTTTATATCATTTTACTGGATTCTAGAAAGTCTTAAAATCTCCTCAGAAGATTTTGAAAATTAAAAAAAGATTTTAAAAATTCTTAAAAGCTTCAGAAGGCTTCAAAATCTCCCCAGAAGATTCTGGGAGCTACAAAAATATCTAAAAAGTTCTTAAAAACTTCAGAATCTCCTTTGAAGATTTTGAAAGTTACAAAAATATTTAAAAAATTCTTTAAAACTTTAGAAGGCTTCAAAATCTCCCCAGAAGATTTTGGAAGTTACGAAAATATCTAAAAAGTTCTTAAAAGCTTCAGAATCTCCTTAGAAAATTTCGAAAGTTACAAAAATATCTAAAAAGTTCTTAAAAATTTCAGAATCTCTTCAGAAGATTTTGGGAGCTACAAAATTCTAGTATAAAGAAGACTTGCCATTGTAAGGAGTCCACGTGACGATGAAGGCGATGAGGATGGCCGAAAGGGTCTTGGCAGCTTTGCTGTCTTGTTTTCTTTCGTTTTTTCGACGTTCTTTCTCACTTTTTCTCTTAAATAAATAAAATTATTTTTTAAAATAAAAATTCAAACTTACCGTATCAGTCTTCTCTATTCCGCCCTTGGTTTTTCCATTTTGTTGTTCTGACCCGTGTGATTTTTGACTTCCTTGGGCGGACAATGCCCCGGTCCCCATACCCGTGGCACTCAGAGAAACCCGCTTCAAGTCGTCCAAAGTTACCGTAACATCACTACGGCTTCGTTTCCGCATCGGTGGCCGGATGGAAGAAGGCCCAATACTGAAATAAATATCGATTATTAAAAATAAAAAATAAAAAATAACTTTTTTCGAAATTATTTTACAAAAATTTTTAAAAATAAAAAATAAAAAATAACTTTTTTCGAAATTATTTTACAAAAAAATTTTAAAAATAAAAAATAACTTTTTTCGAAACTATTTTACAAAAATTTTTTAAAAATTAAAAATAACTTTTTTCGAAATTATTTTACAAAAATTTTTTAAAAATTAAAAATAACTTTTTTCGAAATTATTTTACAAAAATTTTTAAAAATAAAAAATAACTTTTTTCGAAATTATTTTACAAAAAATTTTTAAAAATAAAAAATAACTTTTTTTCAACTTGTTTCAATGAAAACTAATAATTTTTTTTCGAAATTATTTTACAGTAGATTTCTAATTTTCCAAAATTACAGAACTTGAAAGATAAATATTTTACAAAATTTTTATTTTAAAATTTAAATTTTATCTTGAAAAATTTAAAATTTATGAAATTTTTATTCTAAAATTTAAATTTTACAAGATTTTTATTTTAAAATTTGAAATTTACGAAATTTTTATTTTTAAAATTTAAATTTCACAGGAATTTTATTTTTATTTTAAAATTTAAATTTTACAAGATTTTTAATTTTAAAATTTGAAATTTACAAAATTTAATTTACTTACTTGCAGGTTTCGGTGTCACAGGAAGACAACCTGACAGAAGGCCTCTTGCCCCCATCGTGGAGTTCGATGAGGACGGTGTAGGTGTGAAGGATGGGTTTTTCTGAAGCATTTCTTGATCTGAAGCGGTTTCCAGAAGACCCAGATCCATTGGCAAGTTTATTTTTTTCTCGAGGACTTTGAGGATCTCCAGAAGTCTCCTGACTGGTGGATTCTTCCGGACCCCCAGGGGTACTTGAAGCCTTGACAGATTTCCTGGTTAATGAGGTAGCATAAACTGAAGAAGTCACTGAAGTGTCGTCGATGTTGTTTTGAAGAACTTCCGAACTTTCTTCAGAAGAAAATTCGCTTCTTCCTGTACAAGCTCTGAACCAAGAATATCGTCGGTCTTTTTTACTAAAAATAAAATTATTAGTATTTTCAAGACCGAATCAGTTTAAATTTTTTTGATGATCAATTTCCTTAAATCCAGGTTAGTTCACCAAAATCCAAGATGAAATAAGTTATCAGTACTATTTATCATTTGTTTTAAAAAAATTTAAGCAAAATCGAAAAATTTTACAATATTTTTAAAGTTTTCTAATTTTATAAAAAAATTAATTTTTCTTCGAAATTTCCTAATTTTATAAAAAATTAATTTTTTTTCTTAAATTTATAAAAAGTTCTAAAAATCTAAATTTTCTAAAAAATTCTAAAAATTTAAATTTTCTACTTTTCTAAAAAATCAATTTTTCTTTAAAATTTTCTAAAAACTCTAAAAATTTAAATTTTCTAAAAAATCAGTTTTTATTTTAAAATTTTCTAAAAAATCAATTTTTATTTTAAAATTTTCTAAAAAAGCAATTTTTATTTTAAAATTTTCTAAAAAATCAATTTTTATTTTAAAATTTTCTAGAAAATTCTAAAAATTTAAATTTTCTAATTTTCTAAAAAATCAATTTTTCTTTAAAATTTTCTAATTTTCTAAAAAATCAGTTTTTATTTTTAAAACCCACTCAATTCTCGGCTTGATGAATCCGTCCATGAAGGGAAATAATTGTTTCCTCTTCATGGACCCTGAATTGTCCAGAGTATTTGGGGCTCCGGATCCACTAGTCCTGTTTCTCATCTGAAAAACGTTTTTCAACTTCCTCTTTTTTATAAAACAAAAGAAAAAAAACTAAAGGTCAAAATAAAAATAAAAATAATAAGTACGAAATCCATGGATGACAGAACACAAATACACAAGACGAATCCACGAGATTGATGTAAGATTAAATAAAGCTCCGTTTTGTCGAAATTAATAATCAAAATTCAAATTTTAAATTTGAAAATTCGGAAATTCCGTAATAAAAAATTTGTAAAAATCGAAATTTAAAAATATGAAAATTTCGTAATAAAAAATTTGTAAAAATTCAAATTAAAAAATTCGGAAATTTCGTAATAAAAAATTTACAAAAATTCAAATTTTAAAATTCAAAAATTTTGTAATAAAAAATCTATAAAAATTCAAATTTAAAAAACTTTGATTTAAAATATTTTTGAATCTTGAAACGAAAAGTTGGAATTTTCGTTGTAAGAAATTTTGTGAAAATTCAAAATTGAAACAAAAATTATAATTTGTGTTTTAAAACGAAAAGTCAAAAATTTCGTGGTAGGAAAGTTTATAAAAAATATAAAAATTAAAAATTAAAAAAAATTGTAATTTGTGTCCTAAAACGAAAAGTCGGAATTTTCGTGGTGAGAAATTTTTTGAAAATATAAATCTGAAAAATTGTAATTTATGTTTTATAACGAAAATTTTTCAATTTTGATTTTTGATTTTTAATTTGGACAAAAACGAGACACTGATAACTGAAATAATCGAAAAAATAAAAAAAAGAAAATCCACATCTCCGAAAATTGAAGTTTAATTTTTAATAATTTTTAGGAATTATTTTAAAACTTTTTTAAATCACAAAATTCTAAAATAAAAAAAATATTTAAAAATTCTTCAAATATTTATGAAATTTTAAAAACATTAGATTCTGAAGGATTTTAGAAAATTCAAGTTTTTACAGAATTCCAAAATCGTCTTCGAAATTTTAGAAAATATTCGAAAATCTATCAAATTCTGAAAAATTTCAAAATTTTTTGCAGAATTATAATTCCTAAAAGTTTATCAAAATAAAATTCAATAATTGGAGACATAGACTGTACTACACACAAAAAGATACATTAAAACAGCTCTAATGTATCAGATACATTAAATACAATGCATCAATATCAACTTAGGATATTGGTAACTTATATACAATTCATCGATATAACATTTAATGGACCGATATTGTACTTAGTATATCGATATACTGAATATAATGTATCTAGTACATCAAAGTCGTTTTAATGTATTGATATATGGAATATAATACATCGATATTGTACTTAGTATATCGATATATTGAATACAATGTATCAGTACATTAAAACCGTTTTCATGTACTAAATATATGGAATATAATACATCGATATTGTACTTAGTATATCGATATACTGAATATAATGTATCAGTACATTAAAACCGTTTTGATGTACTAAATATATGGAATATAATACATCGATATTGTACTTAGTATATCAATATATTGAATACAATGTATCTAGTACATCAAAGTCGTGTTAATGTATTGATACATGGAATATAATACATCGATATTGTACTTAATGTATCTAATACATTAGAGCTATTCTAATGTATTCATACAGTATATTCAATGCATCGATATTACACTTAGTATATCTATACATCGAATATAATGTATCCGATACATCGAAACTATTTTAGCATATCGATGTATTGAATATAATGCACCAACATCAACTTAATGTTTATGATACATAGAAGCTGTTTCAACATATCGATACATTGTATATAATGCGTTGATATCAACTTGATGTATCAGTACATTGAATACAATATATCTGATATATCAAAACCGTTTTAATGTATCTACAGAACAAATACAATACATCGACATCGTGCTTAATGTGTCAATACATCAGAGTTGTTCCAATGCACTTATACATTAAATATAACGCATCTGTAATCGAATATAATGTATTCGATACATCGAAAATGTCTTAATATATAGATCTATCAGATGCAATATACGGATATCAACTCGACGTATCAGTACATCGAATACAATATATCCGATACATCTTTTAACAGATCAGCATTGTATACTATGTATCGATTTTTGTGTGTACTGTATGTAGAACCGAATAAGTTTGTTAATAGAAAGAAAGAGGATTAATGATAAACGGACCAAGAGAAGCGGCAGGGAGAGCTGCTGCAACACCGAAGTTGCCCCGAGCTCTGTCGGTGTAAACATCTAAAACATGAATTAATTTGGATTTTGTTGGGTTTTTGAAGGATTTAAGGAGGAAGACTTGTGAGAAAAATGAAAATAAAACGGACCTGTCCGGCTTGAAGTTTTCGAAATTCTCTCTGACGTCGTTTTGTCTCACAGTACACCCGTGAATAAAGAATAATCATTATCGTGACTGGCAGATAGAAGGCGGCCACGGCTGTGCCTACAGTAACGTAAGGATTTGTTTCTAGGAATTGGACAACACAAGCTCCGGGTTCGATCGTGAATTCCCCTTCGATGTAGGGCCAGGAGATGATCCAGGGGGGCCACAGTATCAGGGACACTATGTAAGTACAGGCAATCATCGTCATGGCTTTTCTCGTTGTTCTTCGAGGTCTGTAGGTCAAAGGTCTCGTGACGGAAAAATACCGATCGAACGAGATTAATAAAAGATTCAAAACACTGGCGTTCGACATCAGATAATCGATACAGAGCCAGAATTGACACATGGTGTACCCGATCCCCCAGTACCCCGTCGCCGTATAGTACGTCATCAAAGGGATCGAAATCACCCCTATCGTGATGTCAGCAACAGCTAGGGAAAATAAAAAATAATTACTTATCGATTGGAGCTGTTTGTCGAGTTTGAACGAGACCATCACCATCAGATTTCCCAGGGTCGTCGCCACTGCGAATATCACACCTATCACGATCTGAAATCCATCGACATAAAAAGTTTGAAATTTTCTAAAGTCTAAAATTCCGAGGATTTTGGGATTTTTAATATTTTTTAAATCCTCAGTGAATTCTGAAAAACTCGACGTTTTCGAAAATTTTGGAATTTTTTATTGAATTAAGAAGGATTCTGAAAAATTCAAGAAGCTTCTATAAGATTCTGGAAAATTCGAAAAGTTTCAAAAAGACCTTCAGGAACTTCAGAATCTCTTGATGGATTCTGGAGGCTTCTTACGGATACTGTAAAAATTCAAAATCTCCTGATGGATTCTAGAAGCTTCTAGAATTTTATCATGGATTCTACAGGTTTCTGTAAAATTTCCGAATATTTTAAAACTTTTTTCAAAATTCTAAAATATTTGATAATTGTTAAATAAATTCTAAAAGTGTCCATAGAATTCTGCAATGTCCCTAAAGTTGGTTCCAGATTCCAGAAATTTCAAAATTGAATTAATAAATTGTGAAATTTTCGAAGATTTAAGAATTCAATTGATAAATTCTGAAAAATTCTACAAAATTATGAAATTTTCGAAGATTTTAAAATTCAATTAATAAATTCTGAAAAATTCTGAGATTCTAAAATTTTCGAAGATTTTAGAATTTTTCAGTGAATTTTGGAAAATTTTAGAATTTTTCATTGAATTTTGTTTAAAATTGTTTTCCAAATGAAAACTAACCACAACCAGGGCTTTTGTGGAATCTCCGATTCCGAGGTAACTTTCAGGAGCGTCAGAAGCGATGAATTCTTTCAATTTTTTGTCGACAAAACTGGTGTTCATCCCGGAATCTTTAAATAAGGACTCATTTCCTAAATAACCGGAGGCAGTATTATTGAGCATATTCGAGAGAGTGTCCATGACGGCCTTCAAGACCTGAGACTGGATAATTGGAGTCTCGTCGATCCCTAGAGCTCCCTTCCCCGCAGGGTCGGCCCGCCACGAGGTCGAGTGTCCGACGACCATTTCTGGAAGGACCCGGGACTACGACATTCTTCCTGAAATATCGTTATTAAAATTATTTCGGAAAAAAAAAGAAGCAAAAGCTCAGACGACGCGGAACGAAATCAGAAAGAAACTTGTGCAAAAAAATTACACTAAAAACGGAAAATTTAGTTTTTGTCCGAAGCAGATCACCCGAAAAAGTAAACCATTCATTTTCGAAGGCAAATCGTTTCGAGACCAGTTTGGGAAATTAAAGAACAAAATCTTCGAAATTGCGAAAATAAAGTTAAAAAGTCGTCTTAGAAGAAATTCAGAAAAATCTCAGATGAAAAATCAGAAATCGTTCCAGGACCAACTTTGAGAAATTTTTAGTTAAAAAAAGTCGTTTCAAGACCAATTTTAGTAAGAAATAGATATCGTTTCAGGACCAATTTTGAGAAATTTTAGTAAAAAACAAAATCGTTTCGGGACCAATTTTGAGTAATTTTTAGCAAAAAATAAAAATCGTTTCGGGACCAATTTTGTAAATTCTAATAAAAACGGAAAACCAAATTTCAAACAATTTTTCTAAAATTTAACGGAATTTGTAAAAAAATTAATAATTGTGCAAAATTATTAAAAATAAAAAAATCAAATACTGTATTTCTACATTGTTAGTTTAACATATAAAAATGTGGATTTACAGTAAATCAGATTTTCTCACCGGGACCCAGGACCGATTCAAACATATTAAATTTCGAAAATTTTGAATAATAAATTATTTGGAATTGTTAAGTTAATCAATAAAAACCAAAAAAAAACAAAGGTTTTCGTTCCAGGACAAAAGTTGATTTGAATTTTTAAAGCAAAAATTATATACAGTACCTTATTTTTGTATTGATAAGTTAATCAATAAAAAACAAAAAAAAACAAATATAAAGTAAGTTTTCGTTCCAGGACCAAAAAGTTCAGAATTTTTAAACATCTCTTCTTAAATAGTAATTTTAAAATTAATAAAATGAATCTAATTTTCTAAAAAATCTAAATTTTTATATTTCAAAATTTTCTAACATCTCATATACAGTAATTTTAAGATTAATAAAATAAATCTAATTTTCCGAAAAATCCAAATTTTTATATTTCAAAAATCTTCTAACACCTCAGATACAGTAATTTTAAGATTAATAAAATAAATCTAATTTTCCGAAAAATTTAAATTTTTATATTTCAAAATTTTCTAACACCTCATATACAGTAATTTTAAGATTAATAAAATAAATCTAATTTTCCGAAAAATTCAAATTTTTATATTTCAAAAATCTTCTAACATCTCAGATACAGTAATTTTAAGATTAATAAAATAAATCTAATTTTCCGAAAAATTCAAATTTTTATATTTCAAAATTTTCCTAATATCGCGTTCTGGATCGTCAGCTTGGCCATAAAAGCACAAAGAAAAAGCTCAAATTTCTTGATAGTAAATGAAAATTGAAACGAAAACCCGGAATAAGAAAAATACGTGTTTTCTGTCATTTATTTAAAAAAAGAAACAAAAAAGGTCAGAATGGTCAAAAACTGATATCGAAGACGTATGAAAAACGTCAAATTCAGACTTTTACGAAAGTCAATTTTAAAAAACAACTTTAAAAATTTTTGTTTAAAAAATTATCGAAAAAATTTTTGTTTTTAAATCCCAAAACAACTGCCCAAGATTAAAAATTGCAATTTTTGCAGAATTTTAAAATTTAAAATTTTTAAGTTTTTACATAAGTTTTTAAATTTTTAAACAAATTTAAATTTCGAAAAATATTCAAAAAAATTTAAATTTTAAAAAATATTCAAAAAAAATTCAAAAAAGTATTTAAATTTAAAATTTTTAAGTTTTTAAGTTTTTAAATAAGTTTAAATTTTTAATTTATTAAATTTCAAAATTTTAAAATAAATTTAAATTTTAAATTTTAAATTTTTAAGTTTTTAATTTTTTTAATTTTCAAAATTTTTAAATTTTAAAAAACGTCAATATTGAAATCGGGACATTTCAGGAAATGCAGAAATTTGACTTTGATGTCAAAAGCGAAAAATCAACCGAGTAGAAAAAACACTATTAGAAAAAAAACGTTTTAAAAATTATCCTACGAAAATTTTCCAGTTGAAACCAAAAATTGCGAAATTCAATATTTACGGGGGTTTTGCACATTTCCAAAAATGTTCAAAAAAAAGTTTAAATTTCCAAAAATTTTCAAAAAAAAAATTAAAATTTTAAAAAAATGTTAAAAAAAATTAAAATTTAAAAAAATATTTAAATTTTAAAAAATATTTAAATTTTAAAAAATTTTAATTTTTCGAAACTTTATAGTTCGAATAAGAATGTAAAAAATTTTTACATATGGGGGTGTCGAAAAATTCGAAAATCAGAATTTTATAAAAATAGAATTTTCCGAATAAAATTGAAGAAAACTGTCTCAATAAAAATGTTTGGAATTTCACAGTTGAGACTAAAGATTGCAAAACCCCATGTTTACAGAAGTTCTAAAACATACTAAAATCACATTGTTGTGAAAATAAAAATATCCACAAAAGTTTCAAAAAACGTCTCAACACGAAAATTTAAATTTTTCCAGTCAGGACCAAAAAGTATAAAATTTTGAGTTCATAAAAATTATAAAATTTCAAAAAAAACTTGATATTAAATTTTCGATTTTTCCAGTCAGGACCCAAAAGTGTAAAATTTTGAGTTTATAAAAAGTATAAAAGTTCGGAAATTATATTTTTCTAAAAATTAAAGATTTTTGACAAAATTCAAAAAAATTTTGAATAAGAAATTTCCAAATTTTCCAATCAAGACCGAAAAAATTGTTTAACTTTGTGTTTATGTGATTTTCAAGGTTCAAAAGCTTTTTTATAAAAAAATAAAAACATTTTTCATAAACATTTTAAAAAATCATCCTTAAGCTATTTTCCAAAATTTTCCGGTTTAGACTAAACGCAACAAAATTCGAGCTTTACGAAGGTTTTACAAAGTTCAAAAAACATCCATATAAAAATTAAAATTTCCAATTTTCCACTCAGGACCAGAAAAATTAAAAAAGTTTTATTTTTAAACAACTTTTATTTTTAAAATTAATGTTATTTAAAAAATTAAAAAAGTTTTGTTTTTAAACAATTTTTATTTTTAAAAATAATGTTACATAAAAAATTAAAAAAGTTTTGTTTTTAAACAATTTTTATTTTTAAAATTAATGTTATTTAAAAAATTAAAAAATCAAAATTTTCCACTCAGGACCAAAAAATTAAAAAGCTTTGTTTTTAAACAATTTTTATTTTTAAAATTAATACTATTTAAAAACTGAAATTCTCAAAGACGGTTTTTGGCATGAATTTTCTAAAACTTTCCATTTGAGACCAGAAACTATAAAATTTTGCATTAACATTTGTTTTTAAATTAGTATTGTAAACCCACAAATGGTTGTCGTAAAAGTCGGAAAAATTGTCTCACCTCGGATTTTTAGAATTTTTCAGTTAGGATCAAAAAACGAAATTTCACATTTAATATTGGAGTCTACGAAATTACTAACATAAAAGTCAAATTTAAACTAAATTCTCACCTAACAGTGAAGTGATTAGCTTGTTCGAATATTGCAAGCAAACTGCAGATTTAACTTTGATTTCGAATTTTTTATAAATCTATATAAATAAATATCAATTGAATTATCAGATTGTTGCGCGCAATATGCAAATTTTATTTCGATCTTGATGTTGAATTATGTTAGAATATTGCACGCAATATGCAAGTTTTATTTTGGTTTAAATCTATCTGCCAGAATATTGCGCGCAACTTGCAGGTTTAGTTTTTATTTTTATGTTGACTTATATGTTAGAATATTGCGCGCAATATGCAAATTTTATTTTGGTTTAGATCTATCTGCCAGAATATTGCGCGCAACCTGCAGGTTTAGTTTTCATTTTTATGTTGACTTATCTGCCAGTATATTGCGCGCAATGTGCAAATTTTATTTTGGCTTAGATCTATCTGCCAGAATGTCGCGCGCAACCTGCAGGTTTAGTTTTCATTTTTATATCGACTTATCTGCCAGTATATTGCGCGCAACCTGCAGGTTTTATTTTTATTTTTATATCGAATGTTTTATAGATTTTGGCACAGATATCTAAGATTTTAAAAACACTCAGTACTTCTTGGAAAATTTTAAATGCTTATTTGATTTTCTGCAATTTTATTTAAATACAGTAATCCAGAAACCTTCTTAAAAATGACGTGATTCACTCGTGATGAAAAATCAGATTTTGGATTTAGATAAATTAACAACCGTAATCCAAAAAACAAAAATTAATTTCGAAATATACTGTAATTTTCGCTATGAGATTATTTTCAATCATCTCAGAACGCCAAAATTTGACTAGTTATGGTCCCGTAACGAAAACAATATACTCTAAATATTTTCGTTCTGAGATTATTTTCAATCATCTTACAAAGCCAAAATTTGACTAGTTATGGTCCCGCAACGAAAAAAATTTATTTCAAATATTTTCGCTGTGAGATTATTTTCAATCATCTCACAACGCCAAAATTTGACTAGTTATGGTCCTTCAACGAAAAAAATTTATTTCAAATATTTTCGCTGTGAGATTATTTTCAATCATCTCACAACGCCAAAATTTGACTAGTTATGGTCCCGCAACGAAAACAACTATTGGGAACTCTTGGATAATTGTTGTAAGTGACAAAAGTTAAAAGTAAAAATAAAAGTAACTGTGAAATTTGCATTGACTGGCTTCTCTAGACAGAATCCTACACGTTATTCTGGAGACTTTCAAAATCAAAAGTGACAACGACAAATTAGAAAATTTCTTCCAAAAAGTTGATAATTAACAAAAATTGAAAAAAGCACACAAGCAACCCAAGTTAGAAGCTCCACTCTTCGGCCAACTTCAAAGTTACCTCTCTCATTTTCGTTTTAGGATCAAAGGAAATTTCAATCAAATGTATTTCATTGAAAATAAAGCTTTGCCCGTTTTTCCTGAAATTCCAAAAATGAACATAGCGACAGCTAATTAAACACGCAATAACATAATATTATAAATATCAAAAAAGGGGCGTTGTGATGAAATCCCTTCAACACGAATTTTAAAAAATTCCTAAAATTTAAAACCTCAAATATAACTTCAGAATTATAATATTAAAAAAGGTTGAAAATCTCTAAAATTTAAAAACTTTATAACTTCGGAATTATATTATTAAAAAAGGTTGGAAATTTCTAAAATTTAAACACTTTATGATTTCATAATTAAATTTTAGGCATTTTCAATTTTTTTTAACAATATAAAAGCTCAAATATAACTTCAAAATTATATTATTAAAAAAGATTGAAAATCCGTAAAATTTAAAAACTTTATAACTTCAGAATTATAATATTAAAAAAGTTGAAAATTTCTATAAAGTTGTCTCGACACTAATTTTAAAAAATTCCTAAAATTTAAAACCTCAAATATGACTTCAGAATTATATTATTAAAAAAGTTGAAAATTTCTAAAATTTAAAAAGTTTATAACTTCAGAATTACAATATTAAAAAAGTTAAAGATTTCTTTAAAGTTGTCTCAACACGAATTTTAAAAATATTTAAAAACTAAAAATTATACAATAAACATATTTAAAAAATTATCTTAATATAAATTTTAGGACGTTTTAGAAATTAAAAAAGTTATAATTTCAAAAATTATTCCGACACTAATTTTTAAAGATATTTAAAAACTTCGAAAATTGCACTATTGTAAAAATTAAAAATGAACATTTTTAAAACACAAATTTTAAAAATTTTTAAAAATTTAAGATTCCAGAATCTTCCACTGGATCCTAAAATTTCGAAATTTCATTAAAAATAAAATAAAAAATATTCATTTTGAAAATATTTTAAAATTAAAAAAGTTCAAAAATCCAGAGGTTTCAAAGTTTGGTGTTTTCTAGAGGCATTCGAGTCTTCCCCAGAGCCAGTCTTGCCAGATTCGCGCAAATGTGACTTGACGAAATACGATCTCGGTCTTTTTAGATTAGACTCCCTCTTTTTTCCAATTTTCAAAATCAGTCTCTTTGCCGAACAATGAATCTCTTTTCAAAAGTAAACTGAAAGACCAAAATTAGTTCTTTTCAAAGCTCTTTTTGGATAAAAACTCCCTTCTTATTTCTGCCAAAAAAAAATTAGAAACAAAAAATGGATCGTCATTTTTTTTTATAAAAAAAGCGCCGCATTAAACGGGTTTTCTGGATTCAGCAAGCAAAATATGCAAAATGCCCGCAAGATGCACAAAAACAAAAAACGACACTTGAGTCGTCGCCATGTTGCGTGCAACATAAGTCATTAGGTATTTATTTTGAAAATTATAAAACATGCCGGCAACGTGCGGAAAACAAAAACAAATGCAGACTGCGTGCAACATAAGTTATTAATTATTTGTTTTGAAAATTATGAAACATGCAAGCAACGTGCGAAAAACAAAAACAAATGCAGGCTGCCTCCATGTTGCGTGCAACATAAGTTATTAATTATTTGTTTTGAAAATTATAAAAAATGCCGGCAATGTGCGAAAAACAAAAATTAATCCAAGTTATCCGCATGTTGCACGCAACATTTAATTTTTTCACTATATTCGTTTTAATAAATAATGTTCTAATTTAAATTATTTTTATTTTAAATCAATTCACATTACTTCCGGAAAACTCGAGTCAATTCCAATTTTTCCAGTGCCAAAATGAAAAAAGTCAATTCTGACCCAAAAACACGCGAATTAAGAAAATTTTTTCCAAAACAAAAGTCGGGGGTAATCCTGGTCATCAATTTCGTGACAAAAATTTTTTAAAATTCATGAATAAAAAATTTAAATTTAACAAATAAAACTAAAAATTTAAATAACTTTTCTTAAAAATGTTTCAAAAAAATTTTAAAAGATCCTTATGGTCGTATTTCGTCAGTTTTTAAAAAAAAACTAAAAAAATGCAAAAAGACAAATAACATGACCGATTTTGTCCTTGTCCAGAACGGCAAACTCGGCATATCTTTCACATAAACGGACACATTTCGACAAGTTTTAAAACTACATGACGGTTGTTCCCCAGTGGTATTTACTCCCTTTGTTTCGCAATATTTATCTCATTTTTTTCGTTTTTATATTAATTTTTTTGTAGTTAAATTAACTTAGTATTTTAGTTAAATAAAAAAAGTGATTTAAAAAACTTCGAAATTAGTTCAAATCAAAGGTGAGAAATCATTGTTAAGGAGGAGATATTTTTGGGAAGAACTGTTGTGGAGGAGGAAATATCACTGAAAAGTATCTATCATGAAGGAGGAAATATCACTAGGGAGAAAACATTGAGTAAGGATATCACTAAGAAGGAAATACTATAGGGGAGCTAATGTCACTAGGGAAGAGACATCGGGGAACGAAGATTGCTAGGGAAGAAACATTATAGGGGAGTTAATATCACTAGGGAACAAATATCACTGAGGAGCAATTATTATAGAAGAGCCAATGTCACTAAGAAGAAACATTATAGGGGGGCTAATATTACTAGGAAGAGGCATTGGGGAACAAAGATTGCTAGAAAGAAATATTGGAGAACAAATATCACTAAGAAGAAACATTATAGGGGGGCTAATATCACTAGGGAAGAGACATTGGGGAACAAATACCATTAGGGAAGAAACATTATAGGGGAGCAAATATTACTAGGGAATAAATATCACTAAGGAGGAAACACTATAGGAGAGCTAATATCACTAAGGAGCAAATATTACTAGGGAACAAATACCATTAGGGAAGAAACATTATAGGGGAGCAAATATCACTAGGGAACAAATATCACTGAGGAAACACTATAGGGGAGCCAATGTCACTAAGGAGGAAACATTATAGGGGAGCTAATATCACTAAGAAGAAACATTATAGGGGAGCTAATATCACTAAGGAGCAATTATTACTAAGGAACAAATATCACTAGAAAAAAAACCTTATTGGGGAGCAAATATTATTAGGGAAGAAATATCACTAAAGAGCATCTCTCATACAGCCCTTTTTACAATTTAAAAAATGAAACAAGAATACTTATCTTTTTTTTCATCGAAACAAAAGGCCCAACTTTAACGATTAACAAGAAGATTTCAAGACCCTCTTTTAATTAAAATGCTTTATTTTTATTTTTTAAATTTTTGTTCAAAGGAGCAGATTTGTCTTTTTGAGGGCGGATAATTGCCTCTGGGCAAGTTTTGCAAACCATTAATAAAAATTGGAAAGTGCCGTTCTTTGATAAAAAAATGGCAGGTAGTCTTGGAGGGAAAATATTTAAAAATAAATAAATCCGAAAATGAAAGTTTAAAAAATAAATAAATTATAAAAACTTTAAAAATCTTAAAAATTTTTTATAAAAAATTAGGTTTTGAAGCGAAAGTTTTTCTTTAAAATCTTAAAGTAAAAATATTTATAGAAAATTTGGTCTTGAAGGGAAAATTTTATAAAGTAGGATATGTCCTAAACAGAAAGTTTTTAGGAAAAATTAAGTCTTGAGTGGAAAATCGGGTCTTGAAGAGAAATTTTTTACAGAAAATTAAGTCTTAAATGGAAAATTTGATCTTGAAGGGAAAGTTTTGCAAAGTAGGATATGTCCTAAACAGAAAGTTTTTACAGAAAATTAAGTCCTAAAAAGAAAGTTTTAAAAATATAATATCTTAAAGATTTTTTTGCAGAAAATTAAATTCTGAATGGAAAATTGGGTCTCGAAGGGAAAGTTTATAAAATATGTCCTAAAGTGGAAATCTTTCATAACAGAGATTATGGCGGGGAATTTAAAAGTCAAATTTTGGATGGAGTTCTCTTCGGAAATCCCCGACTTTCTCAACTGAGAATAAACCAAGATCCGAGTTTTTCTGACCCTCTCTGGATTAGCAAATTGAAACAATCTCATTGACAAATACAAAAACAAACAAATCCAATCTGAAAACTAAGGAAATCCAAACATTCAAAGTTCGTCAAAGAAATTTTTTTTTCGAAATTGGATACGACAAAAAATTGGAAAATTTACTTAAAAAAATTCGTCACAAAAAGTCCAAAGGAAGTCGTTGCGCATGCCCTCAGGCAATAAATCACGAATTTTGGCAATCTGGACCAAAGGCCAAATTTCGTCTGACGGGGGCAAAAGAAGGATTAAATGGGTCGTTTGCATAATGCCTTGGTTCTGACAGATCGAAAACTCAACAAACTTCGTCCCTTGAGTCCCGTTCAGAATTCCGAAATCCAACTCGAGAGCTCTTAGAAAAAGCACAAAAGTCACAAGTCCGTTATTTTTGTAAACAATGAGTAATTACGTACTTAGTTATTCCTAAAAAAATACGGTATATGCAATTTGGGACATTTCGCCAAAAACCAAATTTTTGAATTTTAAAAAATAAAAAATTCCAAAAATTTTAGATTAATTTAAAAATGAAAAATTTCAAAAATTTTGGATTTGATTTTAAAAATTTTTCTTGAATTCTGGAAGTTTTAAAAACCTTCGAAATTCTAAAAAGTTTCAGAATATTTTATCGGATTCTTAGATTTCAGAGGATTCTGAAAAGTTCAAGAACTTTTTTGTTAGAAATTAGAAAGCTCCCAAAATTTTAATAAAATTTAATAAATTTTAAAATTTATCACTAGATTCTGGAAGACTTGAGAATCTTCTACAACATTTTAGAATCCTTCAGAATTCTAGAATTCTAGAAGATACTATAAAATTTAATAAATTTTAAGATTTATCACTAGATTCTGGAAGATTTGATAATCTTCTACAACATTTTAGAATCCTTCAGAATTCTAGAAGATACTATAAAATTCTAAAAATTTTAAGATTTGCCACTAGAATCTGGAAGACTTGAGAATCTTCTACAAACATTTTAGAATACTTCAGAATTGTTTGTAGAATTCTAGAAGATACTATAAAATTTAATAAATTTCCATAAAATTCTAAAAATTCCAAGAATTATCATTAAATTTTAAAAATTCCAAAATTTCTACAGAATTATAATTACTAAAACAACTGACATTAGAAACACTGACGTCCGGATCACTTGGGCAATATAACCAACTTCCAAAAAATGCCAAAAATGCCAAAAGTGACGAAAGAATTAAAAGTTCAAAAACATTAAAAATGTCCAAATTGACTGAATGAAAGAAAATTTTGACGTGAATTGGACGACTTGTTCTGTTTTTGAAAGCCAAACAAATTCGGATAATGATTAATGAGGTGGGATAAGTAAAAAATTAAAACTGTCGAAAATTGTTTTCTCTAAAATCCATCAATCAAGAATCAATTTAAGATAAAAACAAAAATTTAAAATGACGCTAAAAATCAGTGTTATATCTTGGAAACCAGCGCAACAAGCTCTTGAGCTAAATCCCATCCATCTAGTTCTCGAGAGTCGGCTCGCTTTCCCCAGGAAACAAGTGGCTTTGCTTTAGCAAGTCGGATCGCTTACCTGCTTTCGACAATCACATTCCATTTCGCCAAAATAGCGTGATCAATCCCCAGGGAAGAAAATAAAAGTCATTCATTACCTTCGGCAGTCCATCAAATCCACTATCGATCGAGAAAATATCTGTCCAAGCCGGGAGAAGTCCCGAGGGAGTAATTGAGTTCCATTTTAAGACATTTCTAAAAACACGAACAATCTCAAAATGGAAGCTACACAAAAAGCGTAACTTTCGATCCAATAACAATTGCGAAATATGACACAATCGTCACATTTTTTATAAATATTTGACTTTTGTGACGAAAAATAAAAAATAATAGTGACGATTAGTATTTGTTACTGGATCAAAAGTTATACTTTTTGTGTACTATCTACAGTATTTCGGGATTTGTGTTTATCTCAAACTTAAGTAGTTGGACCATGGAAATTATAAAAAAAGACGAACGTGATTACAATCGATATATACAAAAAAGCGTAACTTTCGATCCAATAACAATTACGAAATGTGACACAATCGTCACATTTTTGATGAATATTTAGTATTTATGACGGAAAATAAAAAATAATAGTGACGATTTACATTTGTTACTGGATCAAAAGTTATACTTTTTGTGTACTATCTACAGTATTTCGGAATTTGTGTTTATCTCAAATTTGAGTAGTTGGACCATGGAAATTTTAAAAAACACGTTACAAAAGATAAACATGATTACAATCGATTTACACAAAAAAGCGTAACTTTCGATTTTGTAACAATTATGAAATGTAATATAATCGTCACATTTTTAATGAAATTTGGCTTTTGTGACGAAAAATAAAAAATAATAGTGACGATTAGTATTTGTTATTTGACCAAAAGTTACAATTTTTTATGTATATGGTCATATGGATAATGTTTTTTTTTATCAAATGAAATTCAGGGAGATTATCTGAATAAGAAACTTTGTTATAAATTTTTATGATTTACAATTTCTTCTATGACTTCATGGATATCGATAATCTTTAATAATAGATGCATTTTACGAAAAATGAACCTATAAGAAAAATAACAAAAAATTAAAATTTTTTAAAAATATTTCTGACGTAAAATTTCACTTTTGCTTAAAAATAAACAAATTCTTTATGGTCTTTAAACTTTGACTCGTAGTGTTTTTTATTTTTGGAATTTAGTTTAGTTTACGATGTTTTCTAAGACTCAACAAAGAAAATTTTCAACGAATTTACATTATAATAAAGAAATTTATAAAAACAATAAAATAAATATAAAATTATGAAAATTTTAATTCGATTTCGCTTTTTTAAAGACAAGTAATAAAGCCCACCTTGAATATTTTTTTGATTGTATGATAACACTTGTTAAATAACTAGAATAAAATCAACGCACAGGTTACTGTAGTTCTCAGAAGATCCCTGGTATTTGCATCGAAACAATTTCGTAATAACGTTCATTTCCGCTTTTTTATAATGATATAAGATTGTGAAGTTTGTACTTTTTAAAACGAGTAATAGAGCCCACCTTAGATATTTTTTTGATTGTATGATAACACTTGCTAAATAACTAGAATAAAATCAACGCACAGGTTACTGTAGTCCTCAGAAGATCCCTGGTATTCGCTTCGAGACAATTTCGTAATAACGTTCATTTCCGCTTTTTTTATAATATAAGATTATTTTTAATGTAAAATTCCACCTGTGCTTGGGAATAAACGAGTTACTCATGATCTTCAGGGACTTTGTTTCATGACATTTCTTATTTTTGGATTTTGATGTAGCCTAAGATTTCCTCTAGGACTCAGTCAACAAGAGTGATTTTCCACAACGAATTTACTTTACAGTAAACAAAACAGAAAAAATATATAAAATAAAGTTCAAATTTAATTTTGTTTTCTAATTAGATTACTTTGAATGCAAAATTCCACTTGTACTTGAGATCAAACAAATCTATTATGATTCATGTTTGAGATCAAACAAATCTATTATGATTCATGTTTGAGATCAAACAAATCCATTATGATTCATACTTGAGATCAAACAAATCCATTACTATCCACAAGGACTGTTTCATAATATTTCTCATTTCGGACTTTGATGTGGTTTACTATGTCCTCTAGGGCTTCATGGACAATGATTTTCTTTCATAATAAAGTCACCTTACAGCAAACATTCCATGATGATATACAATATAATTATTTCAGTCAAAAATTCCACATTCTTCGTTGTTATTTTCTTAGATAATTTATAGCGAAGGATTCCACTTGCGCTTGAGATCGAGCGAACTTGTCATGATAGTCGAGAGCTTCGTACACACAAAACAACGTAACTTTTGATCTAGTAACAAATAAAAATCATTATCATTGCATTGTAATTTTCGTTACAAAAGTCGAATATTCATAAAAATGTGACGATTGTGTTATATTTCGTAATTGTTAAAGAATCAAAAGTTACATTTCTGTGTGAACTTGATGGAAGTATACATTGGATCTAACGTATCTGATAATCAATCTTTTTAATGTACCCATGTATCTATATAATCCACCAATATCAACACAAAAATGTATAACTTTTGATCCAGTAACAAATGTAAATAGTCATTATTATTTGCAGTCTTCGTCATAAATACTAAATATTCATCAAAAATGTGACGATTGTATTACATTTTTGTTACATTTCACAATTGTTACGAGGTCGAAAGTTGTGATTTTTTATGTAGTAGGAATTGATGCAATTTTTATGATACTTATAATCAAGAGTTTTTATGTGATCTATTTTCTTCTACTATTCGATCAACAAAGTATCCTGTACTAGATTTACAGCAAACATGTTTTTAGTAAAGGTATAAAGCAGGAAAACAACCTCAATTACGATCAGCTTCTTCCAAATTTCAGTCGATTATTGATATATTATTAAAAAACTAAATATATTTTAAAATAAGCGAATTCGTCATGATTGGCAGCGAACTTTGCAGTGAGAGTTGATTTCATGTCACAGAAGATGTCAATAAAAAAATAATTACGATTTTGTATAATCTGAAAAGTGTAATGTTCTTAAAAACTAATCAAAGTTCATCAATACACAAGAATATCAGATTTCAAAATCGCGAAAAACACTGAGTCACCAACTGTCGAAAAACTAAATTGTATAATAAAAACAAACATTAAATGTAGTAATCCTTACTGCTGATTAGTATCGGTCTCTTTATTGCCTCAAACTTGGGTAATTAAACCAAAGAAAGTGGTAATTATAACAACCGCGACAAAGCAAGATACAAAACATAACACATTACGATTACTGAAGCATTACAGTAAACCCGCGAAGAGTGGAAGCTCGGTAAGTGAAAAACCCCATTAAATGGACTTCGGAAATGCCTATTCGTAATGTTTTCTCTGTTACTTTATCCCGAACTTAAATATCAAAATTAGGTAATTAAACTATTATTATAAACAAGTTATAAAACACAAACACAACACGATCGATAAATCTTTGTTAAGACTGTTAGTAATCTTTCTGGATCAATGAAGTTATCGCCATTCCAATCAATGCCATTTGATTTTTGACGTTTCCTAACTTGAACATTCGGTAACTGAAAAATCGCCATAAGTGAAGCGTTTTTCCGATCCTTTCAAGTCCCACTTATCACGAGTCCACCGTATATAATTACGCTAAACACAAAAAGTGAATCAGACATATTAATAGTGAAGCATAGAAGTCCGTTTGCCTCTTGCATTGATGAATAATCTGCCGTTCTCCACTACTGTCATCTTCGATTGCGTCGACAAATACGAACATTTGGGATACTTTTTGAATTCATTCGGTGATCTTCGTAATGAACTCTTCTGGAGAAAGAATTTTCTGTAATTTCATGTTTGAGATTTTTAACAATTTTTAATTTCAGCTGTGACGCAATATTTGAAGGCGGGTAATCTCTCTAAAATTCTGATTACTTAATTCCGAGGTAATCCTTGACAATATGAGATGTCTCGAGAAGTCCATTCTTTTGAAAGCGCAAGAATCCAATACATGTTAAACGGATTTTAGTAATTCTTCTTTCCGTCACGCTCAAATTAACCTGTCGTTTTTTATGACCGAAAATACTATAAAATTAACCACAATTTTCTTAGTCTAGGAAGAAATGCTTTTTTTTGTTTTGAAATTGAAATTAAAAGCGTTTCGAAACAAAATGCCAAAGCTTGAAATCCAGACTTGCGAACGGAGGGAACACTTTTCTCATTTAAAAATATGTCAAATGATCTTCGGAATAGATTGTTTAAATTTGAAAGTTGATTTCTCGACATGATAGGGAACACTTTTCTTCTTTTGAAAATTATTACATGACTTTCGGAACAAAATGCCAAAGATTGAAAGTTAACTTTGTAGGATAATGGAGAACACTTTTCTCATTTAAGAATATGCTAAATAATCTTTGAAATAGATTGTTTAAATTTGAAAGTTGATTTCTCGACATGATAGGGAACACTTTTCTTCTTTTGAAAGTGATTGCATGACTTTCGGAACAGAATGCCAAAGATTGAAAGTTGATTTTGCAACATAATCAAAAACGCTTTAATGTTAAATTTTTCCATGAAAATCATTTTTATTTTTATTATTTCTCGATATCAAGTGAAACCACAAGTTTATCGAAATCTAATAAAAGAAAGCAAATAAAAATCCATCTGTTTTTTGTCGAATTAGAACGACTTAAAAGTGCATATTTTTCTTAGGATACCTGTATACATTATAAACATTTTCTTTCATTTTTTATCCATGACAAATTTTATTCTTTTCTTAAGGCTTTCCAAGAAACCGCTTCCAGAAGCTTTTTTTAACTTAGTCAGTCCGCGCAAAACTCAAAACAACCATATTTTGGCATTTCTATGGAAACCGAACAAATCTGGTAGGCTTTAAAGTTGGAGGTAAAACTGGATTTTAAAATTTTCAACTCAAAGTCTGGAATTTTCAAAGAATAATGAGTCGAAATCGGAGTTGTTTTTTTAAATTACGAACATTGTTGAAATGCGGAATTTTTTCGAATTTCGTAAACTTCTACAGTAGTTCAGCATTCGTGTCAAGAATTACGGTTTATGTGAATTTTGCAAATGTTTAGAATATTTGAGCATTTTTGTCGTCATTTAGAATTCTTACAAATTTTGGTAAATTTCATCGTATGGACATTCGTGTCAAGATAGAATTCTTTTAAATTTTAAAACTTTTCAATGTTTGAAGATTCTTTTTGGAATCTAGGGTTTAATGAACTTTGTATATTTTAATATTTGAACATTCGTTCCGAAACCTAAGGTTTTTAAAAATTTCTTTAATTTTACTATTATTTAACTATTAATTTTAAAATAAAAATTTTCTTTAAACTGTTCTAAATCTTACTATCTCAACATTTACGCCGAGAGTTAGGATTCTTTTGAATTTTCTTAACTTTACTATTATTTAACTATTTATCTTAAAACATAAGTTTTCTTTAAACTGCTCTAAATCTTACTATCTCAACATTCGTTCCGAAACCTAAAATTCTTTTAAATTTTTTTAACTTTACTATTATTTAACTATTTATCTTAAAACAAAAGTTTTCTTTAAACTGTTCTAAATCTTACTATCTCAACATTCGTTCCGAAACCTAAAATTCTTTTGAATTTTTTTAACTTTACTATTATTTAACTATTAATTTTAAAACAAAAATTTTCTTTAAATTATTTTTAATTCCATTATCTCAACATTTGTTTCGAAACCTAAAATTCTTTTAAATTGTTCCAATTATTATCATTATTGAACTATTAATTTTAAAACACAAATTTTTTTTAAACTGTTCTAAATTCCACTGTCTCAACATTCGCGCCAGGACTTTAACTTTTTTAATTATTTTAACTCCAATTTTTATTTATTTTTTATATAAATACAATTATTTTTCAGTATTCAAACTCTCTTAAAAACCTATTTGAAGGTGGGAAATTAATTCGTAAATGAAATTTCGCTGAACAACTTTGTCGACCAAATATCGTAAAATTTATTATTTACTATTTTGAAAAATGGGATCTGTCTGCAGTAGTGCCAAAGTAGATCCTTCCGTCATGGATGGAGACGATAACATTGTAAGTTTTCCTGAAACGAAAATATAAAAATTCCGAAATTAAGGAAGAAAAACCGATCGAAAATGTCGCAGAAGAAGAAGTTTCAAAAACTTTGAGGATCTTGCTACTAGGTTTGGATTTGAATTTTAATAAAAATATTATAAAAATTAAAAATGACTGTTTTTACAAAATTGCCATGACGTGAAGTTCCAGAACTTCTTAGAAATTAAAATAACATACAATTTTGGTTTAGTACAATGGTTATTTTTCAGTCTCACAATTTCGAAATTAAATATAATAAAAATAATTTTTTTAAATTTTATATAATTTCGAAATTAAATATTATAAAAATAATTTTTTTAAATTTTATACAAGTTCGAAATTAAATATTATAAAAATAATTTTTAAAAAATTTTATATAATTTCGAAATTAAATATGATAAAAATAATTTTTTTAAATTTTATACAATTTCGAAATTAAATATTATAAAAATTATTTTTTTTAATTTTATATAATTTCGAAATTAAATATTATAAAAATTATTTTTTCACAAAATTTTATACAAGTTCGAAATTAAATGTTATAAAAATAATTTTTTAATTTTATACAATTTCGAAATTAAATGTTATAAAAGTAATTTTTTACAAAGTTGTCTCGAAAGGAATTTTTAGAACATTTTAAAAACTACAGTATCCTTGTCGAAATTTAATTTTTTTTATTGAAAAATGAAAATTCAGGAGCGGCTGAATCCGGAAAAACAACTCTCCTTTCTCAAATCAGAATGCTCCATCAGCAGCCATTTTCGAATTCTGAACTGATCCACAGAAGGGCTTTTATCTACAACAACATCATGAACTCGATGAAGGTCATCCTGAATTATGCAAATTTCAACAACATCCTATTATCACCAGAAATCCAGGTTTTTTATTTTAAATTATTTTTTAATTTTAAACTAATTTTAAACTAATTTTTTAACTTTAAATAATTTTTTAATTTTAAATTATTTTTTTTATTTTAAATTATTTTTTTTATTTTAAACTATTTTTTTTATTTTTACTTAATGACGTTATTTTCAGAAACAAGCGAATGAGTTACTTTCTAACGAAGAAGAATGCCTGGGGCCATTTAGGAAAGACGAATATGAGATCATAAAAAATCTCTGGAAAGATCCCGTGATCCAAGAAATCTACAGTAGGAGGGGCGAATACAACCTGAATGATTCGGCTAAATAGTCAGTTTTATTAAATTTACTGTAACTTTCCCCCAGGGCATTTAGTTTCTGATTTCTTAGTGAATTTATTTTTTTGTTTTTAAACTACTTTTAACAGTACTTTAAAATGACTTAAAATATCGATTTTATTTTAAAAAATTAATTTAAAAAAATCGAATTATTACGAAATTAGGGATCAACTGCCTCAGGGGAAGGAACTACCGTAATGTTTATGTTTTACTTTTTTGAATTAACCTTTTTAGTCATGATTAATATTTTAGGCACCAAAACTGATTTAACAAAGTAAAAAGTAGACATTACTGTAACTTTCCCTCAGGGCATTTAGTTTCTGATTTCTTAGTGAATTTATTTTTCTGTTTTTAAACTACTTTTTACAGTACTTTAAAATAACCTAAAATATCGACTTTATTTTAAAAAATTAATTTAAAAAAATCGAATTATTACGAAATTAGGAATCAACTGCCTCAGGGGAAGGAACTACCGTAATTTTTGTTTTTTTAAACAAGTTTTTTAATACCTAAAATATCAATGAAAATTTTAAAAATTAATTTCAAAAAAATTCGAAAATAGTATGAATCTCAGGAATCAAATGCCCCCAGGGCAAGAACAATACTATAAATAATTTATTTCATTTTTTAAAATAATTTTTTTTAGTTTTTTCGATAATCTGGAAAGGATAAACAAAACAGACTTCCAGCCAACTCCGACCGATTTAATCAGGGCCTACTGTCCTACTGTAGGAGTACAGAACATTGTTTTTACTGCCAAAAATAAAAGTTTTCAGTAAGTTCAATTCATTCATTCAAAATTTAAAAATTCCTTAAAATTGTTAAATATCGTTTCGGGACCATTATTTTTAATTTTTTCTAATTTAAAAATTTTATTTTTTTTTAATTTAGAAATTTTATTTTTTTAATTTAAAAAATTTTTTTTTTAATTTTAAAAGTTTATTTTTTTTTAATTTAGAAATTTTATTTTTTTTTAATTTAGAAATTTTATTTTTTTTTAATTTAAAAATTTTATTTTTTTAATTTAAAAATTTTTTTTTTTTTAAATTTAGAAATTTTATTTTTTTTAATTTAAAAATTTTTTTTTTTTTTAAATTTAGAAATTTTATTTTTTTTAAATTTAGAAATTTTATTTTTTTTAAATTTAGAAATTTTATTTTCTGTTGTGGTTATTTTTGAAAACTATTTTCACATTAAAAATGAGGTAAAATAGTCAAAATTAAACTACTGAATAATTTATACAAGGACACGAATGGTTCTTATATGATTTTTAATGTTTACTGTATTTGTTTTTTAATTTCATGGTCATACTGTAAGCATGATTTTTATAGTATTTAATTATAGGAAATTAACAAATTTTAGAAATCATGTTGATATCAAAGTCAAAGTTGCAACATGCGCGCAACATTCTGGCAGATAGGTCAGCATCAAAGTTGCAACATGCGCGCAGCTTTTCAACGTATAAGTGAGGATCAAAATTAAATCTGCAGATTGCGCGCAATATTCTGGCAGATAGGTCGACATCAAAGTTGCAACATGCGCGCAGCTTTTCAACGTATAAGCGAGGATCAAAATTAAATCTGCAGATTGCGCGCAATATTCTGGCAGATAAGTCGACATTAAAGTTGCAACATGCGCGCAACATTCTGGCAGATAAGTCGACATCATAGTTGCAATATTCTGACAGATAAGTCAACATTAAAGTTGCAACATGCGCGCAACATTCTGGCAGATAAGTCAATATCAAAATTAAATCTGCAATATGCGTGCAACACTCCGACATATAAGTCAACATCAAAGTTAAGATAAAAATTAAGTTTGTAATATGTTCGCAACATTCAACTAGCTTATCCAATTATTGAAAAAAATTCAATTTGATTTAATAGTTAAACTATCTGCCAGGATATTGCGTGCATGTTGCAGATTTGGTCTCAACTTTGATTTTGATGTTGACTTCGTTATAGACTTCGAAACAGAAAGTTCTTTTATATCAAAAATGTAAAATAAAAATTAAAAGTCCAACGAAACCATAGATATATCTTTGGTATCGGTTCTCACAGGATAAGATTTCTTTTTTCTTACGAAAAAAAGATTTTTCCTAAACCCACGTTTCTAGACTTCGACGTTAGAATGAAAGTTTTAATTTCCACGTAATTCTTGAGGGACAGTTCGCACGGTTTGGTTGAAATTTATCTCTAATTTACACAAAAAATGTAATTTTTGATCTAGTAACAAATAAAAATCGTTATCATTGCATTGTAATTTTCGTTACAAAAGCCGAATATTCATAAAAATGTGACGATTGTGTTATATTTCGTAATTGTTAAGGAATCAAAAGTTACATTTTTGAGTGAACTTGATGGAAGTATACATTGGATCTAATGTATCTGATAATCAATCTTTTTAATGTGTCCATGTATCTATATAATCCACCAATATCAACACAAAAATGTATAACTTTTGATCCAGTAACAAATGTAAATCGTCACTATTATTTTTTATTTTTCGTTACAAAAGTCAAATATTTATTAAAAATGTGATGATTATAACATATTTCACAATTGTTACTGAGCCAAAAATTATAAATTTTTTGTGTGTAAATTTTGTCAGTTTATCCAAGTTACGTGATACACTGTATCTGAGAAAATCAGAGATTCAAAGTAAACAAAACTCTGAGAAATAAAATGATGTCATTAGGGTAATTAAAATAAAATCGATAAATGAAGCGAATTTTCCGAGGTTTTAATATTACAAGAAACAATAATAAAATTATATTTAACAATCGTCATTTATAAATATCTATAACATTTTTTAACAGTATATGTGAATTTTCGAAGATTTAATTTTATAATAAATAATAAAATCATATTTAACAATCGTCATTTAAAACATTTATAATAATTTTTTAACAGCATATGTGAACTTTCGACGATTTAATTTTATAATAATAATAATAAAATTATATTTAACAATCGTCATTTATAAATATCTACAACATTTTTTAACAGCATATGTGAACTTTTTGACAGTTAACGTCGTTTAATTAAGAAAATTTAAAACAAATAGATATGTGAATTTTCGAAGATTTAATTTTATAATAATAAACAATAAAATCATATTTAACAATCGTCATTTATAAACATCTACAACATTTTTTAACAACATGTATAACCTTTTTGATACTTAGAGTCACCCTATTAATATCATATAAATCAAACTAATAATAAAATACAATTTTTAAAATTAAAAATTTTTCGACTTTGAAAATCAAAAACGGTTACGGTATGACAGTTTTTATCAGAAATTAGTTACTCTTTTTTTCTGACATCATTTCAAATACAAAAATTCATTTTTTTATTCAAAATAATTCCATTAAATAAATCCAAAATGAAATTAATTTATAAAACTAAATTTTAAAACTTCAAAATCATAGAAAACTACAGTAAACCAATTTTTGTCAGAAATTAGTTACTCATTTTTCTGACATCATTTCGAGTACAAAAATTCACTTTTTTGAATAATTTCATTAAATTAATGTAAATTAAATTCATATTTTAAATCAACTTTTGGAGTTTCCAAAGAACCATAAATCAACTTCCTGTTCCGTAAAATCCAAAAATACAACACTAATTATTTTCAGCAACTAAAACACAAAAAAGCGTAACTTTTGGTTTCTTAACAATTACGAAATATGACATAATTGTCGCATTTTTGATGAATATTTAACTTTTATGACGAAAAATAAAAAATAATAGTGACGATTAACATTTGTTACTGGATCAAAAGTTATACTTTTTGTGTACTATCTACAGTATTTCGGGATTTGTGTTTATCTCAAACTTGAGTAGCTGGACCATGGAAATTATAAAAAAAGACGAACGTGATTACAATCGATATACACAAAAATACGTAACTTTTGGTTTCTTAAAAATTGCGAAATATGACACAATCGTCACATTTTTTATAAATATTTGATTCTTGTGACGAAAAATAAAAAATAATAGTGACGATTTACATTTGTTACTGAATCAAAAGTTACAATTTTTGTGTTGATATTGGTGGAAGATATAGATACATGGACACATTAAAAAGACTGATTATCAGATACATTAGATCCAATGTATACTTCCATCAAGTTCACTCAAAAACCTAACTTTTGATTCCTTAACAATTACGAAATATAACACAATCGTCACATTTTTATGAATATTTGATATTTCTGACGAAAATGTAACATAATAGTGACTATTAGTATTTGTTACAGAACCAAAAGTTACAATTTTTTGTGTATGAAGTGAAGTTGCTCGAAATAGTCTTGAAATGAGTCATGTGTAATTTTAAAGTTTTAAAATGCATATTCAGAATCCACTATTTCAGCTGAGCACTCTTCTGGAGTAAGATGATTTAAAAAGTATAAAATTTCTTACATCAACTTTAAACATAAAAATCCTTTGATGTTTGAATTCTGTTTTTTAATATACTTTTTCGAATTAAATATACTAATTTAAATCATTTTTCTTGTAGTTAAGTATAAATTTCAAATTTTTTAAAATGTTTTAAAAATAGATTTTTATTTTTTTGGATTATTTTTAAAATTATTTTAAATTTTTTTGGATTTTTTAAACTTTTCGAAAATTTTTTAAAATTATTTTAAATAATTTTAAATTTTTTTTAGATTATTTTTAATTTTTTTTAGATTTTATCAAACTTTTTTTAACTTTTTTAGATTATTCGATATCGGAGGTCAGAAAGTTGATAGACGAAAATGGGCGACGATGTACGATGGATTAGATGCGATTTTTTTCTGTTTGGCCATTTCTGAATACGATCAAAAATTCGAAGACGACGAAGGAGAAGTAACTTTTTTAATCTTACGTAATTTCACAATCCGTTTCAGAGTAGATTGATGGATTCACTGAATCTCCTAGAAGAAATCTGCAAAGAATCGAAATTCGAAAAAACTCCGATTTTTGTTTTTTTAAACGAAATCGATGTTTTAAAAGAAAAACTTGAAAAATTTCCTTTGAAAAATTTTCTTCCTGATTACGACGGTACTGTATTTTTCGAAATTTATAAAATTAATTAAATTTCAGGAACGAATGAAAAAGAAGCTTTAAATTTTCTTTTTAAAAAAGTCGAAGAAAAATGCGAATTTCACGACGAAAAACTGATTTCAATACAGTACACCTGCTTGATAGACAATGACGAAATGAATAAAATCCTCGATAATGTCTTCAAAAAACTTTTAAAAATGATGAAATAAAAATTTATCGAAATTTTGTGAATTTTTAGAAATCAAATTTTTTTTATTTTTAAAATAATACAACTTTGAAAATTTCGAAAATTAGATTCGGAACAACTTTGTAAAAATTTTTTTATTTTTAAAATAACACAATTTTGAAAATTTCAAAGAACTTTTATTTTTTGATTTTACTAATAATATAAAAATTCCAATTGGCATTTATTCACATTCCGCCAAAAAATTAAATTGGCCTTCATTCACATTTCGCCAAAAAATCAAATTTGACATTTAGACACGTTTCGCCAAAAAATCCTAATTTGTCACCAGTTCACATTTCGCCAAAAATCCCAATTTATCACTAGTTCACATTCTGCCAAAAAATCAAATTGACGTTCATCCACATTTTGTCAAAAAATCAAATTTGGCGTTTATCTACATTTCGCCAAAAAATCAAATTTGTCACCAGTTCACATTTCGCCAAAAAATCAAATTTGGCGTTCATTCACATTTTGCCAAAAAACCAAATTTGTCATTCATCCACATTTCGCCAAAAAATCAAATTTGGCGTTCATTCACATTTCGCCAAAAAATTTAAATTTGTCATTAGTTCACATTTCGCCAATTTTTAATTTTTTCTAAAAATTCTACTCTAGACAATTTTGAAAAATGTTTATTTTCGACTTTAATAATATAATTGCGTTTCCCTTATTTTAGAAGTGGATTTATAATGTGAATAATGGTTTTCAAACTAAAAATCAAGACTAAATCGGTCCTTTGGGTAAACTTTGTTTTTTTACGAAAAAAGAGAAAAATCAAGTGTCCATTGAGAATCATCAATTTCTACTTGTTTTCTGATTTATGACTTTTTTGAATTTTATTCAAATTTCTTAAAAATAAAAAAATTTAAATTCAAAAATAAAACTTTTTTGAATAATTTTAAATTTAAAAATGAAAAACTTTTTTGAATAATTTTAAATTTAAAAATTAAAAACTTTTTTGAATAATTTTAAATTTAAAAATGAAAATTTTAGAATAACTTTAAATTTAAAAATAAAAAACTTTTTTGAATAATTTTAAATTCAAAAATAAAGAACTTTTTTGAATAATTTTAAATTTAAAAATGAAAATTTTTTTGAATAATTTTAAATTTAAAAATGTCGAAGGAAATTTCGAAAATCGTAGCTGTCTTGATGGAGGATAAAACAAGATTAACTGAAGGATTTCCGTCCAAGACCGCCAGATTCTACAAGTATCCCAGACAACTCCGACGGAAGGACTCAGACTACTTGCCTCAGGGCCACTGGGACGCCATTCTGAAAACTTCTGACGGAATACAGTAAGTTTCACTTTTAAAATAAAAAAAATTAAAAAAAATAATATATAAATTTTTCCAAATTTTTAATTATTGAATAAAAAAGCGAAATTTATAAAAATGGAAAAAAAAGTAAAATTGGCGAATTGATTTTTAAAATTTTTTGAAATTTTTTAAACATGAAATTTTGTATTGAGATAATTTCGCAGAAATATTAATTTTTTTAAATTTTATAACAACGATTTTTTTGAATTTCCCGCGCAAAAACAAAAAAATGGAAAAACTGGTAAATTTGATGGTTCTTTTTCGAAACTGACTTTTTTTTACCTAAATTTTCTAAAATTCCACTGAAATATATTTTTAAAATTTTTCAATGATTTTTTTTGAATTTCCCGCGCAAAAACAAAAAAATGGAAAAACTGGTAAATTTGGTGGTTCTCTTTCGAAACCGACTCTTTTTTACCTAAATTTTAAGTTTCCTAAATTTTCTAAAATTCCACAGAAATATATATTTCTAAAATTTTTTAATGATTTTTTTTTTGAATTTTCTGCACAAAAATGCCAAATTTATAAAAATCATATTTTAAATTTTTATAATTTTCAGATTCAAAATTCATAATTTATTTTTTTTCAAAGATAATCTGATTTTTTCGAAATTAATCAAAATTGGAGAAATTGATGAAAAAAAAATTTTTTTCCTGGATCTGCCGGCTTCGGCTGTCCGGATAATCCTCGACTACATCTACTGGAGACCGATGAAGCTCGAATCCTTGGAAGACGGCCGTATCCTTCTGAATTCCATAAATTTTAAAAATCAAAATTTCCTAAATCTTCTCGAAAATTCCATCTTAGAAATTCTGACTCCAGAATCCTCTCTGAAAGCTTGGAAAATCTTCAAAAATTCCATTTTTTTAAAAGTAAGATTTTTAAAATTTTAATTTTAATTTTTTAAATATCTTTATTTTTTAAAATTTTAAATTAAAAAAAAAAATTTTTTAGTTTTATTTTTTTTTAATTTTAATTTTTTTATAATTTTAAATTTTTTTTAGTTTTATTTTTTATAATTTTAAATTTTTTTTAGTTTTATTTTTTTTGAATTTAAAATTTTTTTTAGTTTTATTTTTTTTAAATTTTTATTTTTTTTAAGTTTTATTTTTTTTAATTTTTATTTTTTTTAAATTTTTTATTTTTTTTAGGTAATTGATTTTTGTTTTTATTATTTTCCATTGGAATTTAAAAAAAACAAAAAAATTAAAAAAGAATTTTTAAATCTTAAAGTAGAAGAAGTGCGTGATTTGCTGGACAGTCCTTGGCTAAATGTGAAATCTGAACAAGAAGTGATTCAAATGATCGAAAATTGGATAAATTATAATTTTCGAAATTTTGAAAATATTTTAGAAATCGAGAAAATCCTCGAAACATGCGTCAAAGTTACAGATTACAATGTGAGTTTTATTTAAAAATAGTATAATTTAAAAAACTAATATTTTTCGAAATTTTTGAATTTCCCGCGCAAAAGTAAAAAAATGGAAAAAGTGGTAATTTTCTGCTAAAATCAACTTGTTTTTTTTCGTATTTTTTACCTATTTTCTGAAAATTCTTTAAATATTATAGAATTTTGCAAAAACATTTTAAAAATTTTTAACAATTTTTTTGAATTTCCCGCGCAAAAGTAAAAATTTATAAAAATGGAAAAAGTGGTAATTTTCTGCTAAAATCAACTTGTTTTTTTCGTATTTTTTACCTATTTTTTGAAAGTTTTCTAAATATACTTAAATTCCACAGAAATATATTTTCTAGAATTTTTAACAATTTTTTTGAATTTCCCGCGCAAAAGTAAAAAAATATAAAAATGGAAAAAGTGGTAAATCGACTCGCTCTGATCTTTCTCCTAATTCTTCCAACAATCCTAAATTTTCCTGAAAATCCTAAAAATCCATATAAAACTAATTTTCCAACAACTTTAATTTCTAATTTTCGCAATAATCAAACTCCGAAATTTCTAAAATTTTCTACAATTTTTTTTTCGAAGCTATTGTTTAACTTCATTTTTGGTTTTCATAGTTGTGATTGTTTTCATATATCAATTTTGTATTTTAGGCTTCAAGGATTACTTCTAAACTACCGTACATTGATGTATTACTCAAATCCCACAGAAGGAAGGCTAGATTCCAGCGGGATTTTATCATTTTCTATGGTTTCTGTGACCGACGGTATTCTGGCGCCTTCGTCCTCGACATGGAGAAAAAGCAGTTTTTGCGAGTTCAGAAGCTGGACAATCCTCATTCTGAAGCGACTATTCCTTATTTTACAGTATCTCAAGAAGGTTTCTATCAAGTCGGAGGATGCACCGGCGAAGTGACCGGATTGCCTGTGGCGGACTGTTACTGCATGAATTTCAAGGTTCTTGAATGGAGGAAGTCCTCTTCTATTCCGTTTCCTCGATGTCATCCGGCCATCTGTTCTGCTTCTGACGGACGGATCTTCGTAATCGGAGGGTATTCTCAGATGTCGAAACCAGAACAGACGGACGTATATGACCCCGTTCGGAATTCCTGGAGCCGGCTTCCGGACCTCCGGATCGGGAGATTCAAAGCGGCTGCGGTGCACTACAGTAATAGACTTTTCGTCTCCGGTGGGACTGCTCAGGACCGTCCTCTGAACGAATGCGAAGTCCTGCATCAGAAGTCCGAAAAATGGAAGTTGTTCGGTTTTTTGAATTTCTCCAGAAGCGCTCATCAAATGGTCGTTTTCGAAGACAGACTTTACGTCTTAGGAGGGGTGGACCTCATGGGGACTTTGAAAACTGTCGAATACTACAGTATTAATACAGAAGGAACGTGGAAATCCGCTCCAGAATTGCTGTCTCCAAGGTTCGTTTTTAATTTTAAAAATCTTTTAATCCAAATCCCACTAGATCCAATTTCTCCGCTACAGTATTCCAAGAGAAGATTTTTATCCTCGGAGGAGAAGATCAAAGATATGACAATACTTTTGTGGATTTTTTCGATGGATCCACATGGCAAAGATTCTGTAAAATCCCTCCGGACGTAGTTGTTTTAACTGCAATGGTTTTTCCGAAAGTTCCCAAAGAATTGGCTTCTAAAATGGTTATTCGTGAAAATTCCGAAAAAAATTTAGGAATTCTCTCAGACAACGACAGTGGAAATGAAACCGAAGATATGGATTCTGATGAAGTCAATACTTACGATTAAATGGACTGATTTTAGGTAAGCAATTATTTTATTAAAAATCATAATTACCAACTTTAGATATATGGATTCTGATGAAGTCAATACTTACGATTAAATGGACTGATTTTAGGTAAGCAATTATTTTATTAAAAATCATAATTATCAATTTTAGATATATGGATTCTGATGAAGTCAATACTTACGATTGAATGGACTGACTTTAGGTAAGCAATTATTTTATTAAAAATCATAATTATCAATTTTAGTTATATATGGATTGTTATTTGAATACTTATGATTGAATAGACTGATTTTAGGTAAGTAATTATTTTATTAAAAATCATAATTATCAACTTTAGTTATATATGGATTCTGATGAGTTTGATGAATAAAATTGATCATTACTGATTCCAGATATGTGTGGATTTTAATTGAATGGATAGAACTGACTACTACTGACTTCAAATAAATGTAAACTTTGATGAGCTAAAGGATTACAATTGTTACTCATCCCAGGCAGGTCAGGATTCTGATGAGTTGAACACAAGTAGGGACTCCGGGTGGGAAATCCGAAAACGACTGAAATAAGGTTAATCCTGTCTGCTGTATCTTCAATGACATTCTTGGTGGTCTTTTACGCTAGAAAAATGGCTTCTAAGATGTTCGTCGATGGAAAATCGTAAATAATTTTAGAAATTCGACTTTGCGATGGAAACGGAACTAATTATTACTGTTTCGAAAAATAAAATTAAAAAATTGAATATCATTGTGGACTTCAAATGCGGCTAAAATTGTTTTCCATGTTCTTGCTTAGTACTGTAGCACCAGAACTAAAATATCAAATAAGAAAATTATTATCCAAAATCTTTATCATGCAGAATTTTAATAATTAAAATACCACGTGAAACAGTTGCCGAGTTTTTCAGGGATTTTCGTGCTGGGACCCGATGTCATATGATGTCTCAAACATTCATAAAATTATTTTAAATCATTTAATTTTCGTCTTTTATCGATATCAAGTCTTGTCGTACGAAAAACACCAAAATAATACCACGTGAAACAGTTACCGAGTTTTTCAGGGACTTTCGTGCTGGGACCTGGTGTCATATGATGTCTCAAACACTTGTGCAAAATTGTATAAATCCTTTAATTTTTCTCCTTTATTATTTAGTAAGGTTTCATTCTGATGTGATGTGGAATTCCTCTGGCGATGAAGAAGATACAACTTTTAACATTATTAAAAGATACATTATAAACAACGAACTACGCTACAAAAACTCGATTCCTAAAATACCGAAAATCACTATTCTAACAGGGACTTTCGTGGTAAGAATTTCACCTCAAAAATTTTCGTTGTGAGATTGGTGTAATGAGGAGTTCTTCTGGCGATGAAGAAGATACAACTTTTAACATTATTAAAAGATACATTATAAACAACGAACTACGCTACAAAAGCTCGATTCCTAAAATACCGAAAATCACTATTCTAACAGGGACTTTTGTGGTAAGAATTTCACCTCAAAAATTTTCGTTGTGAGAGTTGATTTTTTAAATATTTTTTTAAACAAAAATTTATCCATTAATAAAAGAAATTTATTTTCAAACATTTTCATATTAGGAATCATTTTATTTTTTAAATTTATTTTAAGATAAAATTTTATAAAAAAATTTTCGTTATGAAAGTTGATTTTTTAAATATTTTTTATTTGAACTTCAACTTGTACTTTAAAATGCGGAACTTTTTGAGGTCTTTAGGGACTTTCGTGGCGGGAGTTGAGTTTACTCTTAGGGAATTTTTGAACAAAAACAACTCTCATTGGTGAATGAAAAAATTACTATAGTTAGGAACTTTCGTGACGGGAATTAATTTCGTTTTTTTAAACTTTTTACAAAATTTGATTGAGATTTGTAAAAATAAATTTACCATGAATTTTGGGGATTTTCGTGGTGAGAATTAACTTTAATTTTTTAAGATTATTTTTTTTAAAAGTCTAATAATACAGTAATTGATCGAATTTTATAGTTCTTAAGAATTTTCGTGGTGAGAATTAATTTCAGTTTTTTAAGATCATTTTTTATGAACACCAAGTCATACGGTAATTGATCAAATTTTATAGTTATTAAAAATTTTCGTGGTGAGAGTTGATTTTTTAAGATTATTTTTTATGAAAGTCTAATAATACAGTAATCAACTTTGTTCTTTGTTATCAAGAATTTTCGCGATAAGAGTTAACTTTATTATTTATGAAAGTCTAATAATACGGTAATTGATCAAATTTTATAGTTATTAATAATTTTCGTGGTGAAAATTAATTTCAGTTTTTTAAGATCATTTTTTATGAACACCAAGTCATACGGTAATTGATCAAATTTTATAGTTATTAATAATTTTCGCTGTGATAGTTGATTTTTTAAAAATTATATTTATAAAAATCCAATTACAAAGTAATCAACTTTGTTTTTAGTTATTAATAATTTTCGCTGTGAGAGTTGATTTTTTAAAAATTATATTTATAAAAATCGAATTACACAGTAATCAGCTTTGTTTTTAGTTATTAATCATTTTCGCTGTGAGAGTTGATTTTTTAAAAATTTTTTTAATGCAAAAATCTAATTACAAAGTAATCAACTTTTTTCTTTTTTCTTTGTTATTAATCATTTTCGCGATGAGAGTTGATTTTACTTTTTTAAGGTCATTTTTTGCAAAATTTAATGACATTAGGAAATGAGGAAGCTTTTTATGATTTTTAAGGCTTCGCAGAGGGAGTCATGTTCTGTGACAAATAAGATTAACTTTATTTAAATCTTTAAACGAAAATTTCAACACCGATTTTTAACTTCAAAATTGTTTGTCTAGCTGCGGGATAACTAATCCTTCAAAGTTCATCAGAAAATCCCAGTGTCTTTCCTCAAGTCCCAAAGTACCAAGATGGGTCGTAAAATCTTTTTTTCGGAAATCCGAAGTTTCGAAATGGATAGTGACTTGTACATTGAATTTATTTTTTTATTCACTATCCAATGAGTAATGTTTGAATTTTTCGAAAATAAAATACTTAAAAAAATTTAAAATTATTTAAAAATTTAAAAAAAAATTAAAATTATATAAAAATTTAAAAAAAATTAAAAATTGTTTAAAAATCAAATTTTTAAAATTTCTAAAAAAGTTAAGAAATTTAAAAATTATATAAAAATTAAATTAAAAATTATTTAAAAATTTAAAAAAAAATTAAAAATTGTTTAAAAATTAAATTTTTAAAATTTCTAAAAACATTAAAAAATTTTGAAATTATGTAAACATTAAATTTAAAAGTTATTTAAAAATTTTAAAAAAATTAAAATTAAATTTCTAAAAAAATTAAAAAATTCTGAAATTATGTAAAATTAGGATTTTTAAAATTATTTAAAAATTAAATTTTAAAAAATCTTAAAATTATTTTAAAATTTAATTTTTAAAATTTTCTAAAATTAAAAATTGCTAATTTTACATAATTTCAGAATTTTTTCGAATTTTCAGAAACCTTTAAAAAAATTTTCGAAAATCCTAAAATTAAAAAAATTTAATTTTTAAAATTTCGAAATTTTAAAACTTTTTCAAAAATTTTCAGAAGTCTTCTACAAAGTTCTGAAATTTACATAATTGATAATTTTTAAAATATTTACAATTTTAAAATATTTTTTATTTTTTGTGACTTGGATGAGATATCATTTTTTAAAAGATATTTGTAAATTTCCACGACCAGTCTTGTCGTTTTTCGTGCCTAAACTTTGACCCTTTTTCTTTTTTCTTCAATAAGATGAATCTATGGCTGTATGACAGTTGCTCCCCTGAGGCACTTGCTCCCCAACGGTGTTTGGTTCCCAGCGACGTGTGGTCTTCAGCGATATCTAGTTCCCTGAGGCACTTCCTCCCTAAATATATTGAGGTTTTCAACGGTATTTAGTCCCTTGAAGCATATACTTTCCAACTATATTTTGGTTCCCTAAAACATTTGCTTCTAAATTATATTTGCTCCCCTGAGGCACTTCCTCCCCAACTATATTTTGGTTCCTTAAGGCACTTCCTCCCTAAATATATTGAGATTTTCAACGATATTTAGTCCCTTGAAGCATATACTCCCCAACTATATTTTGGTTCCTTAAGGCACTTCCTCCCTAAATATATTGAGGTTTTTAACGATATTTAGTCTCTTCCTAACTATATTTTAGTCCTTTGAAGCACTTCCTCCCCAACTATATTTTGGTTCCTTAAGGCACTTCCTCCCTAAATATATTGAGGTTTTCAACGATATTTAGCCCCTTGAAGCATATACTTTCCAACTACATTAAGATTTTCAACGATATTTGATCCCCTGAGGCATTTGCTCCCTAACGATATTTAGTCCCTTGGGGCATATACTTCCTAACTATATTTTAGTCCTCTAAAGCACTTCCTCTCCAATTATATTTTGGTTCCCTAAGGCACTTTCTCCCCAATTATATTAAAATTTTCAACGATATTTAGTCCCTTGAAGCATATACTTTCCAACTATATTTTAGTTCCCTGAGGCACTTCCTCCCCAACTATATTAAGATTTTCAACGATATTTGATCCCCTGAGACATTTGCTCCCTAACGATATTTAGTCTCTTAAAGCATATACTTCCTAACTATATTTTAGTCCTCTGAAGCACTTGCTCCTCAATTATATTTTGGTTCTTTAAGACATGTACTCCCCTACTCTATTTGATACTCTGAAACATTTGTTCCCCAATTATATTTGATCCCCTTTGGCTAGTGTTGGTTTCGAAATTCTTTTTTTATAAATTTATTTTTTATTGTTTTAAATATAAAAAAAATTATTTTTTTTTAAAGCTTTTAAAAAATTATATTTTAATAAAAATTGAATCAGCTGATTCTGAACGAAAAGTAAATTTTTCCAGACATAATCTAAATTTTATATTTCCTGAATAGTGCATAAAATTATTTCTTAAAAATGTTAATCTCAGATTATTCTGAAAAAAAAGTATTTTCCGTCTGAGACCCATCAAATAATTTTTTAAATATTTTTAATTTATAAAATTTTTAAATATTTTTAATTTATAAAATTTTTTTAAAATTAAAATTTTTAAATATTTTTAATTTTTTTTAAAATTTAAATTTTTAAATATTTTTAATTTTTTTTAAATTTTAAATAAAATAATTTTTATTTAGTTTATTTTTGTCTGATTTTAAAAATATAAAAAATAACAAAAAAAATTTTTATTTAAAATTTAAAAAAAATGGAATTTTTTCAGATGGTCCTGAACGGAAAATATATTTTGCTTAGACATAATCCGAGATTGGCATTTCCGTCTTAATTAATTAAATCTGCTTTGGAATGATGTGATATTATGAATTTTCGAAATTATTTTATTTTTTTGCATCGAAACTTCCTGACAGAAGGCGTTCATTCATGAATATTTATTAAAACCTTAGAAAATACCAAATTTAAAAAAACCAACGTCGACGTCTGTAAAACTTTCAACATCAAAATAAAATTCAATTTTTGCAAATTAAATAGACTGGTGGGAGGTTGCAAGCAAACTGCAACTTTGTTTTTATTTCGATGTTGACTCACTTGTCAGAACGTTGCGCGCAAGTTGCAAGTTTTACTTTGACTTTGATTTGTTGGTCTAATTGCTGCACGCAACCTGCAACTTTGATTTTATTTCGATGTTTACTTATCTGCAAAAATGTTGCGCGCAAATTGCAATTTTTACTTTTACTTTGACTTTGATGTTGACTTGTTTGTCTAAATGTTGCGCGCAAGTTGCAGGTTTTACTTTGACTTTCATGTTGAGCTATCTGCCACATTGCTGCGTGCAACCTGCAACTTTGTTTTTATTTCGATATTTACTTATCTGCAAGAATGTTGCGCGCATATTGCAGATTTTACTACAATATCAAGTAGCCTGCCTAAAAGTTGCATGCATATTGCAAATTTTACTTTGATGTTGACTTACTTGTCAGAACGTTGCTCGCAAGCTGCAACTTTGTTTTTGATTTTGATATTGACTTATCTGCCAGAACGTTGCGTGCAAGCTGCAATTTTAATTTTAACCTTAACTTTGATGTTGACTTACTTGCCAGAACGTTGCTCGCAAGCTGCAATTTTGATTTTCATTTTTTTACAGAATTTTTCACAGGTGAAAATCCAAAATGACATCAAGTGAGGGAGGAACATTGATTATGGTAACTATTTCTGGATAATCCTTGACCCTGCGAGATCTGCTATTTTACATAAATTTGGATTTTCTTGCTTTCTTATTCATTTGAAAATTATAAAATTATAAAAATTTAAAATTTTGTTTCACCGTTGTCTCAACATGAATCATGGGTTTTTGGAAAATTAAAAATTAAAATTTAATTTTTTTTTGTACAATTTCGAAATTTTATATTTTTTTTTAAATTCTGAAATTTTATATTTTTTTTATAAAATTCTGAAATTTTATATTTTTTTCTAAAACTTCGAAATTTTATATTTTTTTCTAAAATTCTGAAATTTTATATTTTTTTTATAAAATTCTGAAATTTTATATTTTTTTTAAAATTCTAAAATTTTATATTTTTTTCTAAAACTTCGAAATTTTATATTTTTTTTCTAAAATTCCGAAGTTTTATATTTTTTGTAAAATTCCGAAGTTTTATATTTTTTTTTAAATTCTGAAATTTTATGTGATATTTTCGAAAATAATAAACTTATGAAATTCTAGAAGGTTTCAGAAGCTTAATAAAATTCTTAAAAATTCGAGAAGGTTTTATGGCATTCTTAAAGATTATAAGAGCTTATATAAGGTTCTTGAAAATTCCAGAAGATTCTGTAGGATTCTCAAAGGCTATAGGAGCTTATATGTAATTTTTAAAATTTCTAGGTTTTAGAAATTTATAATATTCTTGAAGATTTTAAAAAATTTCAGAAACTTTCTAGAAATTTTGAAAATATAAGATTCTTGAAGATTCTGGAAAGTTTCAAAAGTTTATAATATTTTAAAAATTTCTAGAAGGTTTCAGAAATTTATAAGATTCTAGAAGATTCTAGAAAAGTTCAGAAGCTTGCATGTGATTCTGGAAGGTTTCAGAAACTTATATGTGATTCTAGAAGATTTCAGAAGCTTGCATGAAATTTTAGAGAATTTCAGAAACTTATATATGATTTTAGAAGATTTCAGAAGCTTGTATGAAATTTTAGAGGGTTTCAGAAACTTATATATGATTTTAAAAAATTTCAGAAACATATGTGATTCTGGAAATTTCCAAAAAATTCAAGTTCTAGAAACTTACATCAGATTCTAAGACTTCTGGTAGAATCTTGAAATCTCCAGAACCTTATATAAGATTCCAGAAGTTTTTAAAATCTCACATGAAAATTTTCAAATTTTGAAAATCCCTAAAATTTGGGAATTTTAAAAACAAAGTTTTTTAAAATTTTTGTTTTTGTAAAAAATAATCATTCATCGGTACTTATGGGAAATCGACTTCCTTGTCAGGAGCTCAGAACGCTTAGTCGTGTTTCTGAAACTTGGCAAGTGTCGCCATTTGCTTCCCCAAATCCGGAGGGAGAAGAGCCGGCTTTTTGGATCATCTTTTTCCCGCACGAGTTGAGTCGGCGACAAATGAACAGCTTATGACTTGGTCCGTTTTGGATTCAATTTTGATCCTTTTGCTATTTCGTCATTTCTGTGGCATTTTTCGTAAAATAGGATTTTCTAGAGTATTCTACATTCTCCAAAGATACGGTAGAAAATTCTAAAACTTAAAATTTTATATAAATTTTCTAATTTTTTAATTTTTAAAAACTTTAAAATTTCTTTAAAATTCTAAAGATACGGTAGGAAATTCTGAAACTTAAAATTTTATATAAATTTTTTCAAAATTCCAAATATACGGTAGAAAATTCTAAAACTTCAAATTTTATATAAATTTCCAAATTTTTTAATTTTTAATATTTTTAAAATTTTTAATATTTTTTATATTTTTAGAATTTCTCAAAAACTTAAAAACTTTAAAATTTCTTCAAAATTCCAAAGATACGGTAGAAAATTACGAAACCTAAAATTTCATGTAAATTTTTTCAAAATTCCAAATATACGGTAGAAAATTCTAAAACTTAAAATTTTATATAAATTTCCGAATTTTTAAATTTTTAATATTTTTTAAATTTTTAGAAAATTCTTAAAATTGTTTAAAAATTTTCAGAATCCAGTAGACGATTCTGAAACTTTCAAAAATTGTATAAAAATTTCAAATTTTATTAAATTTTTTAGAATTTCATAAATTTTCGAATTTTTGGAAATTTAATGAAATTTTTTAATATTTTTAACCACATCTAATAAAAGATTCCGAAACCTTCGAGAATCTGCTGAAAACTTTTGCACATCCCAGGATTTCGTGAGAACTTTTAAAATTTAAAAATTTCCAAAAATTCGTCATCAGATAATTTCGAAAAAAAAACTACTTTTAATTTTAAAAAAACCATCATCGTAAAATCTATATTTAAAAATTTAATTTTTCAAAGTTCTTCAAAATTTGTGGAAATTAATTTTCGAAAATTTTCTGATTTTTATAAAATTTCCATTTTTATAAAACTTTAATTTTTATAAAATTTTAATAAATTTCTAATTTTTACAAAACTCTAATTTTATAAAATTTTGATTTTAATAAATTTCTAATTTTTATAAAATTTCGATTTTTATACAATTTTGATTTTTATACAATTTTGATTTTTATAAAATTTTAATAAATTTCTAATTTTTACAAAACTCTAATTTTTACAAAACTCTAATTTTTACAAAACTCTAATTTTTATAAAACTTTAATTTTTATAAAACTTTGATTTTTATAAGATTTCGATTTTTATACAATTTTAATAAATTTCTAATTTTTACAAAACTCTAATTTTATAAAATTTCGATTTTAATAAAATTTTGATTTTTATAAATTTCTAATTTTGATAAAACTTTGGTTTTCACTATTTCGTCATAATATTTGAAATGTTTTTTCGTAAGTGTATGATTCAGTTTGGGACTTAAAAGTTTTCAGAATCCGGAATAGAGTTTGTGACGAAAGATTATCTCAGTCAGGATATCAGATTTATTAAATATTTCATAACTTTGCTCTGAGTGTTTTCATAAATATGGAGTGATAAAAAACACGCTTTTTAAAAATCTATATAACTTTTTTTAAAATTTATGTAATTTTTAAAATTTATAATTTTTTTAACTTATACAATTTTTTTTTAATTTATGTAAAAATTTTTTTAAAATTTATATAAATTTTTTTAATTTTTATAAATTTTTTAAAAACTTATATTAATTTTTTTTATTTTATAACTTTTTTTAAAAATTTATAATTTTTTTAAATTTATGTAAAAAAAATTTTTTTTTGAAATTTATATATAAAATTAAAAAATTTTTTAAGTTTATTTTTAAATGTAAAAAATAATTTTAAAAAATGTTTTGAATTTTGTAATTTTACAATTTTTATGGAAGAATTTTAAAAATTATAAAATCTCAAAAATTGCGATTTTCGTTTGTAAATTGTTTAAGCAAGGATTTTTGAAATAATTTTTTTTCTAAAATGAAAATTCCGATTTCAAAGTATTTCCATGATAAAATGATTACAATCGGTCAGAACCTCACAACTTGTTTGGTCTTGAATGTCCCCTAGGGGAGACTCTTCATCTTGTCTTTTTTATGTATCGAATCGATTTTGTCTCCCTGTGGATTCTCTCCCAGACCTGACATGGGGTACTCGATCGAAAGCTCAAAAAAAATTATTTTTAATTTTCAAAATACCTTATTTAAAAAAACTAATTTTTAATTTTAAAATACTTTATTTGAAAAAAACTGATTTTTAATTTTCAAAATAACTTATTTAAAAAAATTATTTTATTTTATAATACTTTATTTAAAAAAAACTAATTTTTAATTTTCAAAATAACTTATTTTAAAAAACTAATTTTTAATTTCAAAATACTTTATTTTAAAAAAACTGATTTTTAATTTTAAAATAACTTATTTAAAAAGACTAATTTTTAATTTTAAAATACTTTATTTTAAAAAAATTATTTTTAATTTTCAAAATACCTTATTTAAAAAACTTTTTTTATTTTATAATACTTTATTTAAAAAAAACTGATTTTTAATTTTAAAATAACTTATTTAAAAAAACTGATTTTTAATTTTAAAATAACTTATTTTAAAAAACTAATTTTTAATATCAAAATACTTTATTTTAAAAAAATGATTTTTAATATCAAAATAACTTATTTTAAAAAACTAATTTTTAATTTCAAAATAATTTATTTAAAAAAAACAATTTTTTTTTTCAAAATAATTTCCTTCAAAAAAACCATTATAAAAAATACAAAACTTTAAAATTCGTAATTTTCAAACAAATTTTACAGATTATTTTCGAATTTTCCAAAATAAAATTTCTAATTCAAAAATATTTAAATTTTTGAAAACTTAATTTTTTTACTTTTATTCACATGACGTCAATTATGTTCAACATTGGTTTTTAAACTTGTTTATTTTCAAATTTAATTTACTATTTTAACAATTAAATTTCCGATTTAATTATTTAAAAAAAATCAATTTTTAAAATTTTTTATTTAAAAAAAACAATTTTTTTATTTTTATAATTTTTTTTCTAAAAAAATCAATTTTTTAATTTTTGAAACTTTATAATTTTTCAATTTTTGAAAATTTGCAATTTTTTAACTTTTTATTTTTGAAACTTTATAATTTTTAAAATTTTTTATTTAAAAAAAACAATTTTTTTATTTTTGAAACTTTATGATTTTTAAAATTTTTTTTCTAAAAAAATCGATTTTTAAAATTTTTTATTTTTGAAAATTTGCAATTTTTCAAACTTTTTCTAAATTAGGAAGTTCGTTTTGGGATTCCAGAAAATGAGAACGCCGAGTCTGATGAATTTTCAAAATTGAAGAACACTAAATTCGAAAATTGTTTTTTTTCCCGCGGGAAAATTTTCTTAAAAAAATTCCAAAGTTTCGGAGATCAATTGTCAGAATATTGACAATTTTTATTTTAAATAAAATGGTCAATTTTAATCTTTTCCAAGTATTTTGGTCATTTTCGATATCTGGAAGAAGATGCCGGAAAACCCTTCCAAATTGCGCCAATTGTGCTGGTCACTCCCTCAGGCGCTAATCGTGTTTTACTCGACTCGCTGACTTTAACGACGTCTCTTGACCAGTTTTATCAAGTTTTCATTTTTTATCGAAGATCTTACAATGGAAATTTCTTAATTTTTAAAATATTTTATTAATAATCCTAAATTTCTTTAATTTTAAAAAACTCAAATATTATAATTCTAAAAATATTTTATTAATAATCCTAAATTTTTTTTATTTTAAAAAATTCAAATATTATAATTTTAAAAATATTTTATTAATGATCCTAAAAAATTTCTTTAATTTTAAAAATGTTTCATTAATGGTCCTGAAAAGAAAATTTTTCATCATTGGTCCTATGACGAAAATTTTCGACTTTGTTAAAGGTCCTACGACGAAAGTTTTTTTTACGAAAAATTTTAAACCAGAAATTTTCAACTTTTTTCACTAAAGATCTTATGGCGAAAATTTCCAACTTTTTTTTCACTAAAGATCCTACGACGAAAGTTTTTTTTACGAAAAATTCTAAACCAGAAATTTTCATTTTTTTTATCAAAGATCTTATGGCGAAAATTTTCAATTTTATTAAAGGTCCCACAACGAAAATTTTTTTTACGAAAAATTCTAAACCAGAAATTTTCAACTTTTTTTTCACTAAAGATCCTACGACGAAAATTTTCAATTTTATTAAAGGTCCCACAACGAAAGTTTTTTTTACGAAAAATTCCAAACTGAAGATTTTTGAGAACTAATTTGGTTTCCAGGTATGACTTCTGAATTTTTTCTTAGAAAAGATCCAATTATAGTGATTCTAAAAACGTGACGCCAAGGAAACAGACCCGGCAGTTTTTCTTTTGAAACAATGACCCCTCTGGCATTCTTATTGTTTCTTGACTTCACTAGTCTCAAAAGTTGAAAAAAAACATGAATTTTTCAAAGGCATCCAGAAAACTCGGAAAAAGCTGGATTTATGTAAAAAGCTCAGCTGAGGACCCCAGTACTAATTGTTTTTGGCGCTAAAAACGTTTATCCTGGATTTGCTTTATCCACCTTCGGAAATGAAACAGGAAATTCTCGGATTTTTATAAACAGAAACGCGATATATGGTTCCTTCATTGATTCGAGGAATTATGACAAATCCGGGTCTTCGATTCGGTCCGTAATTTCCTCCAGGACTTAATCGGCTGACTTGTCTTCCAAAATAAATTTCTCATTTTAGATAAATCTTAAAAACTGAAAAAAAAATTTTGAATTTTACAAATTTAACTTTTTTGAATAGAATACCACTCATGAGTGAAAATTCCAATAATCATTGACTATTTTCGTGGCGAGAATTAAATTATTTTTTTAAAGGTCCTCGAACGAAAGTTCATTTTTATTAATTAATGAATAATTTTCGTGGTAAGAGTTTATTTTTTAAATGTTTTTTAAAGGAATTTTATTCATATTATTAAGACAAAAAATTCCAATAATCATCAATTATTTTCGTGGTAAGAGTGAAATCAAATTTTTTAAAAATCCTTGCACGAAAGTTCATTTTTATTACTTAATGAATAATTTTCGTGATAAGAGTTTATTTTTTAAATGTTTTTTAAAGGAATTTTATTCATATTATTAAAAGAAAAAATTTCAATAATCATCAATTATTTTCGTGGTAAGAGTGAAATCAAATTTTTTAAAGGTCCTTGCACGAAAGTTCACTTTTATTACTTAATGAATAATTTTCGTGGCGAGAGTTTATTTTTTTAAATGTTCTTTGAAAGAATTCCACTCATAAGTGAAAATTATAATAATTATCTACTATTTTCGTGGTAAGAGTGAAGTTAAATTTTCTAAAAATCCTTGCACGAAAATTCACTTTTATTAGTTAATGAATAATTTTCACAAAGAGACTACATATTGTTTATTTTTTAAATTTTTGTACAATACTTTATTTTTAATAATGAATTTACCGTAATTACCGTGAATTTTCGTAAAAAAAATCGATTTATATCATGTAACAATTTTTTTTACTTTTTATTTTTTCTAAAGTCCTTAATATCACTTCCATTATGTTAATCAAGAACTTTCGTGGCGAGATTTAATTTCTTTTTTCATAATTTAAATAAATTATACTTTTATCATTTTATTAAAAAATCTACTTTTATATTTTTATTTAAAAAAGTTGTTTTTATTTGATTTTTATTTAGAAAAAATCATTTTTATCTTTTTATATTTTTTTATTTAGAAAATTTACTTTTATAATTTTATTTTAAAAAATCTATTTTTATATTTTTTATTTAGAAAATCTATTTTTAGATCGCTTTATTTCGAAAAACAAATGCCCGTTTTTCCAACTTGATTGCCGGTATTCTCGGGCCCGACCATTGCCCGTTTTTCCAATGGTATTTGACAGGTTTCAATTTTCACTTGGACTTCTTCCGGTGCTATTTTTGGTTTTCATCGTAACTCCAATCAATTCTGTAATCCTTTCTGGATCGTCAGATTCATTCGCAAGATTCCCAAAATGGGCACAAACATTCGAAAATCAATTATCTTTAGAATTTAAAACAAAAACAAAAAATTGCATTTTACTGTATACTGATGACGGTGGAATTCAGGGAAATTTCTACGTTTTGACAATTGTTGATGGATATTTACAATTAGATTTCCGATTAGGGGATTCAAACCAGGATATCCTGATCGAAAGACCGGTCAACTCCATCAGGTTAGAGCAGCCCAAAGTCGACGACGGAAAATGGCACAAATTCGTCCTTTTCCAAGCTTGGGAAAACGTCAAAGTCCAATTAGATGACACCGTCGTCTTCAAAATCCTCACTCAAAGGAGTTTCGTTTTTGGAAATCTCCGGACGAATTCGGATTTGTTCATCGGAGGACTTCCTAATGTAAGTTTTTTAAGTCCTCAAAATAAGTAAAATGATTTGTTTTCGATAGGGTACTTTGGGGTTATTAGGGTGTTTAAAGTACTTAGGGGTACTGTATATGCAGTAATCAACCCTGTGTAATCCGAGTCGGAAAATTTGACTTTAAAGTTCTGTAAGATTACGAAATCGTCAGATAATTGATCCCTATCAAGTTCTGAAAACTTGTGTTGAGACCATTTCGTGATAATAGGCTTAGTTTCATCTTATTAGTGAACTAATTCTTCTCAGACAGAATGCTTTAGGATATTTGGAATACAATTAATATTTTTAAACACTTCCATATATAATAAGTAACCTTCGAGAGTAGATATGGGGTAGTGTACCCTATGTAACCCTATGATAGAAGATCCTATACTTCTCTAAACAGAATATATTTCTAAAAACTATTTCGAAATGGCACAAACTTACGAAATCGTCACATAATTGATTCTTCTCAAATTCTCAAAACTCGTGTTGAGACAATTTCGTGATAATAGGTTTAGTTTTATCTTATTAGTAAACTAATTCTTCTCAGACAAGATACTTTAGGATATTTAGGATCTAGTTAATATTTTTAAACACTTCCATATATAATAAGTAATCCTCGAGAGTAGATATGGGGTAGTGTACCCTATGTAACCCTATGATAGAAGATCCTATACTTCTCTAAACAGAATATATTTCTAAAAACTACTTCGAAACAGTACAAAATTACGAAATCGTCAGATAATTGATCCCTATCAAGTTCTGAAAACTCGTGTTGAGACCATTTCGTAACAAAATCAATCTTTAACTTTTACAATAATATCATTTTTGAATTTTTCAACACCCCAAAAACCTCTAAAATTTTTTCAAAATTGAACAATAATGTAATTTTTGAAAAATTAAAATTGATTTTTTTTGCGAAATTGTCTCAACACGAAATTTTAGAAAGTTTAATTTTCATAAAAACTTAAATTTTCAGGATATCCATCAACTTGGTCAAATGTCGTCTCCTCTGAGAAGACACACGAAAAGATTCGCCGGATCCGTCAAGAACCTTGTTTATCGACTGTACCCTCAGGGCGTGAGTTCGCCTCAGATGATTAGTTCTCAAGGAACCAGATTGACGGACGATGATTATTGTCTTCACGAATCTCCTTGTAAAAATGAAGCCAGATGCTATTCCACCAACGACGGGGCTGCTTGTGATTGTTCTTTCACAGAATTCGAAGGAAGTATTTGTGAAAACAAAAAACCAAGTCCGGCTTTGTCGTTTTTCGGTCATGAATGGATCGGCTATGACGTCACTAACTTCACTTCAGCTGTTGTACAAAACAGATTCGAAAATATTTCTATTCAATTCAGAACCGCTTATCCTAATGGATTACTGTTCGCCGCAGGAGACAAATCTGCAAGTTTTATGCAAATTTACAAAATTTTAAAATATTTAATTTTTATGCAAATTTACAAAATTTTAAAATTTACTTTAATTATTTAGTTTTTTATGCAAATTTTCAAAATTTTAAAATTTGAATTTTTTCAGTCTCATGTGCAGCTGGTGATCGAAAGAGGAGTCCTGATCGCTTCGTCAAAGCTCTTCGGAACAGAAAAAAGATTAATCCGGATGTTCAATCGAAAAAGTCATCCGGCCAGATTCGACGATGATCAATGGCACGAAGTCATCCTCTACAGAGATGTCCAACTGGTTAGTTATCCTAAAAGTCAATTTTTAAAATTAAATATTTTTAAAATTAAATAATTTTTAAAAATTAAATAATTTTTTTAAATTAAATATTTTTTTAAAAATTAAATAATTTTTTTAAATTAAATATTTTTAAAATTAAATAATTTTTAAAAATTAAATAATTTTTTTAAATTAAATATTTTTTTAAAAATTAAATAATTTTTTAAAAATTAAATAATTTTTTTAAATTAAATAATTTTTAAAATTAAATATTTTTTTAAAAATTAAATATTTTTTTAAAATTAAATAATTTTTTTAAAATTAAATATTTTTTTAAAATTAAATAATTTTTTTAAAATTAAATATTTTTTTAAAATTAAATATTTTTTAAAAATTAAATATTTTTTTAAAATTCCAACAATTTTCAAAATGTTTAAAATCTCTAAAACTTTCAAATTTTCAAAATTTCTTCATTTTTTAAATTTTCACTTTTTAAAATTTTTTATTTTTTAAAATTTTTTGAATTTTTTATTTTTTTATTTTTTTTATTTTTCCTATTTGACGGTGTTTTTAAAGACAACAACCAAGTATGCGGCGATTACAGTAAGTCTGGATTCTGGATTTTCTTTCAGTTTGCAGAATATCCTGATTTTCATTTTTCCAGACGTTCACTAGCACTATTCCTGTTTTGGATGTCTTGTTTGGTTCTTGAAACTAATTTTAATTTGAAAAAATATGCGTGACTGAATCACAAATAAGTTGAAAATTTTTTTTCGATTATTTTTTGGTCTGAAGGTCAAAAGCCGAATCTTTTTTGATAACTGAGAAGGTGGATTACGGTAAAGGGATCGAGTTTGAAAAATTAAAATTAAAAAAAAATCAATTTTAAAAAATTTGGATTACGATAGAAAAATTAAACTTTATTAAAAAAATTAATTTTAAAAAATTTGGATTACGGTAGAAAAATTAAAATTTAAAAAAAATTAATTTTAAATAAATTAGATTACGGTAGAAAAATTAAACTTTATTAAAAAAATCAATTTTAAATACTCTGAATTACGATAGGGCCCCAGATTAAAAATCTGATGTTGAAAGAAAAAATAATTTTTTATTAATTTGGGTTACAGTAGACCTGGATCAAAAACATAATTTTCAAGAAATAATTTGTTATTAATTTGGGTTACAGTAGATCTAAATCAGAAATACGGTTTTTAAGAAATAATTCTTTATTAATTTTGACTACGGTAGACCTGGATCAAAAACATGATTTTTAAGAGATAATTTGGGTTACAGTAGACCTGGAGCAAAAACATTATTTTTAAGAAATAATTTGTTATTAATTTGGGTTACGGTAGATCTAGACCAAAAACATGATTTTCAAAAAATAATTTGGGTTACAGTAGATCTGGATCAAAAACATGATTTTCAAGAAATAATTTGTTATTAATTTTGACTACGGTAGATCTGGATCAAAAACATGATTTTCAAGAAATAATTTGTTATTAATTTTGACTACGGTAGATCTAAATCAGAAATACGGTTTTTAAGAAATAATTCTTTATTAATTTTGACTACGGTAGATCTGGATCAAAAACATGATTTTTAAGAGATAATTTGGGTTACAGTAGATCTAAATCAGAAATACGGTTTTTAAGAAATAATTTGTTATTAATTTGGGTTACGGTAGACCTGGACCAAAAACATAATTTTTCAGAGTGATTTTTAGTTTTGCCCCTCTCACTTTTGCACTTTTTTGTTTAATTTTTTATTGTTTTTAATAATTTACTTTTTTCAGATGAGATTGGAAGTTGATGGACAGAAAGATGAAGTGAAGCAATTCAGTGGAGACACGGAATGGCTGGGGAACAGTTTCGCATATGTCGGTGGATCTCTTCCTCACAGACCTTACATCCCGGGATTTTCTCAATCATTTAGAGGATGTATGAAAAAAATTCGCTACGAAGCAGATGCTCAACTTTTGGACGTGATTGAACTTGCTGATCAAGGATTCGGACAATCCGTGATCAGAACAGGAGGAGATTTGAGTTTTTCTTGTCAAGCGGGCCGGCTGGGTCCGGCTCCGGATGTTCTGTCCTTCAACTCGGGGACTTACGTCGTGGCTTTGTCCAAGTGGAATTCGCCGAGTGGGGGGTCTTTGGGGTTCCAGTTCAGGACCGGGGAACCGGATGCTTTGGTTCTTTTTCACGGACCAAAACGACCGTATAACCAAACCCATGGAGATTACATAGCTTTCGAAATCGTCGATGGACATTTGTTTTTGATTTTGAACCTCGGATCCGGAGTTGTCAGACTCCAGACCACGGCCCAGAGAGTTGACGACCCCAGGGTATGGCATTCTGTCCAACTCGAAAGACTCGCCCGAGGAGGCACGGTTACGGTAGATCATTTAAAAACAGATTTCTCGACTCCTGGAGTCTCGGCAAACCTCCACGTAGAAGAACCGATTTTCATTGGAGGTCTTCCATGGAAAGAATACGAGCCTCTGGCGACAATCTGGAATGCTCAATTGAAAAAAGGATTTATTGGATGTTTGAAAAATGTAAGAATCAACGGAATCAACGCCCAAATCACGAGGTTATTCAGCGAACAAGCCTCGAATTCCACTTGGAAAGACGGTAATTTTGAAAATTTATTAATTAATTTTTTTCGAATTCTAAAATTTCCAAAAATTTGAAAATAATTTTGAAAATTAATTAATTAATTTTTTTTTGAGTTTTGAAACTTCCAAAAATTTGAAGATAATTATAAAAAATACGGTAATTTTGAAAACTAATTAATTAATTTTTTTCGAATTCTAAAATTTCCGAAAATTTGAAGATAATTTTAAAAAATACGGTAATTTTAAAAATTAATGATTTTTTTCCAATTTCGAAACTTCCAAAGATTCGTTTTAAGATAATTTTTAAAAAAATAAAAAATATGGTAATTTTGAAAATTAATTAATTAAATTAATTTTTTTTTCAAATTTTAAAATTTCCAAAAATTTGAAAATAATTTTAAAAAATACTGTAATTTTGAAAATTTACTAATTAAATTAATTTTTTAAGATGATTTTGAAATCTTCGTAATAGTATTTTTAAAATAATTTTTGTTTTTTAGACGTAACAATAGGATGTCCATCACTTTCCGGATCGGATTACTGTGCCGCGGACCCCTGTATGAACGGCGCGGGTTGCAGGAACGGCCACACGACGTTCCGATGCGACTGTGCCAGGACCCACTTTGAAGGCCCCAGATGCGACGATGAACCTCTAGTTTTCAGTTTTGTCAGAAGACAAGGAGACGGTCCCAGGATACGGTTGACGAAACAGAAATTAACTCAAGCAGAAGACATAGATATAAAATTTCGAACAGAAGACGAAAGAGCTGTTTTAATAGACACAAATTGCTTCAATAATTCTGACAGATTCAGATTGTCCTTAGATAGAGGAAAATTTCAATTGAGGTTGTCAATCAACGGATCCAGACAGAACTATGCCTGGGGGGACGGCCTGAACGACAACCAATGGCACAACGTCAGGATCAGAAGAAGAGGCGAAAAATTGAAACTTTTCGTCGATGGAAAATGGGAAAATCACTGTGAGTTTTATTCTACAAAAAGTACAATTTAAAAAAAATAATTTATAATTTCCAAATTCCCGCCAAAAATGAACGAGTTTTGCAAAAAAGGAAAAAATGGTAATTACGAAATTGATTTAAATTTTTCCTTTTGAGAGTTTTGGAATTTTTTGTCAAGACAATTTTACAAATTTTTAAATTATAATTTTTTTAATTTTCAAATTCCCGCCAAAAATGAACGGGTTTTGTAAAAAAGGAAAAAATGGTAATTACGAAATTGATTTAAATTTTCCTTTTCGAGAATTTTGGAATTTTTTGTTGAGATAATTTTACAAATTTTTAAATTATAATTTTTTTAATTTTCAAATTCCCGCCAAAAATGGATGGATTTTGTAAAAAAATGGTAATTACGAAATTAGTTTAAATTTTTTCTTTCGAGAGTTTTGAAATTTCTTGTCGGGACAATTTTAAAAAAATTTATAATTTTCTGAATTTTTAAATTCTCGCCAAAAAAGGAAAAAATACTAATTACGAAATTGGTTTAAATTTTTTTTCCGAGAGTTTTGGAATTTTTTGTTGAGATAATTTTACAAAATTTCAATTTTCATAATTATTTAAAACTTCTAAATTTATTTCCAATTTTTAAAGATTTATTTTAATTTTTTAAATTTAAAATTTTTTTGAATTTTAATTTTTTTGAATTTTTTATTTTTTTTGTAATACTGTAATTTTGTAAACGGTTTAATTTCAGACACTTTGCCACAGGACCATATCAACCTATACATCGACGAAATCAGCGTCGCCGAACCTTTGAAATCCTACGATGGAGATTCAGAAGAAACCATAGACAACGATGATTTTTCCGGAGACATGATCAGAGCCACATTTAACGAATTGGATTTGCTTGAAGATATCCGACTTCGTTCCAAAGAAAATCCGAATTCTGAAGAGCGGAATTCCGGTCAGCGGCTGAAACACAGAAAAGTCAAAAGTTCTACAGTATGGTTCGGGACTCCAGATGGCCACTTGACTTTTCCGATTTTCAAAAATGAAACAAAATCCGGATTAAAGTTATCCCTAAAATTCCGGACTTTGTCGAACAAGGCCTTGTTGGGATTACTGTCGAACGAAAACGGATTTGAATCCATCGGAATCCAATTAATCGATGGATTTTTGAAAATCACCAGAATTAGTGGAAAACAATTAAAAAATTCAATTATAAAATCAAAAAAATGGAATGATCTAAAATGGCACACTTTTCATCTTACAGAATTCAACGACGGATTACGGTTGACGATCGAAAATCAATCGACAGAAATCGAAAATATTCAAAAATTCGAAAATAAAGGAAAATTGTTCATCGGAGGAATCCCATCGGACGTGGATTGGCCTTCTGGATTGAATCCGACCGGAGGCTTCAAGGGCTGCTTGGCGGCTTTGAAACTAGGAACCGAACTTCTGGATCTCTGGTCCGACGCCGAAACCGGATCTCAGGTCGAAAAAGGCTGCAGAGGTCAGTTTCCATTTTCTTCATCATTAGAAGTTTAATTTTAAATAATAAATATTTTTAAAAAATAATTTCAATTTTCTTCATAATTAAAAGTTTAATTTTAAATAATTTAATTTTTTTAAAAATAATAAATGTTTTTAAAAATAATTAAAATTTTCTTCATAATTAAAAGTTTAATTTTAAATAATTTAATTTTTTTAAAACATAATAAATATTTTTAAAAATAATTAATTTTTTAAAAATAATTTTAATTTTTTTCATAATTAAAAGTTTAATTTTAAATAATAAATATTTTAAAAAATAATTAATTTTTTAAAAATAATTTAATTTCTCTTCATCATTAAAACCTTAATTTTAAATAATAAATATTTTTAAAATAATTTAAATTTTCTTCATAATTAAAAAATTAATTTTAAATAATAATTTTTTTAAAAATAATAAATGTTTTTAAAAATAATTTTAATTTTCTTCATAATTAAAACCTTAATTTTAAATAATAAATATTTTTTTAAACATAATTGGTTTTTTAAATAATTAAAAATTTAAAAAAGAAATGTTTAAAAAAATTTTTTTATTGAATTTTAAAAAATCTTCTTTTTATTTTTTTAAAAAATATAATTTTTAAATTTTTTTTGATTTTTTTAAAAAAGTAAAATTTTTGAATTTTTTTGAAAAATCCGTAATTTTTACTTTTTTGAAAATATAATTTTCGATTTTTATTTTTCCATTGAATTTTGAAAAAAAAATTTCAATGGACAAATTATGGAATATGATATTTGCAAAACGAAAGTTCAAAGATGAAAATTTTTTTGATAAAAATACCCTCCGGAAATCGTGCAAAATATTTTTACAAATTTCGACATAAATTTTAATTTTTTATTAAAGAAATTTCAAAAACAAAAATATCGAAATTAATTTTTTTCAATTTCTTGTTTGATATTATAGAAATTTTGAAACATTTTTAAATAGGGTACTGTAGTTTGTACTTTTAAAAATTAAAAAATATAAAAAGTAATTTTTTTTCGAGCACTTTGCCAAAGGTCATTTTTATTCATTTTAAAAAAAATTGGCATAGTGTTCTCAACACTAGAAAAGTAATTTTTTTCAGAGCACTTTGCCAAAGTTCATTTTTATTCATTTTTTCAAAAATGCTTGGCATTGTGTTCTCAATGCCAAAAAATAACTTTTTTCAGAACAGTTCGCCAAAAATTATTTTTTCAAAAATGCTTGACGTAATGTTCTCAATACTAAAAAATTAATTTAAAAAACAAATTACTAAAAAGAATTTTTTGAGAGCACTTCGCTAAAGGTCATTTTTATTCATTTTAAAAAAAATTGGCATAGTGTTCTCAATGCCAAAAAATAACTTTTTTCAGAACAGTTCGCCAAAAATTACTTTTATTTATTTTTTCAAAAATGCTTGGCGTAGTGTTCTCAATGCCAAAAAATAACTTTTTTCAGAGCACTTAACCAAAATTCATTCATACTATTTTTGTTTTATGAAAAATTAGAAGCTGAGCTCTCGCTACACGTAAAACATAAATTTTTTATTGGAACAGATTGCCAAAAGTCACCCACACTGGTCTTTATTCTGAAAAATTAATGATTGGCCTAACGTCCTCAATGAAAAAAATTAATTTTTAATCGGAACAGATTGCCAAAATTCGCCAAAAACATTTTTATTTTCAAAAATAATCGAGTTAATTTAAAATTAGAGAAAGTAATAAATTTTTTATTTAATTTTTTGCTAAAATTAAACCTCGTTGGTCATCATTCTGGAAAAGTAATATTTGGCCTAATGTTCTCAATGCCAAAAAGTGAATTTAAAAAACAAACTACTAAAAGATTTTTTTTCAGAACAGTTTGCCAAATTTCTGGCTTAGTGTTTTTAATGCCAAAAAGTAAATTTTTAGTAAGTATAAATTGCTAAAAATTATTAATTTTTATTTTTATTTACAAAATAAAATGATTGGCCTGGTGTTCTCACTGCTAAGAAAATTTTTTTTTCAGAACAGTTTGCCAAAGTTCATTCAAATTCATTTTTTGAAAATTTCTGGCTTAGTGTTTTTAATGCCAAAAAGTGATTTTTTAGTAAGTATAAATTGTTAAAAATCATTAATTTTTGTTTACAAAATAAAATGATTGGCCTGGTGTTCTCACTGCCAAGGAAAATTTTTTTTTCAGAACAGTTCGCCAAATTTTTTTTTAAAATTCATTTTTTGAAAATTTCTGGCCTGGTGTTTTTAATGCCAAAAAGTGATTTTTTAGTAAGTATGAATTGCTAAAAATCATTAATTTTTATTTTTGTTTACAAAATAAAATGATTGGCCTGGTGTTCTCACTGCCAAGAAAAATTTTTTTCAGAACAGTTCGCCAAATTTCATTCAAATTCATTTTTTGAAAATTATTTTAATGTTTTATAAAAATTATTTTTTAAATATTTCTTAAAATTTATTTTTCTTTGGTTTTTATCCCTCGAAAAAGAATGATTGGCACATCTTGCACTTAATATTTAAGAATTTTCGTAAAAAAGTGGATTGATGAAAACGGCATCGGATATCTTCTAAAAGCATCAGCTTTCTCAAAAGTCCTTTAAAAGTATTGAATAAAAATAGTCGGAGAAAAATACGCTTTTTTACTTTTAAAAAGAAAATTGAAGTGACAGCAATATGTTCAAAATTTTCTGCATTTTAAAATTACGAAATAATTATTATTAAAAATAAAATTTTATTAAAAAAACGAAAAATAAAATTTTATTTAAAAAAAATAAAATTAAATTTTATTAAAAAAATTAAAAATAAAATTTTATTAAAAAAACGAAAAATAAAATTTTATTAAAAAATTAAAAATTAAATTTTATTAAAGAATTAAAAATTAAATTTTATTTTTTTTAAATAAAAAAATTAAAATTGTAAACACATTTTGAAATAAGAAACTTTTTAAACCATAAAGGAAAATATTTACTTTTTCAAGAAAAAAATCTTTATTTTTTTAATTTTAAAATTTTTATTTATTTTATAAAGTTTTTTATTAAATTTGAAAGTTTTTATTTTTTTTATAAAAGTTAAAAAAAATTTTTTTTAAATTTGAAAGTTTTTATTTTTTTTAAAGTTAAAGATTTTTATTGTTTTTTAAAGTTAAAGATTTTATTTTTTTTAAATTTGAAAAATTCTTTAAAATGGTCCTGAAAAGAAAAAATTAATTTCAGCTCCTCCGAATCGATGCAACTCTAACACTTGCAAGAATTCTGGTGTTTGTCAGCAGTCATGGACTACAGTAAACTGCGATTGTTCGATGACTCCATTTTCTGGAGATTACTGTGACGAATTAGGGACAACATTTGAATTCGACGGAGACGGATCCTGTATCTACCACGAATTTCCGGCAAATCAAAGACCTTCTACAGTACACGACAGTCTGGTGTTGGGTTTTCAGACTGAGCAGTCCAACGGGGTTCTGGTGGGGGTTCAGTGCGGAGTAGATGGGGACTTTCTGACCCTCTACCTCGGGGGCGGACATCTACAAGTCAAATTCAGTCTCGGAAGTCAGACACACCACGTGAAGCTTCCGGACGAGAACCTCCACGACTCCAGATGGCATACGGTAAAACTTCGTCGAAGAGCAGCGAACTTGACGATTCAGTTGGACAACAAAATTCCAGTTAAATATTATCCGAAAGGCAAGTTCGAAATTTTGTAAATTCAATTCATTAAAAATTTCAGTTTTAAATTCAAAAAAATTAAATTTTTTAAAAATCTTCATTAATCACAAAACACCAAAATTATTTTTTTTGAAAAATGAATTCATTTTAATTATATAAAAATTAATTTATTCCAAAGTTGACTGTACTAAAATCTCACCGCGAAAATTTTCATTGATCACAGAACGCCAAACTTTTTAATAGAAAATGAATTTATTTCAAAGTTGACTGTTTACTAAAGTTTTAAAGAATCCCAGCGCGAAAATTTTCATTGATCACAGAACGCCAAACTTGTTAATAGAAAATGAATTTATTTCAAAGTTGACTGTGTACTAAAGTTCTAAAGAATCCCAGCGCGAAAATTTTCATTGGTCACAGAACGCCAAACTTTTTTTGATAGAAAATTAATTTATTTCAGTTGACTGTTTACTAAAGTTTTAAAGAATCCCAGCGCGAAAATTTTCATTGATCACAGAATGCCAAACTTTTTAATAAGAAATGAATTTATTTCAAAGTTGACTGTTTACTAAAATCTCAAAAAATCCCAGCACGAAAATTTCCACTGGTCACAGAACACCAAAGTTAATTTTCTACAAAGTGCTTATTGTTTGGGAATTTTCTATGGAAACAATTTTGTCACATTTTTAAATTCAAACCTTTTAGATGGACTGGCCACTTTGAACACTCAATGGAGAGTTTCCGTCGGAGCATCGTTCAATTCACTGCATTCGACCTCTAGAATACGGCACAGACGACATGTTAGAGTTTTTGATGAATTTAAAGGAAAAATTTCCGGAATCAACTTCAACGGGATCAGGATTCTAGATTTCTTTGCAAACGGTTTGTTTTTAAATTTTTAAATTTTTAAATTTTTTAAATTTCCACATTTTTTAAATTTTCATTTTTTTACATTTCTAAATTTTTTAAATTTTTACATTTTTAAAATTTTTTAAATTTTCAATTTTTCAAATTTTTACACTTTTTAATTTCTTAAATTTTTAAATTTTTAATTTTTTGATTAAAAATTTCTAAATTTTTTTGGTTTTTAAATTTTAAATTTTTAAATTTTTAAATTTTAAATTTTTTTTAATTTTAAATTTTTAGATTTTTGTGTATTTATGTATTTTCCACATTAGGAAATCTCTTACTGATGCCGTAGGCGTCAAATATAAGATCCTAGTTCGGGCTTTTGCCGTAGGCAATTGCAGCTAAAAATGCATAGAAAAGCCAGCACTCTCATTTTCGAGTTTTTATTTGAAAAACCTCATTTGTATTACTTGTGAAAATTCTCACCTGATCCCATGTAGGACTTCCGCGAAATTATTTGTCCAAAAGACCAAATTTATTTTTTAAAAAAATCATATTTAAAAAAAACAAAATTTATTTTTTTTTAAAAAACATATTTATTTTTAAAAAAATATTAATTTTTAGAAAAATTATATTTAAAAAAAACCAAATTTATTTTTTTAAAAAACATATTTATTTTAAAAAAAAATCATATTTAAAAAAAACATTTATTTTTAAAAAAATTATTTAAAAAAAAATCATATTTATTTTTTTTTTAAAATCATATTTATTTTTTTTTAAATTATGTTTATTTTTTAAAATCACGTTGTTGTGGAATTCAAAAATGGGCGTGATTAGAAAATTGAGACGAATTTCTTCGATTTCGAAATTTTTCGGAATTACTTTATTCGAAAAATTTCCTCGAGATGAAATTTTAAGTTTTAAAAATTTTAGAATCTTCATTAATTTTTAAAATCCAAAAATTTTCGAAGATTTCAAAGATTTTAAAAAGTTTTAAAATCTAAACTTTAAAAATTATTTTTCAGATTTTGGAGATTTTAAAAACTTCGAAAATTTTAAAATTCTAATATATCTAAAAAGTTTAAAAATTTTGAAAATTATTTATCAGATTTTGGAAATTTTAAAATTTTAATATTTTTAAAAACTCTAAAAATTGGAAATTATTTATCAGATTCTGGAGATTTTAAAATTGTAGTATTTCCAAAAAGTTCAAAACTTTAAAAATTATTTATCATACTTTGGAAATTTTTTAAATTCTAATATTTTTAAAAAGCTTAAAAAATTGGAAAATTATTTATCAGATTTTGGAGATTTTACAATTGTAGTATTTTTAAAAAGTTCAAAACTCTAAAAATTATTTATCAAATTCTGGAGATTTTTTAAATTTTAATATTTCTAAAAACTCTAAAAATTATTTATCAGATTCTGGAAATTTTACAATTGTAGTATTTTTAAAAAGCTTAAAACTTTAAAAATTACTCATTAGGTTTCTATTTTGTAAAAATTCGGAATTTTAACGGAAAGTTAATTATATTCCTGAAAGCGATGTTCGTTTTCGATGGTACTTGAGAGTCAAGCTTTCGATGGTGCTTTTCCTAATCCTATTGGGCTCATTTCCAATTTATGTCCATCACGAAAAGACGAAATTTAAAAAGATTGACCGACTTTTGGCATGTGAGCATCTTTTGTTTCAAATTTGTTTAGGCTTTTTTCCGTTTTTTGCCTTGGGGCATTTGAGTGGAATTGGATTACGTTTGACTTTTTTCACTTTACAAACCAACTTTTACTTCCAATTTTTAAAATTATTTTTCTTTCAATAAAATAATTTTTTTTTTGATTTTTCTTTTCAGGAGGAGATTCCGTGTTTTCCGTCGGCCGTCCGAAATTGGTCCACATGGCGACTTCAAGTCAAGGCCTAGAATCTGGTCTCTTCTCTCGGGTGAGTTCTTTTTTCTCCCGGAAATGCTCGACAAGTCCTTCGTTGACTGAAAGTGAAAATGAAAGCAGATAACGTGTGCTGCCAAAGAAAACTAACATTATTGGACTTGGCAGTAACCAAAAACGTCATTGTTGCTTCTTTTTCACCTTTTTTCGGTCAAAAAAAGTTAAATTTCTTAAAATAAGTAAAGTCACTAGTCGTCGATAGGGTACTTTGGGGTTATTAGGGTGTTTAAAGTACTTACAGGTACTGTATACGCAGTAATCAACCCTGTGTAATCCGAGTCGAAAAAGTTGACTTTAAAGTTTTGTAAGATTACGAAATCGTCAGATAATTGATCCCTATCAAGTTCTGAAAACTCGTGTTGAGACCATTTCGTGATAATAGGTTTAGTTTCATCTTATTAGTGAACTAATTCTTCTCAGACAAGATACTTTAGGATATTTAGGATCTAGTTAATATTTTTAAACACTTCCATATATAATAAGTAACCTTCGAGAGTAGATAGAGGATAGTGTACCCTATGTAACCCTATGATAGAAGATCCTATACTTCTCTAAACAGAATATATTTCTAAAAACTATTTTGAAACAGTACAAAATTACGAAATCGTCAGATAATTGATCCCTATCAAATTCTCAAAACTCGTGTTGAGACCATTTCGTAACAAAGTCATTCTTTAAATTTTACAATAATATCATTTTTGAATTCTTCAACACCCCAAAAACCTCTAAAATTTGTTTCGAAATTGATTTCGTAATAACACTAATTGTTGGTTTTTACTGCTATAATTGTTTACGAATTTTTATAAAATTACAAAACTGTCACGCAATCCAAGATTGTCACGAAGGCTATCTTGATTCCTAAAAAATTCCCCAATCTTCGTGTCAGGACAATTTTTTAGAAAATATTTCTTCCAAAATTTTATAATACTTTGACTTTTGCTTTTTAAAATTGGATATTTTTTACTTTTTAAAGTAGTTTTATTTTTTGAATTTATACAGTACTATGATTTTTATTTTTTAAATACCGTAGTTTTTTGAGTTTTTAGAATAATATGATTTTTAAAATATCTTAATTTTAAAAATTTTTACAATAATATAACTTGATTTTTTACAGTAATAATTTTTACTTTTTAAATACTGTAGTTTTCTAAGTTTTTAGAGTAATATGATTTTTAACTTTTAAATATCTTGATTTTAAAAGTTTTTACAATAATATAACTTGATTTTTTACAGTAATAATTTTTATCTTTCAAATACCATAGTTTTTCGAGTCCTTACAGTAATGTAACTTTTCCATTTTTTAGGTAGACCCTACTGTGGACGGATTCTTCTCAGCTGGTCCTCTTGATTGTCTTGCAGGAGAAAACAGACACGATTGTATCATCGAGGATTCAGATAACGGTTGGTATTTTTGGATTACTCCGACTTTAGAAAAAGCCACTTGATTTGGAGTGGTTTTTCGAAACTTGTATATCAATTTAAAATTTCTCAAAAAGTACATTCAGAATCTGTAATCCAATTTTTTTGAAGAATCTGAAAAATTTGTAATTTTCTAGAAATAGTTATAATAATTTGGAAAAAATTATTTAATCTTAAGAATAATTAGTTAAAAAGATGAGTTTGAAATAGTTCGAAAAATAAACAAAGTCGCTTAGCTTATGAGCGAAGTCGCTTAACTTATAAGCGAAGTTATTTAATTTATGGGCGAAGTCGCTTAATTTACAAGCGAAGTTATTTGACCTATGAGCGAAGTCGCTTAACTTGTGAGCGAAGTCGCTTAACTTGTGAGCGAAGTCGCTTAATTTACAAGCGAAGTCGCTTAACTTGTGAGCGAAGTTATTTAACCTATGAGCGAAGTCGCTTAATTTACAAGCGAAGTTATTCAATTTATGGGCGAAGTCGCTTAACTTAAGAGCGAATTTGTTTTTTTCGATTTCCTTTTAAAAAAATTAGACACACTCAATCTATAGAAAAAATATTTTTGTTTGCAAAAAAGAGTTATTGAATTTTTTTAAATTATAATTTTAAAGATAGTTTATTTCAAAATTCGGGAAAAATAAGCGAATTAGCTTTTTCGGTTTTTTGAAAATTGATATATGAAATTTCACACATTTCTTAAATTCCACCGATTTTGGAAATTATTTATGAAAAATAAATAATAATTTTTAAACATTCTAAAAAGTACAAAAAAGTTAAAATTTGTTTTTTTAAATAATTAAATTAAATTTTACATAAAATTTTGCAAATTTATGCAATTTTATCGATTTCGAAGAACTTTCAAAAAAATGGACAAGGAATTCTGAAAATGTACAAAATTAGAAAAATTATAATTTTAAAAAATGTCTTCGAAAAATTTTTTTTAATTTTCGAAAATTTAAAAAAAAATTATTTTTTTGAAGAAAAAAAATTTTCGAGTATTTTTGAAAATTTATTTTTTTTTAAATTAAGAAATTTTTGGAAATTTATTTTTTTTTTAAATTAAGAAATTTTTGGAAATTTTTTTTTTTTTAAATTAAGAAATTTTTGAAAATTTATTTTTTTTTAAATTAAGAAATTTTTGGAAATTTATTTTTCGAACATTTTGAAGAATTTACTTTTTTCGAACATGATGGATCCCGTCCAGGATTTAAAATAGGCAATAATACGGATATTTTTGCCATGACTTATTTGTTTGGCTCGAAATTAAACCATAGTTCGGGGATTAACTGGCAAAGAAGCGACTTACACTGAACACTACACCTTGAGAAGCTCTAGTTTCGGCCGTCTGAATTTCTGTTTACACATTGTTCGGAAAAGACAGATTCCCGCCCAATTAACGGAGCACTCGAGAGAATCGACACGGCGAGAAGCAGTTCCCCTGAGGCCGTGTTTCCGGAAATCGCAGACCCTCCCGGACACATTTCTTTGACTATCTTCTTGTTCCTTCAGGAGTCCGGCTTTCTTCAATCCCTACGGACCTCTTACTGCCGCAAAAAGTGTTGCAATTTCAGTCGCATCTTTTTGTTTCCCTCCGGCAATAGAAGCAGTTTTTAAAATTTAAATTTTTAACGGGTAAATTTCGAAATGTACCAACTTGGAACTACAGTAATACCTATATTATGTCTTCTGGAATGGGATTCTCCAAGATGTTCGGAACACTCTCTAAAAGTCCCCCCACCAAAATTCCCCTCGAGAAAAGACAAAATTCCAGGATTTTTCACTCCTATTGTTCCTCAAATTCTCGCTGAGACAACAACAAAAAAATTAACAACTTCGACGACCTTGATTCCTTCTACATTACCTCCTACAAAAACTACAGTAATTATTCAACCAGAAACAACTATTTTTGCAAAAGCGATTTTTGAAACAGGTTGGTTTTTTTTAAATTACTGTAGTTTTTTGGAATTTTTGCTGTGCGCGCTGTAGAATTTTTTATTTTTTTATTTTTGCACAATTTTTTATTTTTATTTTTTTTCCATTTGTTTCACCGGTTTCAGCCCGAGTTCAACCACGATCCACAAAAGCACCTACTGGAAGCACAGTACCCCAAGAACCCCCGTGTCCTCCGGAGACTTCTTCGACAACGACTAAATCGGTCAGAGTCGCCAGTTCTGGACCACATGAATTGGACAAACTTTGGATCGATGTTGAATCAAAGTCAAAATGGAATCGGAAAACAACTACCCCCGACCCCAACCCCAAACCTACCCCAAAGTCTAGTTCTGGCACGACTTTGAAGTACCTCAAAGTCATAACAACGAAAAAAACCAAATTCGAAATCAACAAAGATGTTCCACTTTATGATTCCAACGACTCCGAAAGCGAAGACGAAGATGAATCTGGACTCCCTAAGGGTGATGCCATCGATCGACCGATAACCCTGCACTTGCACGAATACGGTATAGCGCGCACAGCAGTTTTTATTTTTTTGGTTTTATTTTTGGTTTTTTTTAGGACCAAGTACAACAACCAAATCGATTCTCAGAATGCCAACAACGCCAGACAGCGATTTGTCCATGTACGCTGTCCGTCCGACTACCCCTATGGGTCCTTTTTTGACAACTACCCAACCGTATTCGATTAATGCAAATACGGATTTTCCTAGAACACCGATGATCCTTATTGCCTCAGGATTAGTTATTGCAATTATTTCAATATGTGTTATTTGGGTGTTTTGTTGTCGACAACAAGGCCAAAATTCGCCCGATTCAAAACCTCCTCCAAGTGCAATCGCCGCTGGCTATGCCCCCATACCCTCGGAACCCAGTCCACCAGATCCTCGTTGTCATGAAAATACTACTTTACCGTTAAACGGACATTGCAACGGAAAAACTGTCAGCAATGGAATTTCTGCTCCACTTTTGCTTTCTCAACCACCTCCGGAAAGAAAAAAAGATTTCAAAGAATGGTATGTCTGACCAAAATATGAACAATGCCGAAGTTTTTGAGGATTTTAAAATCAATATTGAAGTAAAATTTGCAGTTTGCACGCAACATTCACGCAGCCCGGATAGTTATTTATCTAAATTACGAAATTTTAAAATTAAATTCCGCAGCTTGCGGGCAATATTTAAATATATTAACATGTTTTAAATTTAAATCTGCAGTTTGCGGGCAACCTTGGGGCGAATCGACTAATTCTATATCTGGAATGCCGGTTTCGAAATCTAAATTAATTTCGCAACTTGCACGCAATATTCTGGCAGCTTCCATACTTAAATTATGAAATTTCGAAATTAAATTTCGCAACTTTCGGACGGATCGACAAGTTTAAAATCGTTCTTCGATTTAATTTCCATAATTTTAATCCTACCGTATGGTCCTGTCATAAAACAAGGATCCAAAATGGAGAATTTTTCACATTTAAAAAATCTTATTAACTTAATTTAAATACATATTTGAAGAAAATTTTTAAAGTTCCCCAACAACTGCGAATCAATTTTCCACCACATAAAACCAAAAATAACAGCATTCATTATGTTCAATACCATAATTACATCCTTATTTATTACTTATAAAGAAATTTAAAAATAACAATTTTTAGAAATTTAAATTAAAAAATTTTAAAAATAACAATTTTTAGAAATTTAAATTTAAAAAAAAAACGATATTTTTGAAATCATCATTTTTTAATTTTAAAAATAACAATTTTTGAAAATTTAAATTAAAAAATTTTAAAAATGATGATTTTAAAAAAATCTTTAAAAATAATAATTTTTAAAATTAAATTTTTTTTAAAAATGATGATTTTAAAAAATTCTTTAAAAATAATAATTTTTTAAATTAAGTTTTTTTTAAAAATAATAATTTTCAAAATTAAATTTTTTTTAAAATCTTAACTATCCGATTTGCGCCAATGTTGAGGGCAAAGTGCAAAATTTTATTTTTATTTTTATTTTGAAATCCTCGAAATTCGGCAAAATTATGTTTGCTCAATTAGTTTTTTGTTTTTTTCGAGCTCAAAACCATTCCGTTCATCAGATATTAATTTAAATGTACAAAATTGGTTTTTGTTTGAATAAAAATTTATTTTAAATCCAAATCCAGTGTTGATTGACATGGAAATTTCGAAATTTTAGCCTTGGACAAAAAGCTTAATTCAGAACAGAAAATTAAGGGCTGTACGACGGTTGCCTTCCAGCGACATTTGCTTCCTGATTTTTTCCTTTTCAGTTTCCACTGATTTCAAAATTTTTCAAGATTAATTTTTTCTTAACTGAAATATTAATTTAACTACAAAAAATCAATATAAAAACGAAATAAATTTTGTGAAATAAAAAGAGTAAATGTTGTACAAGTTCATGTTTTTTTAATTTTTTGATTTCCACTGATTTCGAAATTTTTCAAGATTAATTTTTTCTTAACTAAGATATTGAGTTATTTAACTACAAATAATCAATATAAAAATGAAATAAATGAGGTAAATTTTGTGAAATAAAAAGAATAAATGTTGTACAGATCCGTTTTTCCTCTTTTTCAATTTCCACTGATTTCGAAATTCTTTTTAAATTGATTTTTTCTTAACTAAGATATTGAGTTAATTTAGTTATAAAAGAATCAATATAAAAATGAAATAAATGAGGTAAATTTTGTGAAATAAAAAGAGTAAATGTTGTACAAGTTCATGTTTTTTTAATTTTTTGATTTCCACTGATTTCGAAATTCTTTTTAAATTAATTTTTTCTTAACTAAGATATTGAGTTAATTTAGTTATAAAAGAATCAATATAAAAATGAAATGAATTTTGCGAAATAATAAGTAAATGTTGTACAAGTTTATGTTTTTAAAATTTTTTGATTTCCATTGATTTCGAAATTTTTTAACTGAAATATTAATTTAACTACAAAAAATCAATATAAAATGAAATAAATGAGATAACTTTGCGAAATAGAAGGAGCAAATGCCGTACAGCCAAATTAAGGGTCTCTTGAACACGAACGGCGATGGTAATTCGGGTCTTTAACGAAGTTAGGATTCTCAATGTGTCCCGATTTTTCTTCGTTATGCAAGTGAAAATTATGAAAGTCGTTCATTTTCCAGTAGAAGAAGAATATCACAAAATATATTTCAATTTATTAAAGAATTTTAAAATGAGGGAAATTCAGAAACTTGAAAATCTGAAAATTTTTTAATTTTTAGAAATTTTTAAAATTCTACAAAATTAAATAAAATTTTGGACTTTTTTATAACTTCACAGTTCCTGGAACTTTTCAGAATCCGGTGGAAATTTTTTAATTCTTCAGAATCCAGTGAAAATTTTCAGAATTTTACAAAATTGAATAAAAATTTAAACTTTTTCAGAATTTCAAAGATATCTCTGAATTTTTTCAGTATCATGCAAATTTTTAGAATTTTATAAAATTGAATAAAAGTTTTTAATTTTTCAAAAATCTTACAAAAGGTTTTAGAACTTTTTAGAATCCAGTGGAAATTTTTAGAACTTTATAAAATTGAATAAAAATTTAAACTTCTTCAGAATTTCAAAGATATCTCTGAATTTTTTTAGTATCATGCAAATTTTTAGAACTTTATAAAATTGAATAAAAAATTTTAATTTTTCAAAAATCTTACAAAAGATTTTAGAACTTTTCAGAATCCAGTGGAAATTTTTAGATTTTACAAAATTGAATAAAAATTTTAACTTTTTTAGAATTTCAAAGATATCTCTGAATTTTTTCAATATCTTATACAAATTTTTATAATTTTACAAAATTGAATAAAAATTTAAACTTCTTTAGAATTTCTTAGAAGCTTCTAAAATTCGACAATTTCTGTAATTTTCCAGAATCCAGTGTGAACTTCCAAAATTTAATTTTTTAACTTCATAAAAAATTAAGGAACTTTTTTGAGACAATTTTCATTAAAATTCATTTTTAATTTTAACAATATTTTAAATAATTTATAAGTTTCAACATGGACTTTATTTTATGACGACAAAAAATAATTTTTTTCACCTGTTTGTTCTTATTTTTGAAATCCATTAATTCAAATTTTCCAAACTTACTGTAGATTTAAAATTGCACAAATTATTTTTTATTTTTTTTAAATTTATTAATTTTTTTTTATTTTTTTAATTTTTAAAATTTATAAATTTTTTTTTATTTTTTTTATTTTTTTTTATTTTTCTTAGATTTTCTTATTAATGCCTAAAATACCATCTGTTCAAAGTCCAAAAAAGAGTAATTATCTATAATTTGAGCCTTCAGATGAAGTTTTTGTTTTTGAATAACTCGTTTTTTCAAAGTTATTAAACTTTACATTGGAATTTCTCAGATTCTTGAAGATTCTGAAATTTTCGAAGATTCTACAGTACCTTTCGGAAGACTTTAAAATTATTTAAAATTCTGAAAATCCATTTTAAAAAAATTTAAAAACGTTTATTTTTAAATTTATTTAAACATAATTTTTTAAAGATTTTTGGATTTTTTTGAAGATTCTGAAATTTTTTAAAATTTTATAGAAATTTCGAAATTTTTCTAAAATAAATTTTCAAATTTTTTAAAACTTCCAAAATTTCATCGACACTTTTTGGAACACTCCGTATTTCTGTGAAAATTCCCAGAATCCTAAAATTTTCCAATCTCTCATGAAATACTTTGTAAATTTTTCTGAATTTCTTAGGAAATTTCGAAATCTTATAACTTCCTGGAAAGTTTTATATTTTATAAAAATTTTAAAAATTTTAGAATTTTTTGAAAATTTAAAAAATTTTGAGGATTTTGTAAAAATTTCAAAAAATATTTTTAAAATTTAAAATTTTTCAAAATTCCTAAAGTTTCTGAAATTTTTTAGAAATTTCGAAAATTATTTTTGAAATTTTTTCGAATTTTGTGGAAATTTCTAAAAACTTCTGAAATTTTTGAAAATTGCATAGTTTCAGAGTTTTTTAGATTTTTCAAAGTCCATTTTTGAGTTTTAAAGTCCTGCGAAATGCCAAAGTCCGGAAGTTTAAAAATCCCAGAAATCCTGACGAAACAGTTTCGTAATAAAACCCGTTTCTAATTTCCACAATAATCTGATTCTTTAAATTTTTGACAAGGATTACTCAAACGTCGGATTTATTCGTTTAAATCCTTCCGGAGATCCCATTGAATAAGATCTTTTCTATTCACTGAACCAGCTTTATTAATGTTTTTATTTGCTTCAAAGAGCCTTAGGCAGTTTTCCGTTTCTCGAGGGGCTGCCAGTCGCTAAGGTGATTACTTACCTGTCCGACTTACCTATCCGACTTACCTATTTCTTCGCCAACGCCAAACTTGCCCCAGGAGACCAGTTATTTCCACTCGCGCAGGCACGTGTGCCCCTTTTCCCATTCTCTCGTGAGTACCAACTTTCCACTTTTGTTCGAAATTGATTTTGTTCATTTTCTGAATATTTTTAATGTTCGAAGTTTTTAAAGTTTTAGAATTTACTTACAATTTTTGGATTTTTAGGATCACAGAAAGTCAATATTTGTAATTTTCAGAAGTTTGTAAAACATTACAACTTTCTAAAAGCTCTAAGGATCTTCAGAATCCCATGAAGATAATCCTAAAAATTTCTACAAACTTCTGGAGTCCTTTAGAATCCTCTAGTGACAATGTTTCGAATTTTTAGAAATTTCAAAATTCTAATAAAAAATTTTACAACTTTCTGAATCCCTGAAGGATCTTCAGAATTCCATGAAGATAATCCTAAAAATTCTTAGATACCTCTGGGGTCCTTCAGAATCCTCTAGTGACAATGTTTGGAATTTTTAGAAGCTTCCATAATTAAGTTTGAAATTCCGAAAATTTCATTAAAGCTTCTAGAATCCTCAAGGATTTCCTGAAGGTAATAAGGGAGATTTTCAGAAGCTTCTGAAGTCTTTGAAACTCTTCTGGGGATTTTCGAAATTCAATGACACAGCTTTTAGAATCTTTGGAAATTCCACAGAAGTTTTTAGAAGTCAATGGAAGAGTCTGAAATTTCGAGAATCTTCCAGAATCTTGGGGAGAAATTTCGAGAATCTTCTGTAATTCTATGAAAGTTTTCAGAATCTCATAGTACTTTCTAGAACCTTATAGTACTTTTTAGAATCTTATAGTACTTTTCAGAACCTTATAGTATTTTCCAGATTCTTATAGTACTTTTCAGAACCTTATAGTGTTTTCTAGAATTTTATAGTACTTTTTAGAATCCTATATAAACTTCCAGAATCTTATAGTACTTTCTAGAACCTTATAGTATTTTCTAGAATCTTATAGTACTTTTCAGAACCTTATAGTGTTTTCCAGAATCTTATAATACTTTTTAGAATCCTATATAAACTTCTAGAATCCTGTATAAACTTCTAGAATCCTATATAAACTTCTAAACTCTTATATAAACTTCCAAAATCCGCTTTAATCTTCCAAAATTTTTAAAATGTTCTTATATCTAAAATTTACAAATTTTTAGAAAAATTTAGAGCAGCATATTATTTCTAAATTATATAATAGCATGATTTATTTTAAAATTTGCTTTAAATAAGCACTTTCGTGAGGACTGAAAAGGTTATTTTAAAATATTTCCAGGTCTGTTTTTTGTTTCCTGCCAGATCCGACGAGTACAATAAAAACTCAAAAATTTGGGTAAATTTGTATTTTTTCACACTGATGCTTATTTGCATCTGAATCCGAAGGAAGAAAGATGGGGGGCTTGATGAGCTCCTGTCAATCAGAGGAAGCTAGGGAACAACAACAGAAATCAAAAGCTATCGAAAAACAGCTCAATCAGGATAAACGGGCTGCTTCTGCCATCATCAAGTTGCTTCTTTTAGGTTCGTCTTTTTCAATTTTTAAAAATAATTTGTTTCCAATAAGATAGTTTAGGATATTTAGGATCTAGTTAATATTTTTAAACACTTCCATATATAATAAGTAATCCTCGAGAGTAGATATGGGGTAGTGTACCCTATGTAACCCTATGATAGAAGATCCTATACTTCTCTAAACAGAATATATTTCTAAAAACTATTTCGAAATGGCACAAACTTACGAAATCGTCAGATAATTGATCCCTATCAAGTTCTGAAAACTCGTGTTGAGACCATTTCGTGATAATAGGCTTAGTTTCATCTTATTAGTGAACTAATTCTTCTCAGACAAGAGATTTTAGGATATTTAGGATCTAGTTAATATTTTTAAACACTTCCATATATAATAAGTAATCCTCGAGAGTAGATAGGGGGTAGTGTACCCTATGTAACCGTATGATAGAAGATCCTATACTTCTCTAAACAGAATATATTTCTAAAAACTATTTCGAAATGGCACAAACTTACGAAATCGTCACATAATTGATTCCTATCAAATTCTGAAAACTCGTGTTGAAATACTTTCGTAGCACTAGTTTTAAGTGAATTTTAAAAATAAATTAATTTTTCTTTAACAGAAGTCTTTGGGGTTAGTTAGGATATTTTCAATATAAAAATGTTTTATATATAACCGTTAACCCTGAAAAGTAGATGCAGGATTCTATACCCTATATAATCTTCTAAAACATCTTAAATCCTGGACAGAATATATTTTAAAACAATTTAATTTTAAAATCATGCAAAATTACGAAATTATTCAAAACTAAAATTTCTCTGTAGTCTAGCTCAATTCCCAAAAGTTCATCTGCAAAAAATTTCACAAAAATTTTTTTGAATTTTTTAATGATATATTTTTTGTTTTGCGAAATAAGTAAAAAAACTAGTTTTCTGGAAGCCCACTTACTGTATACTAGTAAGATTAGAGAGCATCATCTAAGCTTCTGGAATTGTTTAGGCTCCATTGAGCGTTTTAGGAAAATTACGTACACAAGGAATATTTTTTAATGTTTGGTCTTGAATGGAAAATTCTCGTCGAAATTACTTTTTAAACACTTTATTGTGTAAATTTTTACAATGGTAATAATTTTACAACTTTCGAGAATTAAGCAAAAAGTTTGATTTTTAACTTTTGGTCCTAAGTGGAAATTTTTAAAAATTCGCAACTAGGTAATTTTTATTGTTTATCATTTTAGAACCTTCTAGAATCAATGTAGAATTTCACTTTTTCGATCCCAACTGGAAAATTACAGAAATTTAAGTTGAATTATTCTTTTTGATTCTTGTGACTAAAATTTTTGTTGATTCAAGGAAATTTCGAAACTTTAATTTTTTACAATTTTTAATATTCTTGATAATTGTTAATTTTCACAATGTATAAGCATTAATTACCTCTATTATGTATTTTTTAATTAACGTCTTTTCGTGAAACGTAAAAGTCATTCTCACAAGTTGCCTGAGGCTAATCGATCATGTGCTTTCCTTATTCTCACAGTGTTACTTTGCCGGGGGCGAAACGGACGTTTACCTCTGTTTCACGGGTGATTATAGGCTTAAAGAGTGCCTCTGTAGTCCCTGAGGTTTGTGATGAATGGGGTGGGAATCGGAAATGAGTAAATACAGGTCCATTTTTTAATTATTAAGTTTATTTTCGCTTTTTGTTACTGCGACGTAAGCAATGTCTGGGATACTGGAAAAATTTAATTTTCCAGAATAATGGAGCATAAATTTGATTAAAAATAACGATGTAAAATAGATGCCTAAATATGGTCGGAATTACACAATTTGTTCAAAGAAGAGTCATTCTTTGAATTCCCATAAGTCAACAACACTGAATGGATTTCAATAATATTGCTGCTTTCAGGTGTCTTTCCTTCTTATTGTGATGACAATTACAGTAGGATTAAATATTAAGGATTTTAAGGGGTGTGGGGGAAGACTTTCCTTCTTAAAAATAGGCAAATTGATCCTTTAAACAATACAAAGTAATTTTTCTAATAAGACGGAACACTTCTTTTGAGGACGAGTACAGTGATTTTTGAAATAAGATGTCAAAGCACAGAACCTAGTCAGGCAACATGGGGGAACACCTTTCTTCTTTAAAGATGAGTAAAATGGTCTTTAGCGTAAGACGTCAAAACATAAGGACTAACTTTGTAACATAGAGAAACAGTTTTCTTCTTTTGTAAATAAGTAATTATTGGGACAGAACAGTACAACTTGAAATCTAACTTTTCTAATGAGAGGGAACACCTTTCTCCTTTTAAAGATGAGTAAAGTGGTCTTTAGTATAAGACGTCAAAACATAAAGACTAATTTCGTTACATGAGGGAAGTTTTCTTCTTTTCAAAGATGAATAAAATGAGCTTTGGGTAGGACACTAAAACTTGAAATCTAGCTTCACAGTGATGGGGAACACTTTCTTTTAGAAATATGTGGAGTTTAGAACAAGATGCCAAATTTCAAAACTTCTACAGTGTAAAAACTTCCAAATGTTATCTTTTCCTTTTAAACGCTTTAAATTTCATTACTTTCTGCTATAGAATAAAATAGTAATTTAAATTTAATAAAAAAGAATTATGAAAATCCATCCTGTATTCGAAAGAACTACAGTGATTTGTAAACTTCTCTAAAATGCAATAATTCCAATATTAATCGGATTTTGATAATTCTTCCTTTGTGATATTAACTTTTATCGTTTGTATGATTGAAAACTGTAGTAGTCTTAGAGACCAAAGGTTTTCAAATACGAGGGAAAAATTTCACATATTTCTCGTGAAAGTGGGTTTTGAAACAGAACACCAAAGATTAGAACGTACCTTTATGACACGATAGGAAATGCTTTTCTTTCATTAAAGAAAGTCAAATAAGTTTTTAAAGAAAATACAAAAACTTGAAACCTAATTTCATAGCATGATAGGGGCCAGTTTTCTTATTTTAAAGAAAGTAAAGTAAGTTTTGGAATAGAACGTCAATGTTTGAAATTTCCTTCTACAGCGTAATAAAGACCACTTTTTGTTTTGTAAAAACAAAGTAATAAACCTCACAACATGGTACCAAAACTTGTAATCCAATTTCATCACAAAACAAAAACCACTTTTTATCTTTTAAAAGGTGCAGGAAGTTATTTAAAAATATCAAACTAGAAAATTCCCTATTACGTAAGCACAATTCTTGAATGTTATGTTCCTCGATGAAAATCATTCTTAACTTTACTCCTCATTGATGTCAAAGAAAATATCAACTTCATTTACATCCAACAAAAAATAATTACAAATATTCATTCGATATTTGATGAATGAGAGTTATTTAAAAGTACAACTTCCTTAGAGTACTTACAATTGTATACCAATCGTAGAATACAAAATTTTTAATCAACTTTTTTCAGGAGCTGGAGAATGCGGAAAGTCTACAGTACTCAAGCAGATGCAGTGGGTTTTTTAATTTTTAGACGAAAAATCTGACATCATTGGCACCAATGTTCGATAATTCAATTTTGATTTTGTGCTGGTCTTGTTACGGAAATTTCCATCATTTTTAAATTTCGTATAGTTATTTATACTTCGGCAAAAAAGTCTTATAGTTCCCTGAAATGAATGAAAACCTTCAGGATTTTGCACAGCAATGGATTTTCGGAAGAGGAAATTGCCGAAAGAAAAGCAGTCGTCTACAGTAACACAGTAACCTCAATGGCTGCGATCCTGAGGGCAATGGATAACATCCTTCATGTTCCGCTGGAAGATCCGGATAGAGAACGAGAAAAAGCTCTGATTTTCAAAGTCGTGGATCAGTCGGAAGAAAATCAACCCTTCACTGACGAAGTCGCCAACGCTTTGATGAATCTTTGGGGAGACAAGAATGTCCGAAAAGCTTACGACATGAGAGCTGAATACCAGTTGAACGACTCCGCTAAATAGTTTGTTTTTTACTTTAAATCGTTTGATGAAATAATTTCAGTTTTCTGGATTCCGTGAGCAGAATCCACGAACCTGGCTACAGACCAACGGAGCAGGACATTCTGTATTCTCGAGTAGCTACTACCGGAGTTGTGGAAGTGAAATTTAAAATCAAAGACTTGGATTTTAGGTTGGTTTTTTATTTACGAGTTTATAGCGCCTCAAATGTCGAAATCAAAATTAAATTGGCAACTGTCACTTGATATTCAGCCAAATTGGCTGGCTCACAAGTTTCGCATTTAAATTTATAACTATCTCGAAATTAACTTCGCAACTTGCACGTAATATTCGGGCAAGTGAGTAGTTCGAAGTTGTTCTGTAATTTAATTCCTGTTATTTCATCTAAAATCTATCCAGCTCTTTATGCCTCTAAAGATGATCATCTACACCAGATGAGCTTTTTTAGCACCTTAAATCATCCCATTATGTCATTCCAAATCGCATTCATATCTGCAATCAATTTTCGAATGGTTAGTAGCAAATTAATTTTCCGTCACACATAATTGCAATTACAGTTAATGATTGAATTACGCCCTTTCTCACAACTCATAGACAAAAAGTTTTAAAAAAATCTAGAAAATTTCATTTTCAGAAATCCAAATAAACCAGAATAAACGAATTCACCATAAGGTTGCGCGCAAGGTGCATATTTCGACTTGGTTTTCGAAAAGCACTTTTGGTAAATTATTGCGCATGAATGAGGGACGAAAAAAGTAAAATTCTGGTGGAGACGGGATTCGAACCCGCGCATCCGAAGATACCAGCGCCTAAAGCTGGCGCCTTAGACCACTCGGCCACCCCACCACGGGGAGAGGAAGCGAATGACTCGTCGCAATCAGACCAGGTCCAATGGACTGTTTGTCATTTTTAAAAAGAGACAAATAATAAATTTGGGAAATAAAATCATTTTCCTGCAAAAAATAACAATAATTCATACCTGAAACGATGGGCTTTGTAATACTTAACATATTCTCAATAATTTGATACAAATTCAGTCGGAGATGAAATGAATTCAGGGATTTCTTTAATAATACCAACTTCCTATTGCACAAAGTTAGACAGCATAACGTTAATCATGTGCTACAATCAAAATAAGTTCTTATTCTTGATCCATAAGTAGAGGAAATTTCAAAAAACCAGCAAAGTTTATGGGACATAATAAGTTGAATGAGAATCCCAAGCGATTTGTCAGTGTTGCACATAAAGCCAAAATTTTGTTTTTACGCACACTACTTCTTTATTCTTCGTTGTGCGAGAAATTTTCTTAAATAAAGATTGATGACAATACGGAAGCTGAGTCTGCGCATCGAAAAGTATCAATCCTTCAGTGTCTCACTAATGCTTGAAGGGAACGGCTACCTTAGAGCAATCAGACCAGGTTGAATGAACCATCTATTTCTTTAACAGAGACAAATAATTTGCAAAGCAGAATCACTTTTTTACAGAAAATATTTACTTCTACAGTGATTTTTACAGAGTGGAAAACCAGTAATGTGCATTTACGGGGAAAGTAAATCAATGAAATAATTCAAATTTCAGAGTTTTCGATGTCGGAGGGCAGAGATCTGAACGTCGTAAATGGTAATTTTTTATATTGAGAAAACTAGGTGTTTGTGGAATCTTCAGCAATCTAGTGGATAGTTTAGAGGTTGGAGAACAACAAACAAGCTTCTGGAGTCTTTTAGGATCTCTTGAGCAATGCTGAGGCTTTTTGATAACATATGGGAATTCTCGGAACATTCTAGAATTTTCGAGAAAATTTCCAAACTTCATGAAGTAGAATTCTAAATGACTCTTGAAACTGTGTCAAGATAATTTCGCATCTTTATTTCTAATTTTTATAACGAAACTGAACTGCAGGATTCATTGTTTCGATTCTGTCGAAGCCATTATCTTCATCACAGCCATCAGCGAATACGATCAAGTGTTATTTGAAGACGAAACCACGGTATCTCAGTAAAACAAAAATTAAACTAACTTTGTCCTTGCAGAACCGTATGATAGAGTCGATGCAGCTCTTCAGCTCCATCTGCAACAGTTCCTGGTTTCTTCAGACAGCCATGATTCTCTTCTTAAATAAGAAAGATCTCTTCATGGAGAAAATCCAACGCGTTAACATCACCACCTGCTTCCCCGATTACGAAGGAGGTCAGAACTACGATGAAGCTGTGGCTTTTATAAAAATGAAATTCGCCGAGCTCAATTTGCATCCCGATAAGAAAACCATCTAGTAATTTTTAAGTAACCTTGAATACAATCAATTAACTGTTTCAGCATGCATGAAACTTGTGCCACAGATACGAATCAAGTGCAGTTGGTGATTTCCTCAGTCATCGACACGATTATCCAGAAAAATTTGCAAAAAGCTGGAATGATGTAAGAAATTCTCTTAAATTAACTTTTTCAATTCGGACAAATATGAATTTATTTTGTATGAATAATTTGGGCTTGATTTTTTATTGAAAAAATTTTAATTAAAGAAAAACCTCGATGTCGAGTTCTTCTTGAGTAATAAAAAGGAAAAAACTTTCCATTCGAGATTAACTTAAGGAATTTCTTTGTAATTTTTTTAATACTAAGCTTTTAATTAAAATGACGTTACTTTTAATTCGTTTCTATATTTTTGAAACTTTAGAAATTCCTCGGCATACCTAGATTTGACTTTGTATGAAAAATACTGAAAACAATGCGATTTGCTTTCAAATTAAAAATATAGAAGAATGAAAGTTATTGACTCTCGAATGGAAAAATTACTTCCTTATATCGCTCGTCATAATAATCTGTGTTTGAGTTCCACCTTTTAATTAGTGGGATAGCAGTTGCCGGAGAAACAACCAAATCCGGAAGGGCAAGAGCTATTGTCAATGCAAGGTTCTAAAGCGGAGGGGGGAAGGCACTGGTCATGGATGCAAATGTTACCAGAAGGACAGAATCCATTAATACAAGGAACTGAAGAATCTTGGAGAGATTTGCATTGGCTTTGAATGCAAGCGAATCCAGAAGGGCATTGGGAATTGGAGATGCAAGCAGATCTGCGGAATCTAGTTTTGATGACAGAAGACTCAGACGGAGTCTTGGAAGCATCAATTGACAAACAGCGGTTATTCTTGCAGTAGTATCCTGATGGGCATTGTCCATCCGTACAACCTGTTGATGATTCAACAGAAGGGATTTTGTTCTTATTTCCTGTGGGGTAGCACAGTCCATTCCAATTACAGTAGTATCCAGGGGGACAGTCTCCGTCAATACATGGCATACCTGGGTATCCTGTGACATAATCCGAAGTAGTACCGTATCCATAAGGAGTTGTAGAGTCATAATTAGGATAGCATATATCATCCCAACCACAATAATATCCATTAGGACATTCCCCTCCAAAACAAGGCATTCCAGGGCCATATGTTGATCCTATATCAGAAGTACTAAAACCATAGGTATAGTATGTAGGCGATTCTTCTGCAATGAGATTACAGTAATTTTCAATACACTGATACCCAGAAGGGCATTGGGAATTGGAGATGCAAGCAGATCTACGGAGTCTAGTTTTGATGACAGAAGACTCAGACGGAGTCTTGGAAGCATCAATTGACAAACAGCGGTTATTCTTGCAGTAGTATCCTGATGGGCATTGTCCATCCGTGCAACCTGTTGATGCTTCAACAGAAGGGATTTTATTCTTATTTCCTGTGGGGTAGCACAGTCCATTCCAATTACAGTAGTATCCAGGGGGACAGTCTCCGTCAATACATGGCATACCTGGGTATCCTGTGACATAATCCGAAGTAGTACCATATCCATAAGGAGTTGTAGAGTCATAATTAGGATAGCATATATCATCCCAACCACAATAATATCCATTAGGACATTCCCCTCCAAAACAAGGCATTCCAGGGCCATATGTTAATCCTGTTTCAGAAGTACCATAAGTATAGGGAAAGTATGTAGGCGATATTTCTTCGAGAACACAAAGATCATTGACGCATGAATAACCCTGAGGACAAGATTCTTCCAAGCAGGATTCTGCGATGTTCTCCTGACTTTTTACAAAAAAGCAGAAAAAGGAAAAGATGAGAATTTTGATCATTTTTAGAGTTCGGAGTTTATTTCGACTTCAGAACTGCTTCTTTATATAAACAGTCAGGTCGAAGATTAATAAATTTACCTTGACATCTACAAATCCAGCTGCGTAATCACTGGAATCCGTGGTTGTATTGGAATTAATACCGGAAGCTTAATTAAAATTCAATTTTTTATTTCCCAAAAACGAAAATCAGTGGATATCTGTTTAAAGAATATTTTTACGTGCAATCTGTTTATTTGTACAGTTAAAATCGAATGATTAAATTCTTAAAAATTAATCTTTGATGACTATAAATAAAATTCCGCTGTCCATAAATTTAAACGCCCATGCTAGTGATTTCAATTTCTACCATTGCAGGCACTGTTTCAAATTACAGCTCAATTCATCTTCAAATTTAAGCTTAAATGAATAAACACAGGTATAAAGTAATATGTCATATAGCATGTGATAGTATTTCACCTTTTATGGTTCTAGATATTTTAACTTTTACATAAACTCACCTCTTACGCTTATAGGCCACTCATAGACCTTTAACCTCTGTTCATTACTACCCATACACTGGAGTAATTAAACTTTATAGTATAAAGTAAAATATAATAAAAAAAGCAATAACGTTTCATTTCTCATGATACTTAATTTATTACTTTTTATAAATCTGTTCCAGATTGTTTCAAATAATATAGAATTTAAAATTTGTTTATTGTCATAATTAAAGTTAGGCAATTAAATACAGTGAAAGGTAGTATGGGTTGCACTATAAAAGAGCTTTTCCTTTCGATTACACCAAATATTTTATTTTTTACACAAACTCAACTTCTACAATATAGAAATTGTTCAATGTCAAATTTATTTATTTTTATATTATAACTAAATTTTATAGTAAAAAGTAATATGTTGTAGAAAATACAAATTTCAGTTTTTATATATGAACTTAATTATTTTACTATCTACCTTTAGACAAAGTGGTTGTTTTTAGAAACTCCGTAAAATATTCTAAAAATCACTTTGAAGATTAGCAATAAGAAATCGATAAAGTTATAAATGCTCATTTCTATCATATTGTTTATTTAAAATACACCAAAAATAGTTGCTAGGAAAGATGTAGTGATTCATAACTCCCTCAGGCAAAATGTTGAGATCAGGTGGGTCAATACTACAAGGATTACTTAATGTAACTCAAAATATCCATCTTCTATGTTAGTAAAAGCAGTTATTTTGCAGTTTTTCATAAAACAAAAACTTAGAAAAGGAAAAACAATTTTTATCTCTTAATATGTTTAATTAATTAAAGTTCCCATATCAACTTTAAAAACATACAAATTAAAAAAGGTGTTTATGCTTATTTTGAAAAAATATGACAATTCTATTACCTATGAGTTGTGGAATAGCTTCTTCTCGATTTCACGATAGGAGTTTAATATTGCATATGTTATTTGTAAAAATACAATATTTTAAACAAGCTCTATAAAGTGACTAATGCATTCAATTACCTTTATAAAAATGTAAACAAATGAATTGGGCACTATTGACCTTTCACTTCCAGACTGATTTCCCATAGAAATGAAATTCGGTAGAGAATAATTTCCAAAAAGCCAAAAATAGAATGCAGCACTGAGGATTTCCAGGACGTCTGTGACTCCAGTGCTAACCGAGCCTTACCGCATTTGGCTGGATCAAACAGATGCTGTGGGTTCATATTTATAAACGTTGGAAAAACCGAGCAAGATTAATTTGCATGTTTTTTCCTCTTTTGAGAACCTACCGAAAACATTTTCCGATTGAATTTTAAACTAAATTGGAGTTGAATACTTCATTATTTACTCTATTTTGAGTTTTATTGAATCCCTGTGCTGATTCTTCCAGATAATATAATGATTTTCTTTTGTTATGTAGCCGATATAACTATTGATCTTCACTTAACGCATTAATAATGATTATGATAACACTGGGAACTGTAAAAATGAATTGCAATGTTCGGTGCTATATAGAATCTAAAACTAAATCAGCTAACTTTGTAGTAATTTACAGTATCCCTGTCTCTAGATGGCACAATTGACGAGTAAAAGAATCAATATGATAAATAGAATTTTGGAAAACTCTAAAATATCATTGATAATATAAAAAAGAAACAACTATATTGTTATGGCTGGAGAGCAAAAGAACAGACACGCCAAGCAAATCTTCAAATCACTTCTTCAGTTCTTTTCGAAATCAAGGGTCAGTGCGAATGACCCGGTTCGTTGTTCTTGTTATATGGAAGAGAAATTTTTCTTTCGCTCTCTGCATTAGTAGGAACTTTCTCCTTTACTGGGACAATTGGCTAGACATAGATATCGGAGGGAAGCAGAGTCGGTATCGCTTCTCGGCCTATTGGCTAAGATCAAAGTGTAGTATCTGTTCTACGAACCATAATAGGTTCGTTGTCACAATTGTGACATACCTATTATCAATTTTTGGGACCTGGTGGGTTGAAGGAGCTTGCTCCTCTCCTACCGCGGGTCGACCCGGTATTGCACCTACCACCGGGAACGGCCTATCCCCTCAGGGGGAGAGTAAATAATAAAATTAGTAATTTGAAAAGTGGTTAACTATTGTGATGATTATATGGAACCTTGTCTTTAGCGCTGAACGTGCTAAGACATTTTATGAATTTTCCGAGATGTTGGACTCCTAAATAGCAATTGCTACTTTATATTCAGAAGCAAAAATAAATGTGAACCAGAGCTTCAAATATTACAAATCATGTGTTTACATAACACTGCATCGATTAATGCAGATTTCTTCTACTTTACTAACTTGAATCCAACAAGACCTTGGTCGAAAACTTCCTTAAGCTCGGCTTTGTAACGAGGCACTCCACCGAGATAATTCAGCATTTCCTTCTTTTTCCCTGGGATATTGGTTCCCATGTACCATGAGTCTGTCAATGGAAACAAAGTATGATTAGCGAACTCATGGATTTCCTCAGTGTATTTATCCTGAGCTTCTGGAGTCGGATCGATGTACTTGATTTTCTCTTTTTCCATTTTGTCGATCGTATTCATGATGAATCTGGATTGGATTTCGATACAAGTAGGACCATTTGAAAAAGCCGTTGGAGCTTGGGGTCCATAGGTGAAGAACATGTTAGGGAAGCCGTGGATGCTGATTCCATAGTAAGTCTTGGCTCCATCTTTCCACAAGTCTCCTAGTGGAGTTCCGTTGACGTCTTTGAATCCAGCAGCGATCATAGATCCAGTAACTGCGTCAAACCCTGTGGCGATGGCGATCATTTCAACTTCGTAGAAACTTCCATCTTGAAGGACAATTCCGTTCTCCTTGATCTCCACAATCGGATTGTTCTTGATGGAAACCACGTCGACATCGGGTTTATTGAACATCTCGTAATAATCCGTTTCTAATGATGGGCGTTTCGTTCCGAAGGGATGTGGAGGTTCTAAAGGGGCTAAGATATCTCTTTTCCTTGGATCCTGGATTCTGGCTCTTGTTTTCTTAGCCCAGAAGTCATAGACAACTCTATTAGCTTTGATATTCATAAGAGAATCCTTGTAAGTAGAAACCCAAAAGTGGAATGCGTTATTCCACGCGTGCTCTAGAACAGCTTCAACGAGCTCTGGGGGATCATCGAAGAGATTTCGATCTACAATAGGTAAGTCCGAGCCTCCAGCCCCAACTTCTCTATCATAGAAGATTTTTGGGTACCAGCCTTTTCTTTTTTCTTGTTCTTCTCGAGTCCATTTTTCTTGATTCATTGGAAGGGCGAGGTTGGGGGTTCTCTGGAAGACAATGAGGGATTTGGCTCTCTTTGCCCATTCTTGAGTTATCTGGAATTTTTAATTCAAAAAATCATTCTTTTAATTCAAAGTACCTGAACTCCAGTAGATCCGGTCCCGATGACAGCACATTTCTTCCCAGTGACGTCATAGTCTTCTTTCGGCCATAGAGAGGAGTGACAAATGGTCCCTTTGAACTTCTCTAGTCCTTTCCAATTTGGGGTGTAAGTTTTTGCTGCGAATCCGACACAAGCCAGAAGATATTTACACTTGCAAATTTTGCCGTCCTTTGTAGTCACTTTCCATTTCCCTTCGTTGACATCAAACTGAGCATCCACAACCCTCGTGTTGAAGTCGGTATCTTTTGAGATCTCGCAGACTTTATCTACATGCTCGAAATAAGCCTGAAGTTCTTTCCAATTGGGATATTTCTCTGTCCATGTCCAGGTCTTCCAGACTTCTGGAATAGAGAGTTCATATATAGGAACGGAGGAATCGACTCTAGCTCCAGGGTATTGGTTCCATCTCCAAGTTCCTCCTAGCCCTTGAGAAGCTTCAAAGATTTTCACTTTGTAGCCCTTCTTCCGGAGGTTATAGAGGAGATAACAGCCACTGAATCCAGCTCCGATAATAAGAATGTCATATTCGAGAATATTAGAGTCGTTATTTTCGAAATGATTTTGAACAGTCATATTTGGGCAAATGATTAAAGATAAGAATCTAGGTACTTTTATACCTGAAGACAACACTTTTTCTAGTCCGTCCCAGCATCACTTACTGTTTTTAATTTCTGTCCCGTGCCTGTAATTTGCTTGGCGTCTAAAACTAGTTATTGAATCTTGATTTTTAACGATAATCACGAAGATAAGAGTATTCGATATTTAAGAAACGATAAATGGCGAAAAACCATAAACACTTTTAAAACCTACCACTGTTACCGTCATTAACGAATAACTGACGAGTGATTTCTCTTGTTGGAATCCTAAATCTGAGTATTAAACTTTTACAAAAGTTTAGAACATTATAAAAAAACAAGTGGACATTTTTTACCTTTCCAAAAAAAGATTATCTTCTGCCTTAATCAGAACAATGGCAAATTTCTTGCTTGCGAGTGTATTTGATGTTGTCGGTAGTCAACTCAATTTCTGAAGAGTTTCGGTCCAGTCCAATTACAATTTTTTTATAAGATTCCAGTTTGATCTGACATGAAGTTTTTCAACAATCATTGCTGTAACTTTGCACTGTTATATGCAGTTTTAATATAAAGAGTATCCTTAGAACTGGACAAAAAACATTTGTAATAAGACAATCGAACTTGGACGTCAGAATCGGAAGTTATTCTTTACGATCCTGAATTTTGAAGATCATCATCTGATTTTGTACTCTAGATATGGTAGATATAAATTTGACTTCTTCGTTCTAGATTCTTTTCGTTCAAATCTGAAGTTAGTCAAAATATTGTATCAAATCTTTGTGTAAAAAAACTAAAGTTGTTTCAATGATTCGTAGTTTTTCGAAAAAGAAAACTAAACACATCAGAATTTAAAACTATATATTAAAAACCACTTCTCGTTGCTGTACACAATTTAACTGTTCTGCAAAAAACAGCATATCCTGACTAAATATTCCATAAAATTCAGAAATATAGTTCATTTAAAAAATTCTCTCAATTAACGGTCATTATCCTGGTATGCATTACGATAGCAATTTTTGCTGCTATTTTCAGCAAGTATAAGAACAGGTTTTATAAAACTTCGAGCAATATTGATAAGAACTTTAAATATTTGCCTTTCCAGATATTATCTAACAGCAAAAAAAGGTAGCAGCACTGGGGATTCCCAGGACGTCTCCGATCCAAGTACTAACCCAGCCCTATCGCGTTTAACTGGCCAGATCGAACGGGATGGCGTGTGTTCACAATGGTTTGACCGCTACCGATGTGCCCTCAGGGTATCAAAATTTTCATCCCCAGAAGATTTACTGGAGTGAATGAAAAAATTATTCACTATGCATTGTTCTAAAGAGTCTTGAAAGGAATATTATTGTTACTTAAAGCATAAATAGGCAATAATTAAAGTTGTTGTCAGCAAAAAAGGATAGCAGCACTGAGGATTCCCAGGACGTCTCCGATCCAAGTACTAACCCAGCCCTATTGCGTTTAACTGGCCAGATCGAACGGGATGGCGTGTCTTCACAATGGTTTGACCGCTACCGGCATGCCCTCAGGGTATCTAAAACTCGCTTTTTTAGATAAGAACTAGAGAGAGCAGGAAATATTTCCAAACATCTACTTATCAAAGGAGTTCCAAAACGAATAGTTTTGGCGGTTCAAACAATTCATTTGATATTGGTGGAATCCATTGGCAATCGGACTTTAAAACTGGATTTCATATAATGCGTTTTCTGGAAAACTCGAGGGTCTAAGGGCAAATGACGGAAGTTTTTTTGTTAAGATTTTACTCATAATTGTATGGAAACATAATTACGAAATATCGAGGTCCGGGCTTCTGAAGCGATATTCAGAAACCATTTCAGAAGTACGGGTGTCAAAATTCCGCAATTATGAGTAAAATCTCAACCAAAAATAAAAAATTTCGTCATTTGCCCTTAGACCCTCGATTTTCCAAAAAAAAACACGTTATAAAAGGTAATTAGATTTTTGATTAGCATTTTAAAGGGAAAAATTTAACAAAATATCTGAAAATGTTAGCATATTTTGTTTAACACAGAAATAAGTGGATTTTCTTAGTTTTCCAGCGTTTTGTGTTCTATCTAGTAAATCAACAAATTTTCTGAATAAATTATAAGATCATTCATATCAAAGGATCATTGAAACTTCAGAGATTCCGGAAATCTCCTTCTTGTTTGAAGTCATAAAGAGAATCACAAGACTTTCGAAAATTGTCAAAATCAATTAGCTATTATGAAATTAAGCGAAATGCATAAGAAAGAAATTTAAAATTTTATAAAAGAGTTATTTAACTTAGTCGATTAAACACGGAATAAGACCTGATGAACATCATGATTTTAGAAAATTCCTTCGATTAAATATCGATATGAATTTCTGCATTCTTAAATTTAATTCTTGGCAATTAGGTTTACTTCTCACTAATCTCAACATTGATGAGCAGAAATTTGTAGATACCAAACAATTTCGCTGTTTTTGTTTTAGATGCTGGCATTTCGCTATCACCAATACTTTTGAATCTGAGTTTTTATTTAGAAATCAAAACAAAGCATTTCATATATAAAATGATGTGGTCAATGTCGTTCTTCAATACAGAATGGGCCAAACTGCTTATTCGAAACGATCATGAGAAAAGTTTAATATAGATAACGCCGAGATACATACAAAATTTGTCATATCTGAATCCCTAGTATATGGAAATAAATGCTTCACTTATTAGTTCATAGGTATGAATTTCATTGTCATAAAGAATATAGCCTGATCTTATCATATGCTTTGTTGTTTAAGTTATTTTAATTTTTTGAAGTTAATTTTCGAACAATTTTCAAATCAGTGTTTCATGTATCCAATTAAATAATTTACAGAAGTGTTATATACGGTTAAGCTCAGAATTCAAAGATCTATTAACTGTTAACAAAGTTACAACTGAGACTGAGAGTGTTAAATGGTAGGACGGTTCTTTGTTGGACAGTTCCAGCTGCTTAGAAAGTAAGTTACTTTCCTCTTTCTGTATTAATTGCGTATGAAGTAAACATTGGTTGTAGCTTTCTAATAAATCCTTCTCGCGTCAACTACTGTAGCTAAAAGACGAAAAGGTATAATGTTGACACTAATGTTAAGTTCCAACATTAGGACTGCTCTTGCAAAAGTATTAGCTCTTTTTAGTAATTCCTACATATGGAAAATATAAATGTTAACTTAAAAACTCCAGATTACAGTGAAAAATCAAGTTTCACTACTCTGACTCGAAGAATTTTAGTTTTGTTTAACGAATGTCGTTATTAACTAGTCTATTTTTAGCGTAACAAAGACGTTACTGAACAAATAGTATTTTGTGCAGTTACGATTCTGTGGACAATTATTTTTAAACTCTTATATTAAAAATTGCACTTTCCATGAACTCCACAGATTATGAAGGTGAAGACGAGCTAGCGTTAGATAGAGATATTTTTTGGTGGTTGGCCTATATAGGCCTCACTATTGGATGCGTTGTGGAGTTAATGTTAATCATATTCTTTTGCGTTAATGTGTTCTTCACTTCCAAGAAAAACGATCTCAATTCGGCTTATTTCAAAATTATTGTATTCGGATTCATTATCGATGTTCTTGCGAGTGGAAGTATGGTTATTATGGAAATTTTCGACCCTAACTATATTACTCCTTATAGTACCATTTCAACGTTTACTGTATTATATGGAGATTTTCATGTAGGAATGATGTTGTCAGTTCTGATGAGTATGAATAGATGCACAGCATTGGCGTTTCCTATTATTCACAACAAGGTGAGGATCAAACTTTTTCATAAATATTTCGAAAGTATTTCCCTGAAAATGATATGGATGGCATTTAATAAAAACAATTTTCGGTATTTTTTCAATAATGGTTAAAATGAATTAACTCCAGTAAAAATTATTTAAATAGGTACTATCGAAAAACAATTAGAATGTTATTCATAACTGATTAGCAAAAATGGTAATAAAGAGTGTCTATAACATATCCAAAATAATCTGGCTTCAATGGACCACTGAATTATAACTTCTAACCTCTTGAACATTTATAGATACTTTATATACGCCTAATAACCCTTAAAGATGGATAGAAGTTTTTACATTTCTCATAATTTCAATTCAGAAATCTCCAGATCCACTTGAATTCATTTCTAAAGAATTAATTAGAAAATTGCTACAAAAGGCCAAAAGTTTCACTTATGTTACTTTGTCTCCTAGCAAGTTTTTAAAAATTCAGGCCAAAATAATTTTATAATGTAGCCCAGGTTTGCTCTTTACAATGTGATTATCAGAATTTAATTTTAAAAATGTTATGGAAATCGCTGTAGTATTCGTACAATTGAAATAATTCTAAATTTAGAATTTTTCTTAAACCGTCTTGCATGTGAACTAATTATTTAAGATAATTTTTCAGATCTGGGAAGGATATCCTTTTTACATCATCATATCTCTTTTCATCGTTGCCCCATTTGGTATTGGATATAAGTACTTATTCGATCCTTGTTTAGCTGACTTTTGGAAATCTAAATGTGCATTGGCTGTTACTGAATACTATCTTCTTGTTATGATCGTTAATTTACCTCTCCTCACTGTCACCTTAGTCACCATATTGGTTGCGATTTGTTACTCTTTGAAAGAGATTAGTGCAAATTCTAGTTTTAAAAAAGTAGAAAGACGGCTTGTTTGGCAAGCTATAAGTTCATCTGTTCTTCTAATTTTCTACTATGTCTTATGTTATCTCGTTGGAGTTTTATATGAGGAATCTCCAGAAATTAGTAATAAACTATATTCAATAGCTTCAATAATTTATGCATTGCACACTTACCCATCAATCATAATCCTGTTCGTAGTCAGGTAAGAACGTTCTGAATTGGAATAATATTAGTTTTTGACTTTTTAGTACAACTTTTCGCCAACAGTTCATTGCATTTTATGGATGTGGAAAGCTTACGTTTTCAAATGGAAAGACCGTTATTTCTGTGGTCCGTATTCCAACTAAACGATAATCAAGAACTCTGTAGCTCTCATTATTTCTTTTTAGATACAGTTATAAATTTTTCGTTGCAAAATAAAAACTTCTAAGTATACTGTATGTAGAAGAGACCATACAAAACTAACATAAAATAAATACTTCCTGTTCGGAAGGATATCATGTAGTAAATGCTTTTCCGTTAGTAAAAAGTTCTTACGAGTTTGAATATTGTAGGTTTCTACTATTTTGGCAAATGCTAAGTACTTTATATACCTTTTAAAGCCGTTAAAACAAGAGGTTGAAGAACTCTAATCCATGTTGCTAACAATTGGGTGCAGAACTATTCTTTTTGCCACTAATTAAGGTCTTGAAAATTTCAGCTAACTGGAAAGTACTTTAAGTTTTGTAAACGTTGTTAAACGGGTTGAAATCCATCCCACACATACATGAGCACAGTTATAAAGTATATTCAGCAAATCTAAAGATTTCCATGATAACAGAAAGAGCGTGAACCACAAAACCATCAGGATAGAATATTGTCATCAAAAATGAGGTAATGAGTTTCAGAAACAGTGATTTGGAGAAAATTAATTCTTTTTAAAATATCCAAAAGTGGCAACATTGAGGATTTCGAAGACATCTCCGATCCAAATACTAACTTAACCCTATTGTGTTTTACTAGCCAGATCGAGCAGGATGACATGCCCTCAGGGTATTCAGAAATTCCTTCTTTAGAGAGTGACTGAAATGAATAAAAATTTCATTTATCATGAACTATTCTAAAGAGTCCTAGAGTGAATAGGTTTAGTGATTTGGATGTTTTATTGGTGTGCATGAGATGTATTGAAAATCACTTTAAAACTAAACTCTATGTTCAAACTTTTTCGAAAGGAAAATAATAAGTTTAATTACTGCTCTCATCCAATACTCTTTGTATTTGCAATTTTGATTAAATTCATCTTCCTCAATATCTATATAAGGAAATCAAAAAAGTATTAAAAAACTTTGATCAAAACACGAAAATAAAGTGAATAGATACTGTTTTAGAAGACGAGTGAAGTTGGTGATTTTATTCTTTCGTAATCAGTCCTAAATCTTGCTCCGAATTCTTGAGGAAACCTTTAAACGATCTCCCATTCTGCCTGTAACGAAAGATATTTTAGGTGGTTCAGAGACTGAAAGATTTCAAGTCAAAGATATTACTCAAAAATTGTTTTATGCTTTTGAATTTCGGCATATTTTCTTTATCAAACATCAGGTTAAATCGTGGGGACAGTTTTACGTCGAACAGTCCAAATTTTTTCAAAAGTAAATTGCTTTCTTTTTTCTGCATTAATTACGTATGGGGTAAACTTGAGTTGTAGTTTTTTAACAAACTGCTCCCACGTTAACCACTATGGCCAAAAGATTAAAAAACATAATGTTGACATTAATGTGCTAGGTCCTAATATCAGGATTTTTTCTGCAAACGTACTAGTTTTTTTCGGAAATTCCCAGATATAAGAAAGATATAAATTTTAACTTAAAAACTCCAGATTACAGTGAGAAAACCGAGGTTAAGTGCTATGGGTCGAAGTACCTTAGTTTTGTTTGACGAATGTCGTTATTAGCTGATCTATTTTCAGCGTAACAAAGGCGTTATTGAACAAGTAGTATTTTGTGAAGTTACGGTTCTGTAGACAATTATTTTTAAACTCTTATATTAAAGAGTACACTTTCCATGAACTCCACAGATTATGAAGATGAAGACGAGCTAGCGTTAGATAGAGATATTTTTTGGTGGTTGGGTTATATGGGTCTTACTGTCGGATGTGTTGTGGAGTTAATATTAATCATATTCTTCTGTGCTAATGTGTTCTTCACCTCCAAGAAAAACGATCTTAAGTCGGCCTATTTCCAAATTATTGTAATTGGATACATTGTCGATGTTCTTGCGAGTGGAAATATGGTCATTACCGAGTTTATTGACCGTGATTACGAGACACCTTATAGTACTATGTCAACGTTTATTACATTATATTCAGATTTTCATATCGGGTTGTTGGCAGTGTTGATGAGTATTAACAGATGCACAGCATTGGCGTTTCCCTTCATTCACAACAAGGTGAGGATCGAACTTTTTCATAAATATTTCGAAAATATTTCCTTGAAAATAACATGGAGAATAACTAATAGGGAACGATTTTCAAGATTGTTTAGGTAATAAAACGAATTAATCTTAGTAGAAACTACATACATAATGATTATCAAAAATGCCAAATTTTCTGAATACTATCCATAACTGATCACTTAAAGTAATAATGGAGAGTATCTATGAGATTTTCAAGCAACTCAACTTCACTAGCTTACTGTACTACTAATTAAGGTCTCTTCAACGTCTGTAGACATTCTATGCATAAATAGTGACTCTTGAGGGTTGATAGGGACTTTTGTACTCCGCATGATTTAATCTAGAAGGTTTGAGATACACCTAAGTGTACTTTTAAAAATTCAACTGCGTAATTATCACACAAAACCGAAAATGTCATGTATATTACTTTATTTTTAGCAAGTTCTAAAAGTTCGTGGTAGTTTCAAACAACCTAGTTTCGTTTTTTATAATCATATCATTATTAAAATTTAAAGAAATAAAATTACGGAACTCATTGGAATATTTATAAAATCAAAATAATTTCAAATTTAAAATTTTTCTTAAATCGTCTTCCATGTGAACTAATTATTTAAGGTAATTTTTCAGATCTGGGAAGGGTATCCTTTTTATATCATCATATCCTTTTTCATTGTTGCTCCATTTGGTATTGGATTTAAGTACTTATTCGGTCCTTGTTTAGCTGACTTTTGGAAACCTAAATGTGCATTGGCTGTTACTGAATATTATCTTCTTATTATGATCGTTAATTTACCTCTCCTCACTGTCACCTTAGTCACCATATTGGTTGCGATTTGTTACTCTTTGAAAGAGATTAGTGCAAACTCTAATTTTAAAAACGTAGAAAGACGGCTTGTTTGGCAAGCTATAAGTTCATCTGTTCTTCTGATTTTCTACTATGTCTTATGTTATCTCGGTGGAGCTTTCTATGAAGAATCTCCAGAAATCGGTGAACAACTATATTCAATAAGCTTGATAATTTATGCAATTCACACTTACCCATCAATCATAATCCTGTTCGTAGTGAGGTAAGGATGTTTTTAATTAAACTAATGTTAACTTTCGATTCTGTAGCGCAACGTTTCGCAAACAATTCATCACATTTTATGGGTGTCGAAATACTTTGTTTTGCAAGAGCAAATCTGTTATTGTTGTAATCGGTATTAAATTTAAATGATAATCGAGGAAATCTACGGTGCTTATTACTTTTTCCAATGCAGTTATGAATGTGTCATCATAAGATACAAAACCCTGTTTACTGTGGATAAAAACGACGACACACAGTTACGATAAAAGAAATATTTTCTGTTCGGAATGATGTTGCTGTAATGATGTTTCTTCGCCGATGGAAGACCTCTTATGAGTTTCAAAACTGCATACTCCTATTGTTTTAGCAAGTTCTACCTACTTATTTTTCTAAAGTAATTAAAACAAAAGAATAAGGAGCCTAATTTAGCTGGTCAACGGTTGGATTCAGATTTAAACTGGTTGAAATTCGTTCTCACACCCACAAGATCATAGTTACAAAGCGCATTCAGAAATTTCTGAAACGACAGAAAGAATATGAGCCTGGAGATAATCGGGGTGGAAGTTCAAAAAAAACGAAATGATTTTCTTAAGAAAAATATTTTTAAAAAAAGGTAGCAGCACTAGGGATTCCCAGGACGTCTCCGATCCAAGTACTAACCCAGCCCTATCGCGTTTAACTGGCCAGATCGAACGGGATGGCGTGTGTTCACAATGGTTTGACCGCTACCGATGTGCTCTCAGGGTATCAAAATTTTCATCCCCAGAAGAGTGGCTGGATAGAGAAAAACTTTCATTCCAGATGTTGTTGACGGTTAGTATAACTGTTGTTGAATGCTGAAAAAAAACTACTATTCAACACCTCTGATAGTAGCTACAAGAGTCGGAAATATTTCCCCTCTGCTATTTTACTGCTCTGTGATTTAATTGGCTCTTTGAGATAAAGTACCCTAAAATTTGTTTGTCTGAACCTTTACGAACTGAATTATCGTGATGAAATAAACATAATGAAATCATTGTTTCTGATTTTTCAAATACTTCTTTGACTAAATTCAAGATACTGGAAGATGCAGTAAGTTTGCATTACTATTTTTAAAGTCATTCTAGAAAAAATTCATAACTATTTTTTAGGTAGAAATCGAAGCAGATAATAATGGAAAATATTATTTCCTTCAGATTTAGATCGACGAACAGGTTGAAATTGATTACCAAACATGGAGAATCAAGATGTTCAAAAAATTGTTACTCTAATTAGATTACTGTTAAAACAGAAAACTAAACTACAAAGAGTTCCTGAAGCGATAGCCTAAATATGAAGGGACATGGAATACTGTAGGGTGTGAGTGAAGTTCTCGATTGTCTTTTGTAATTGCAAAACATATTTTTTTCTGTCTTATTGTTGAGTAAAGATCATTAATATTTTTTGTTTATATCCTATCAATGACCAAAAATCAAAATGCGAGTTTATTCATCAAATAAGTAATTTTATTTATCAATATTGTGTAGTTCGTTCAGAAACATGAATACATTAGAAAACAATTAAAACAAGATTTATGCTTTCAATTCTGTTAGGGAAAGTCAATAAAACTAATTTATAAATAATTTTTTGTTTGAACTTTTTCTTAGATTACTTTATTTTTCGTGTAATTCAATGATTTAAAATCTTGTTGATTTTAATTTTAATGATTTTTTTGCAATATTCAATCCCGGAAATGATGATTAATGAATGTTGTTTAAATCATTTCTGATTTCCAAACGGAAGCGTGACTGATAGAAGCAATTAAAATTAAGTGATAAGGAATAAAAAGGGCGAATTTTCTAATAATATGAACTAATTAGTGCATTATCAGTGATTTTTATTGAGGTTGAATTCAAAAATCTGTATTTTTCTTCTTTTTTCTCAACGAAATGTCCATTGCGTGTGCTATTACTAAGTATTCTACTGGATTCGGAATTAAGACATATGATGTCAGAACAAGACAGGAATCATATGATTATTCTAAATACAATGAGAAACGCAGTGATCAAGCTATTATTTTGTACATTAAACTGTTTGGCTATGATTTTGATGTTAAGGACAAAGCTGTTCATGAAATTATTCAAGAGCAAATTAAAAAATATAATGGCGATATTGGAATTATTGCTGTCAAACCTTTTTATTCAAAGATAAAAGAATTGGAAAACTTTAAGAAAATTTATTCCAAGAAATACGGTGGATTAGTATATCCTGCTACGAACGAAGACCTGGAATTTCAATATTATTTCAGTTCAAACGTTGAATATTCTGCTTGGGAGTTGATTATTATGTTTCATCAACAGCGTATCTATTTATTACAATACGTAAATACTGTTAACGGAAAAGTTACATGGAAACAGCTGGATGACAGAGTAAATGGGTCTACTGAACGTATAGATTTAGGATATGCTGCAAGGATGTTTGATCTCAAAACAAACCAAGTTCATGCTGTTTTCCGAGATGACCAAGAGAAAATTTACTCATTATATGGTTCTGAATTGGAAACCTGCAACTTCAAAAGTATCAATTTTATCAAGAAAGTAAAAGAAAATGACAATTTATTGATCTTTGCCAGACATTTAATTTCTGATTCAGAGGTTTCCATATTAGTTCAGATCGAGAATCCTAAACGCAACGCCCCCAAAACTTACACTATTGAAGATTGTAACTTTATCCACATTCCAAAACTGGTTAAAGAATACGAACCGAGAACGGACATCATGGGAGTCGATTTTGGAGGAACTAGATGTGTCTTGGCTGTTTCAAGAAATAGAGAAATTCATGTTATTCCGTTTGACAACTCTTCTCCTGGAGACCTCTGGACGGAATCTGTAGTCTCATTTGATCAAAGTAAACCTTTATTTGGCAAAGCAGCCATCAGAAGATTTAGAACCAAACCTGATTATGTTATTTTTGACACCAAACTTCTTTACAATTGGTGTCATCAAATAAACATATCAAAGCAATCAATATTGCCCTTCAATTTTAATTTAAAAGACGGACAACCATATTTGGAATCAAATACCCTTCAAGGTTTTAGAAACTTTTCCATTGCAGAAATCAACAAAATCTTTCTGGAACAGATGGTAAAAGGAATGAGAGAATATCAGGAGGGATTTTGTAACCAGAATTCCATGACAAAAGCAGTTATCACGGTTCCAAGATATTTTGAGGACAGTGATTTCGAACATTCGTTTTCAAAACGGAAATACTCGAATCCCTTTATCTCCAGTGCTATTGAAGCAGCAAAGCTGGCTAATATAGAAGTGATCGACATCATCGAAGAGACTCACGCTGATCTCCTCTATTATCTATCCAAGGAAGAGCATTTCGAAAAGATTAGGCCTGGAATGAAAATCGCTATTTTCGACATTGGAGGAGCGACTGGTATTTGGAAAATTTATCAAATTTCAAAAGAAAAAAATAAAATGTACGCAACTTGCATCAGAGAACAGAACTCGAATGACGATGCTCCATGTTCTGGGAGAGCCCTTGATAATATAATTACTGAGGAGATAGAAAAATTAATCCCGGAAAATTTAAAAAGTGATTTAAGGCTAAGAACGTTGGAAACAGCGAAGGAGATCAAATATAGTCTTTCATTCGAGGACAGAACCAGGTGAGATGATTATTTCAATTACTAACGGAATTTTGTATTTCAGTTTCGCCTTGTGGGATATCAGTTCTTGTTTTGAGAGAATTGTTGAGTTCACGAGAGAATGGTTTGAAGAAAAATTAAATACTTATTTTCAACATAATCAACGTTATTGTTCATTTAAACAATATTTGTTTCCGAACCAAAGAGCATTCCGCTGTAAACCGGAAGGAGAACAAATAATGCCATATTTTCTATTCACTGACGTAGATATTGTGTTCTTAGCCGGAGGAACTTGTAGAATCCCGTTTGTTCAAAAGTGGATTAAGAAACAATTCCCTAAAGCACAATTGATCATAGACGGACAACTGGAGATCATCACAGCCACCGGAGCTGCCATCCATGCTCTGCAGGTCCTCAGCGGAGAAGTTGAGCCTTATGTCAGAATTCAAAATACTAATGATTCAACAAGTGATGGAACTTTTTCACGGCTCTGAAAATACCAAATTTTTTGAACTAATAATAAGTTTATGATAGAGTATATAATCTGTCGAATAGTCATGAATTGTTTATTTTACATTAACGTTATTATAAGTTGATCAAACATAGAATTGCCAATGTATTAGAAACTTGCATTCTTCATAACCACACAAAAAATCGTAATTTTTGATCCTATAACAATTGTGAAATCTAACTAAAATGTGACATAATCGTCATATTTTTTGTAAATATTTGAGATTTGTGACGAAAATTAGAACTTGATAGTGACGATTTGTATTTATTACTAAGTCAAAAGTTACTTTTTTTGTGTATCTCAAAAGGACCTCTTACATCCGATAACGTCAAATAATTTTTATACAAGTTAAATTCTAGTTATTAGAACCAGTTTCCCGAATTTCATATTTATTCTCATCTTTAAATCTGAATAATTAAAATTTATAATAAAAATTGCACATGCTGTAAAATGGAATGACTTTTTGACTCTAGGAATTCTATATTTTTTTTACAAAAATTTAGCTCTCTCAGTGTCTACTCTCAGGCAAAACTATGATCTTCAACATCTACCACAAGTGAGAGGACATTGCTCCGTCATCAGATTGTAGTAAACGGAGTTGTTGCAGAGTCTGGAAACTGAAGGACAGTCAGAAGTTCCCGTGTTCGGATTGATTTTGTCCGCACATGCTGAAAGTGGATATTTTTTCGAAAATTTAACTTAGAACTTACTTGAACTGCATCTGCCACAAGTTCTGGCGCACATGGAAGTCATGATACTGTAGTAGAGGGAGTTGTTGCAGAGGTAACTGCACGAAGCACAGTTGGAAGCAGTATCGACACAAGGAGTAGCTGTAGTTGTGGTTACTGTAGTGCAGCAGAGGTTGGAAGACGTCACACAAGTAGTATTGGTCGGACACACTCCGGCGACACAGGGCCCGATGCAAGTCTGGCCTTCAACTAAGGAGCTCCAGAATCCGAAGAAAATAAAAACAACGATGAAATTTTCCATTTTCGTTTTGATATATTTTTCTTTTCCACTTTATATATGTTTCAGATTTTATTGTTTTATATTGGCTCAGGAAGTAATAAAAAATAAAAAAGGAAGCAGAACCCAGGTGCATCAACAAAGAAAACAACTGTCACAACAACCACAGACAGAGAGACAAAGATCAAATACGATTTTAGAAATTATTTTTATATTATGTCTGTTTTTTCGTATTCTGGAAGCGTGTTTAATATCACCTGCGAACCGATAAAGATATATCCTGAAAAAATAATTTTTCAAAAATTTAAAACAATTTTTCTGCAAAATTGTCTCAACGCGAATTTTTAAAACTTTTTAACATTTGTGATTTCAGAAGATTCCACTAAATTTTCAAAGATTCTAATCATGCTATTGTAAAAATAAAAAGTTTCAAAAATTGTCTCAACGCGAATTTTTAAAATTTTCCAATCAAGACCAGAAATTACGAAATTTTATGTTTACATAATTCTATAGTTTCAAAATTATTTAATTATCAAAATTTTGAATGAAAATTTAAAAATTAACGAAATTTAAAATTTTAAAAATTAATAAAATTTAGAAAATTAACAAAATTTTAAAAATCTAAAAATCTTTACCGTCGATTTTTCTTAAAATTTCAGGTAATTTTTTAGGCCGAATAATCACGAAATGAATAATTAATCCTATCAGCAACAGTACTACAGCATAGATCCCAACTTTGAAATCGCCGGTTTCTGGAAGAATCGGAATAATCAGAAGAGCCAGAGAAACTCCAGAATAAACAACGGCAATCAACAAAGGACACTTCAGAATGTCCTGTTTGTCCTTCTGAAGACCCTTGTATCTCATGTAAAATAAAGCCAACAAAACTGTCATTTGCTGGAGTGTAATGGCATAACTGGCATAGTTAATTAGATCTTCCAAATCTCCCAAAAATGAAATTACTGTAGTCAGAAAAAGTTGAAAAAGAACAGCGGCTCTGGGAGATCCTGAATCCTTGTGGATACCGGAGAAAAGTGACGGCATTATCCCGGCTTTGGATCCGGCGGAAACGTAACGACTACTTCCGAAAACCGTCGCATTCAGATTCCCGACCAAAACAATGCAAATTAAAAAAGGAACAATTTTGGAGACTTCTGGAGACACTGCTTTCTCCAGAAATACCTAAAATTAACTTTATATTGTTAAAAATAAATTTTTCTTTGTTTTTGGTAGTACAAAGATTAGTGCACCTGACTAGTTACGAAATCTGGATTCGATTCTTAGTTACAGACTTGGGGTCTTCTTCGTCAAGAACAACTAATGGAGAAAAAAATTTTATAAAACGAGTTGAACGACCCGAGCTATGATCGTCATCACCACTTTCGGGATTATAAATGTTTTTTATTGTAAAATAAAGATATCAGATCGAAAGACAAGTTCCGAAACCTTTGTTTACAAATCAAGAACTCTGATCAATTCTAATGTCTACATACAAAAAGCGTAATTTTTGATTCCCTAATAATTGTGAAATGTAACTAAATATGTTATAATCATCATATTTTTCATGAATATTTAACTTTTGTGACGAAAATTAGAACTTGATAGTAACGATTTGTATTTGTTACTAAACTAAAAGTTACACTTTTTTGTGTAAAAAATTCAAAAATTCTGATCAATTCTAATGTCAAGCTTTATGATGAGCCGATCACTGGAAGGAAACTCGTGTCCAGATATCTACAATCAAAATTGTAAATTTAAGTACTTAATTTTTGTCCAAATATCTTTCTATCGTATGATATTGCACTAAAAACCATACTTTTCACAATGCTGTCGATGGAGTCGAAGGCAAAAAAGAGGAATAGGAAATAAAGAGAAGGCCAAAAAAATACGTGTTCCGTGTCCACGTAAAAGACGAAAAACGAAGAAGGGTCTCGCAACGAAAGGAAGACGGCGCGGGCGGGAAACTTTTGTATTTTTTATTAGAGTTGTTATTTTCTTCGTCACTATTCCTAAAACTCTTCGAAAAAATATGTAAAAATTTTTTTCCCGTGCTTTTTTTTGGAGAGCAGCAGTCGAATTATTTTTCTGTCCGTCTCCAAAAAATTTTCACGTACTCTTTTCGGAGAGTTTTGGGAATAATGACGAAAAAGATAATAACTTTAATTTTTATTATATTTTTTAAATGATAAATCTTTACGTTTTTGCTCTCCGATGAATCGCTACTTTCAATTCTCGTCACGATCAGGAAAAAGTAGAAAAAGTAGAATTCGTAGTTCTCTTCACAATAAAAAAAAAATAATTTTTTTCAATTTTTAAAAATTTTCTGAATTTTTAAAATTTTGGAATTTTTATTTAATAAAAAAAACAAACTTACAACAGCTACAGTATCTGAAGACTTGAATTCTTCGACGGTCAAAGTTGAAAAATAAGCAACATTCATCGCCAAATATATTACTGTAGCCGTGAATAAAGCGCCAAAAGTAGCAATAGGAAGTGTTTTTTTAGGATTCTGAACTTCTTCGACTCCTACAGTAAGCAAAGCCCATCCGTTGTAAGAATAAAGACCACTGTAAATTCCCAAAACAATTCCTCCAAAATTTGTTTTATTATTTATAAAATTTTCATCAAAACTTGAAGATTTTCCAAATTTTATCCAATGAAAAATTCCTGAGGCAATTATAAAAAAAATAATTCCTATTTTTAAAATAGTTATAATTATTTGAAATTTTCCAACAATTTTTTTCAAAGAAAATAAATTTAAAAAAATAATTGGAATTAAAAAACAAAAACCAAAAATTTTTTTTAATAAATTTTCATAATTATTTATAAAAATAAATAAATTTAAAAAATTAAAAAAATAATAACCAATTAATAAAATTTGTATAGATAATATACATGGATATGTTAATAAACATCCTACAAAATAAAATCCAGATGATAAAAATTTCCATTCAACAAAATTTAAAAAATTAAAATCTCCTCCATTTTTTTTTACTGTAGTTGAAAATTCAATATATATTAAACTTCCAAAAAATGATATTAATCCAGATATAATCCATATTATTAACGATATCCATGGCGATTCAGAATATTTCAAAATACTCGTAGGAGATATAAAAATTCCTGATCCTACAATATCCCCCAGACAATATGCAGTAGCTTGCAACAAAGTCAGAGAATTGCTCATTTCGATCAATCAAACAAGCTACTGATAAAATCATTCGACTCTAAAAATTAACAGCTCTCTTTATCTATGGATAATTTCGTACTAAAATCAAACAAAAACACGAATTTCTCGAAAAGTTAACTCTTTGGTTCCTATTTCACATTAATTCATTCTGCAAATGAGATCCTCACCAGGTTATTTAAATACAAGTTCATCGAGCATTCATTGATTCTTCCAAAACAATACTCCCGACTGAATCAGCTTCTTCCTGAAGTCTGAACGACAGATTCCGCTTTGATTTGCATTGAGGTGGACTTGCTGAAAACTCCACTGTAAAAACCATAAACATCGGTATAAAGTAATTTTAACGTAAATTTTTAAACTTAAAATTCTTAAAATGTTGACTCTTAATTTCTGTTCAATTTTGAAACGTCTCAAAATTCCTAGGAAAGCTTGAAAACCATCAATACCTTTTGAAACTCTACAATCTTCTATAAAACTAAAAATTTCCAGCAACTATTTCGAAATTTCCCACTAAGTTCTAAAACCTTCCATAACAACTTTAGGAAATTCCACCAAAGTATATTAAATTTACAAAAAAACCTACACTGAGAAGTCGTTCTCCGTTTGGATAACAAGTGTACCGGGGTCTTATTTGCAGGGGTCCTGTAAATCGTGTCTCTGCTTCTGAGAATCATTGGAGAAACCGTTGGATAAGGACGATACTTGGTAGGTTTACTTGGTGATTCAGGAACTTCCATAACAATACGTTCGGGACAAGTAGAGGTAGTTGCAGCAGGACATTCTTCAAACTTTTTCGGTTTCTGCTTGTCCACAGGACTTAAAGGCATAGGACCCCGGCCAGAAATGTAAGTCTTAGTCTCCACTGGTCCGAAACCGGGAACATCGGTCCGTGAAATAATGTTGGGCCGGTAAACAAGGGGTACCTGAAAGTGAAAAATAACATGTAAAAGTTAAAAAAAAACAAACCGTTTCTGGATCAACCGTTTCGTAAGCAAAGTTCCCAGAAGATATTGGCCTATCATTGCGGAAATCAAATCCCCATTGTTGAATCAACCTATCCATTTTTCGTTCATGTTCTGCTCCAAGCCTCTCTATGATGTCGTCTGATGGTTCGGAATCAACAAAGAGCCTTCGTCGACAAGGTACATGACCTCCAGATTCTCTCAGAGTTCTGCGACGCATCTTTGACCGGTTTCGTGAATCTCCTCAATCCTAAAAGATTGAAAATAAAATTCCAACTCACGAATAATTCACGAAAACGTCATGCAGATTCGGAGGAAATATATATGAAAAAACAAAAAATTCAGGAAGATTTTGGAGATGGAAAATATATGAAAATTAAAGCATTCAGACAAGTTCCATGATGATCCCGAAAATGGGAATTACACCAAAATTAAAAAATTGAACGGGAATTTGACGATTCTTAAGAGAATATATAAAAAACAAAATTCTGCAATACTTTACGGAAGATCTGAAGATAAAAGACGTGGAAAATAAAGGATTCATGAGTATAAAACAAAGATTCTGAAGGCATGAACTATATAAAAATCTAAGAATTTAACGGGAATTTGAACAAAATTCTTAGAACATGTAAAAAACAAAATTTCACAGGTATTCTGAATATATAAATAATAAAATAATTCATGGAAATACTGCGGAGATTCTGAAGTCATAAAATATATAAAAATTAAAAGATTTAACCGAAATTTGAACAAAATTCCATAAAATTTTACAGGTATTCTGAATATATAAATAATATAATAATTCACGGAAATACTGCGGAGATTCTGAAGGCACAAAATATATAAAAATTTTAGGATTTAACGGGAACTTAGACAAAATACTTAGGAGGGAAAAAATGGGGAAAAACAGACAGAAACAAAAGGACAGGCAATCGATCGCTCGAAAAGGAGAGAGTGACTCCACTCGCGCATCGGTCTTTCGGTCAAAACAGATAAGTTTGGCAATTGATTACGTAGCATTCAAACCCTTTATCGTAGATGTTAACTTTTACTACTTTTTGAAGTGTTTAAGGAATAGCTCAAAAAGATTAAGAACAGAAAATTTAGAATTTGTTGAATTTCAAAGAGTTAAAAAATTTTGATTTTGATCATGGGTCCCGAGTGGAAAGTTTTCTTTCGTTTTTGCTGACAAATATCTGAATTTATAAATTTTAATTAAATTGCAAAAATTTAAATAATAAGTTTAAAGAATAGGAATAAGAAATTTAGGACTTTCCAAAAAGTTAAGATTTCAATATCACTGGTCCCGAGTGGAAAGTTTTCTTTCGTTTTTGCTGACAAATATTCGATGCGACGATTTTCTAATTTTTCCGTTTCCTCGACTTTATTAATTTACTAAACTTTGACTTCAGGTTATTCTTGTAAATCCCGAGTTACTTATTAACGAAAATGAGGTAAGTTTTCAATTTCTTAAATATAATTTTAATTCTTGTTGCAGGATTCACACTCTCAACAATGATGACGACGATCACCGTCCTAACCTCGATCGTTCCGAAGGCGAAGAGAGCGACGAAGACGGCCGTCTGCCCCCCAGACGTCCCCAGGAATACTACGTCGGAGGAAGCGAAAGAAGGTGGATCCTAAAAACTTTTTCATATAAAAATTGACAATTTTCAGTGGTCAGCAGGTTCTGGGACCAAGCCGAGGGGATGACAGCGATTCCGAAGGTGCTGTTCCTTTATTCAACACCAGACTCGGCGGAGGTTCTAATTCAGGAGATAATGCTGTAGGTTTTTTGTAATTTTCATACATGTGTGTGTGCATACTATCACCGTGCAGCCGTCATCCCTCAAATGATTTATCTCACTTAATGTCCTTGTAATTCTAATTTTTTAAGTGTCAAACACTGTGATAACTTATTTACTTTTTTAAATGCTAAATAACAATAGATCTGTAAATTCCCAAAATCCCTTCTTACTCTCCTATCTCCTTGTCTCCTATAAATTACAAATCTGACTAATTTCTAAATTTTCATCGACGGACTGCTGTTTTGAGTTTTGTAACGTAATTAGAGCCGTAAATTTATATATCAATTTCGGTTTTTAGGCCCGTGTTACCGTTGAACTTTATGACGATGGATTCACGGTCGACAACAGTTCTTTGCGGTCGTACACTGATCCTGCTAATATTGCTTTCATGGATGCGTTGAAAAGACGCGAGACTCCGCCAGAACTCCGGCAAAAACACGGCTTGAAACCTCTCGATGTCCATGTTTTCAAACACCCAGGAAAGTACGAATTCAAACCGTTTTCCGGAACTGGTCATCGCTTAGGTGCTGTTGTTCCTGAAACAGTCACTGTTGGGGACGAAGAAGGACCCAAACTTTTAACTGACAATGCCACTTCTATCGTCGATCAAATGCGTATTCGTGCTCAAGAAGCAATTCCACTGACAGAAGGACAACCAACTGTTCGCATCCAATTCCGTTTCCCCCATGGGCAGAGGATTACCGGAGTTTTTCATCCTGAAATGACCGTCCTAAACCATCTACGATCCTTCGTGGTTGCAGCTGATCCCGCTTTTGCTTTCAATTTGTTCTCTTTTTACGCGGGTTTCCCTCCAAAACAAGTCGAAGATGAAGATCGTTCGATTCAAGCTGCGGGTCTGAGCAACTCTGTTGTCACGATTCGTCTCGCCTGAAACAGTAATGAGTCCATCCGCCAAGGATCTCACTTGGATAAGTGCACAAAATCCAATTTTGTGAATTGTGATTATGTATGATTTATTGGGGTAAGAATCGGAATAACTTTATAAAAGTTACCGCCAAATTTAATTAAGCAAAGTTATTCGAATAAATTACGTCATGGGTTTTTGGCGTTTTTTGATCAGGTTACTGTAGGGGTAAGTTGGGTTTTGGTAGACTGGAAGTTGACTGTGGGGTTGGATGGGGGGTCCGGGAGCTTCCATTGGAGTTTGTAGAATGTAAGAAATGCATCTCTGGCTGCGGAACTTAGGGCAATAAGCAGGATGACTTGGGAATAGTGGAAAATTAAAAAAGTTAAATTTGATCCACAGACGGCGATGATGTATATCCAGGCGTCTTCTGGAGATCTTGTTTTATGACGTCGGAGAGTTTCCATCCATACTGTAAAAATATTAAAAATATTGAAAAGAATAGAAGTGATAATTGATTGAAGTAATAATCGTCTTTCTAATTCTTTGGATTTTGATAATGGAGAATTTCCGATTTTCATTCTGCTCATTAAGGCTGTAGTACATCCGAGGATTAAGCAAATCAATGAATTAATGGAATTTGAAACAGCTGTGATTATTCTTGTTCGATTTTGGTCAAATACACAAGTAGGATCATTGTAGTTAAATATACAGTAGGAATTTGTGAAAGCAATTCCGTTAATTATAAATGGATAAATTAAAATAAAAAAAATAAAAAATCCAAATGGTTTTTTCGTCCAAATTTTTTTCTGTTTTGACCATAATACTAAAGCAGTAAATCTATTAAATACCATTACAGTATGCCATGGACCCAAAAATAAAAACTGAAAAAATTGCATAAAATCATCAAACCAAATAAAAAATTCAAAATTATTTCCGAAAAATGAATGACAGTAATAACTTATAACAGCCAAAAAATCGATCATGTATCCTAGGCAGTTTGTCGAAAAATATGCTGTTGACAAAATGTACGTTTTTTTAAAATAATGATAAATTAAAAAAATTATAACAAAAAATTCAATAATTCCTCCGATTGCCAATCCTACTTCTATCGTAGTTATTAGTATACTGTAGACTCTGGATTCGTAGTCATTTAGTAAAGTAGACAAAGACCGAATATTCGTTTCCGTCGCTGAATCCGTCGATGGATCCGTCGCTGAATCCGTCGCTGAGTCCGTCGATGGATCCATTTTCAAAGTAAAGTTCCTTGTTGAAATACGGTATTACAGTAGGAAGTGAAAATTAAAGTTTCTGAAAATAAATTGAAATATTAAAAAATTGAAAAAAACAATTTTTCTGTTTACAAAAAAAGTCCACTTATTCGAACTAATGTTTCGGAATGAGTTATATGTCATTTTGAAGCTCTTTAAATGTAGATTCAGAATCTATATTGTACTTCCTCTGAGAGGTCTTTTGGAGGAAAATAATCGACAAAAACTACGAAAATTTAGCATGTTCAGTTTTTCGCGATTTTCTAAACCAACTGGATGACCGCAATCAGCTCGGAATTTACTTTTGGTTGCAAAAATGACCGAAATCGATATATTTAATTTAGAAAAAATGTATTAAAAAGCAGTCCGAACACCAAGGCGGGGGTTCCTCCTTTTCGGAATTGGCAATTTTGTACTTTTTCTTCTAATTTGCACGTTTCAGAAGACCCTTTAGCAGAAACAGATGACAGATTCTGAATGCGCATTTCAGGTACTACAAAACGGTATAATTCATCTGAAAAAGCCACTTTGAATAAATGTACTTTCCTTGTTAGATACGGTATTACGGTTAATTTCGAAGGGAAAGTCTGTCTAAAATTGAATTAAATCATAAAAAACGAAAAAAATTTAAAAAATTGAAATACAGTACCACAGTCAACTTTGAAATAAAACTTAAAATTCTATTTAAAGTTGGATTAAATTTAGAAAAATGAAAAAATTAAAGTTGAAAATGATTAACGTTGTCGAGGGCGATTTCTGAATAAATGCCAATTAAGGTCCATTCAGTTAAGGAACAAAATCATCTCATTATTGTTTTATTTATCAAAAATATGGACTTTGGATTTTTTTAAATCTTCCGGAATCTAGTTAAAAGTTAAAACTTTCAAAAAAATCCTGGAGTTTTCAAAATACTGTAAGAATTTTTCAAAATTCAATAGGAACATTTTAGAACTTTATAGAAATTTCTAGAATCTTTCCAGAATACTGCAAGAATTTTCAAAAATCTAGTGAGAAGAATTTAGAAATTTTAGAACTTTATAGAATGCAATAAAAATTTTGAATTTTCCAAAAATTTTACAAACTTCTGAATTCTGTAGTAATTTTCAAAACTTTCCAGAATCCAATAGAAAATTCCGAAACTTTCCAGAATCTCATACAAATTTCTGAAATTGTCGAAAATTTGATAGAAAATTTTGAAACTTAAAAAAATTCAAAAAATTTTTTAAACTTAAATTTCGAAAAATTCGAAAAAATTCGGATAATTCGTGTCGGGACAATTTTGTAAAAAATAATTTATTTTTAATTTTTAGAATAATATAATTTCGGAATTAAAATAAAAAATTTAAATTTTAAAAAGTTTTTAAGAAAATTTAAAAATTCATTTTGAAACTACTTCGTAATTAAAGATATTTTTACTTTTTTAGAATACTGTAGGTTTTTAATCAAAATTACAATTTTACAAGGGGAAGTAATTTATTCAAAGTGGCTTTTTGAAATTAGTCATGTATCGTTTTGTAGTACTTGAAATGCGCATTCAGAATCTGTCATCTGTTTCTGCTAAAGGGTCTTCTGAAACGTGCAAATTAGAAGAAAAAGTACAAAATTGCCAATTCCGAAAAGGAGGAACCCCCGCCTTGGTGTTCGGACTGCTTTTTAATACATTTTTTTCTAAATTAAATATATCGATTTTGGTCATTTTTTGCAATCAAAAGTAAATTCCGAGTTGATTGTGGTCATCCAGTTGGTTTAGAAAATCGCGAAAAACTGAACATGTTAAATTTTCGTAGTTTTTGTCGATTATCTTCCTCCAGAAGACCTCTCAGAAGAAGTACAATATAGATTCTGAATCTACATTTAAAGAGCTTCAAAATGACATATAACTCATTCCGAAACACCACTTTGAATAAACATTTTTCTTCGTTAATTTTAAAATATTTTTAATTTTTATAATTTCGAAATTAACATTTGAAATAAAAAATTTCAGAATTTTTGGAAAATTTAAAATTTATTTTGAGACAATTTCGTAGAAATTTTCGTATTTTAGAAAAGTATAATTCGACACAAAAATTAAACATTATTCTAAAACGCAAAATCCCTGGATATGAAATTCCCCTGATGGTCGAAACAGATTTACTTTTTTCACATATGAGTAGACTGTTGTACCGACAGTAATCTAATTAAAAAATAAAGTCGAATTTCATAGAAAAGTCCCTGAGAACGGTGGGTGAAAAGATGTTTCTGCCGCAAATTTTTATATTTCAATTTTTACAATTTTAATTTAAAACTAAAAAGAATAAATAAATTTAAATAGCTTTAGATTTGTTATATAGCATTTTAAAAGCTATTTTAGGTAAATTTTTGTTTTTTAAAAAGTTTTTATATAAAATTTCAGAGATCTTTGAAATTTAGAGTTAGTTTTCGGAATTTTGGATTCTGAAGGTTAATTTATAATTATGATTTTAGATTCAGAATCTGAGTTTTATTACAGTATTATAAGCAGTTTTTTCAGTTGTAATTCTAAAATTGGAATACAAATATTTCAGATATAAATGTTTTAGAAATAAATATTGTTTAAGTCAGAATCTTGGATTCTAGAAGTTAACTTTTGATTTTAGATTCAGAATCTATGGGTTTTATTACAGTATTAGAAGTAATTTTTTAGTTTTAAATTTAAAATTGGAATACAAATATTTCAGATATAAATGTTTTAGAAATAAATATCGTTTAAGTCAGAATCTTGGATTCTGAAGGTTAATTTATAATTATGATTTTAGATTCAGAATCTATGGGTTTTATTACAGTATTAGAAGTAATTTTTCAGTTTTAAATTTAAAATTGGAGTATAAATTTTTGGGACAGAAACGTCACATAATCGGACTGTGAAAAAGTTGTTTTTCTCAAACACGAAAAATAACCTAAGAAACAAAATTAATCTTTGTTGTGAAGTCAATAACAATCATAATAATTTCTATTATTTTTGAATATAAAAATAAATTTAAAAATTGCAAAATAAACTTTCATCACAAAATCGCTGAAGATCATTATGAATTCGCTTATTTCTAAGCGCAAACTACAAATTTGACTCTCATTTTGATGTCAACTTATCTGCCTAAATATTCCATGTAAAGTGCAGACTTAATTTTAATATTGATTGAGTTGCCAAAATGTTACTTGCAAACTGCAAAGTTTGATGTCAACTTTTTTCTAAATATTGCATGTAAAGTGCAGACTTAATTTTAATATTGATTGAGCTGCCAAAATGTTACTTGCAAACTGCAAAATTCGATGTCAACTTTTTTCTAAATGTTGCGTGCAAAGTGCAGATTTGATTTTGAAATTTACCTAACTGCCAAACTATTGCGCGCAAGCTGCAAGATTCGATGTCAACTTATCTCCCTAAATATTGCATGCAACTTGCAAATTTGACTTCGAAGTTGACTAAATTGCCAAAATGTTGCTTGCAAACTGCAAAATTTAATGTCAACTTTTTTCTAAATGTCGCGCGCAACTTGCAAATTTGACTTCGAAGTTGATTATTTTATAAAATTGGCTACAAATTTCGAAATTTTTAACTATATTTTAAAAATCTTAATGTCATCATTTTTGAGAACTATGATTTTTAGTTTTTCATTTTCAATTAACTGCGTACATTAAAAATTCTCAATAAATATGTTTGTAAAATTAAATTTGTCCAATTTAGATATTTATCTTTGAATTTTGAATTTTTCAGAAGTTTGAAAAATAATTTAATTTTTTTCAGAATTAAATTTAAAAATTATGAAATTTTCAGAATTTAGTGAAAATTCTTGAATTTGTCAAAAATCATTTATAAAATAAAAAAATTTCAAAGGTATTTTTAAAAATCTAAAAATTCGCGTTGGGACCATTTTTGAGAAAAATTTAATTTTATTATAAAATGCAATTTAGAAATTAATATTTTTTCAAAACTTTAAAGATATTTAAAAAATCTAAAAATTCGTGTTGGGATCATTTTAAAAATTTCAATTTTTTTTAAATTCTTAATTTTTAAAAATTTTTTTAGTTTTTTATTTTTAAAATTCTTTATTTTTTAAAAATTTCTTATTTTAAAAATTCTTTATTTTTTTAAATTTTTTACAAATGAAGTTTCGTTAATTTTTGACTTTGTTCCAAAAATCCGTTCTGATTTGTCTGGCATATGGTCGCTCATCGGATGTCCTTTCGTTTCAGGAATAAAAAAATCGAAAATTACGAAATTAATAAACATCAAAATTGACAAAAATAAAAACGGCAAACTTGTCCAAAATTGTGACGTCATCCAGAAAATATGAGGAGCAATCATGGATCCGATCCTCATGAAGACCTGTTGGAAACTGTCGGCCACATTCCGGATGGGGGTCGGGAACAGCTCCCCCGTGAACACCAGGGCGATACAGAACAGTTGGGCATTCAGGGCCACGGCAATGATCACACAAGTGTTCACAAAAATCGGCGGAATTTCAAATTCTAAAAAATCAAAAATTAAAAAATCTTAAAAATTATCTCAGTATAAATTTTCGAAATTTTCCAGTTAGGACCAAAGAGTACAAAGTTTTATGTTTATGTAATTTTTAAATTCTTTTAAAAGATACATATTTTAAAAATAAGAAAAATATTTAAAATCAAAAATTGAATTATTTTAAAAATAAGAAAAATATTTAAAATCAAAAATTAGAAAAATATTTAAAATTTTAATTTTTGAAAATATTTAAATTGAAAATTACTTACCAGAAGCTTCGGTGATGAAGACCAAACTCAAGGCACAAATCACGACAATCATCGAAATTCTGGAAATTAATTTTCTTCCGAGATTTTTGAACTTTAAATCCAAAATTCCAAAAATAATATTCACGGCAAATCTGGTGGATCCAAGAATTGCATTATTGACGAAAATCGATCCATAAAGATTTTCGACGTTGTACATCAGAGCGTAGTTCGTCACTGCTGCTGAAAATACCGTAATTCCCAGAACAAAACTGAATTTGATTAAATTTAAAGTCGAAAATAAATGAAAAAAATAATATTTTTTTGATTTTTTTTCTTCCAAAATTTCAAATTCTTTCTTGATTAATTCCTCAAGAACGGATTTACGGTAATCAGAAAATGTTCCGTTTAATTTTTCGATTTTTTCAAAAATAATTTTTGATTTTTTTAAATTTCCCTTCTGAAGATGCCATCGAGGACTTTCGAATCCGAAATACAGTAAGATTAAAGACAGAAAATTAAAGACAGAAATTATTTGAAGCAACAATCTCCAATTTCCGGCCAGATAAGCCAATCCGGCGACGATCACGTAATTCGGAGAAAAAGAAATCGCCAAAGTCACCCAGAATCGGTGTTTTTTCGGAAATAACTCCATCAAGTAAATCATCCCGATTCTGAAAAATAATCATTTTTAAAAAATAAAAATTTCAAAAAACTTGTCTCGACGAGAATTTTAGAGTTTTCCAATCGAAACCAACAATGGTAAAAATTAGTATTTATTATTCTAAAAAGTTCTAAAATAATCATTTTTAAAAAAATTAAAATTTTAAATAAAATTTCAAAGAACTTATCCCGACGAGAATTTTAGAGTTTTCCAATCGAGACCAAAAACTACCAAATCTATGTTTAAACAATTTTTTAAAATCATTCATTAAATTCTAAAAATTTCTAGTATCTTTAAAAATTTCATCGAAATAAAGTTAACAAAAATATTTCTTAATTAAGTTTAAAAAATTTCAATAAATTAAAAGAAATTATTTTTAATTAATTTTGAAAATAATCTTACGTGTTGGTGGATCCGGTGAAGAACATGTTAAAAATTTGTAAAATATTGAACATCCAAAAACTTAGGCTGAAACTGGCAGCAACACTGAATATCGTCATGAAGAAAATTCCGATCAACATCATTTTTTTTCTGCCGAACAAATCCGACGTTTGTCCGAAAAAAATGGTCCCGACGAGAATTCCGGCATAATGAAGAGAGATGTAAAATCCTTTAAGTCCTGTAGAGCAACAAGGATCAAACTAAAAAGGGTACTATATTAATTTTTTAAAAGTATACTGTATCTAATTTTAAAAAATACTGTATTAAACTTAAAAGTCATACTGTAACGGTTAAATTTTCAAAACTTGCCTCTGACAAAAGTGAATAAAATTCTCCAGAAACTTCAAATACACAATTTTCGAAATTTTCAGAATTTTCGGAATTTCTTAAAAATGTACAAATTTCGTTTCGAGAAATGTTTGAGAAAATCTGATTTCCGCATTTTGAATATCCGGTGTGTAGCCTGAATTTTCCGAAATTATTTAAAAATAAAATTTCTAAAAACCTCCATAAATCATGAAAGTTACTGTAGCCATTTGAGGAAGCCAAATCAATTCCATTAAAATAATCAAAAAAATCGAATAAAATCCAAAAATTGGAAAATCTCCCAAATTTGTGATTTGCATTTGTCAGCTGATCCATGATGACCAGACAAGGTCAAAGATAACTTTCTGATCGAGATCCACTTTTGGAAAATGAAAGAACGACAATCCGTTCAGAGCAATTCGTTTTTGTTCGTCTAATTGATTAATCGTCAAAGGAGAACTGTCATCTTCGAAGTATTTCGAAAGCGGACAGATTTTCTGTTTGGGAATCCAAAAAAAATTTTTTTGTAATTTAAAAAGTACTTTTTTATTAGGTTATTCGATATTTCGTGTCGGTTATTTGGATGCTCAGGCATTTCTATCTGCACTAGATCGAGTTATTCATTAAAAATGTGAAATGTTTTGCATATATAAAACCCAAGTGATAGTCTAATTATGTGTCCGACACGGTAATCCTGTTCTTGATATTTGAATAATCTATAGCTTTCTGAAGTCAAGATGCGGATTCATTAATTTCGGAGTATGTTTTATTATAGCTCAAAAGCGGAAGTACTGCTGCCATAGCCTCCAGAAACATCAACATGACCTTAGGAAGAAGATGGACTACCGAAAGAACTGCTCAACAATGATACCAATACTTTCGGAGTGGCGTCAGAAACTTTGAAGACAAACACCACAGTGGTCGACCTGTCACTGCCAACAAGGACCTTCTGAAGCGTATGGTAGAAGAAAATCCCCAACAAACTGTCTAAGAGTTGGCAGGAAACCAGGAACTAAGTCCTAATACCGTTTACAGACATTTTAAAGCTTTGAAGGCCAAAAAACTAGATCGTTGGATTCCCTACGAACAAAAGGCGTCGTTTGAAGGTCTGTTCTTGCTTTTGAAACACGAGAATTTACCTTTCCTGCATCGTATTGTCACATCTGATGAAAAATGAATTGTGTACAACTACAAGCGACGACAGAGACCACAACACTGATGATTCTCCTTACAATGATCCAGCAATAGAGAATTTTATCTGTGAAAGTTCAGACATGAGATCAAAACCAGCTATGATGCTCAGAATGTGGACTCCCAAGGGGAAAATTGAGAATATCGAGATAATCACTTGAGCTAAGAAGATTTAACTCACATCTGTGTGGATTCTTCTGGAAGTAGAGAACAAAGAACATTTGTTATACTTGAGAAACTTCCTCATCTTCATCTGGCAGATAATCACAATTGAAGAAGAAACGAAAGTTATAAAATCGTCGTTTATTATGAATGCCAATATATCAAATGATCACTAAAAGTGGAATTGAAGAGCAGTCGATCCAAAAGCCTCGATGCTGCTTCGTTTTATTCCGTGAATTTCTACATCGTTCTGGATGGAAATCATGTCCGCTTTGGTTTTTCTTCTGAATCAGCTTTTCTTCACTCTGTGAACTTCTCATTTCTAGAGCACTTACGGCAGGGCACAGAGAAATAGCTTTGATTCTGCCTTCATGGTCAGGCATCATTCACGGGAAACCGATATTCTCCGAATCAGTCATATTCCGACTAAGTAATGGAACTTCCAACGATTATCTCAAGGGAGAAACACCATAATCAACAAGAAAATATGGAGTTGTGTCGACATTTCTGTGTGCAAACATGACTTTCAATGTTTGAAGATGTAGGAAACACAAAAGTATACTAATGTCGCCCACAAAACGATTCCCAATATCGCTATCCAGCCTCTAATGGTTTGGAAGAAACCACCCATACGATCAATGTTGGGACCAGTTAGTCCCTATTTCTCATGGTTTCCCAGTGCGCGTTCTAATTGTAAGGGTATAAAAGCCGAAGGGTTACCTCAGATATGAATGTGTCATTCCTATTTTACTTGTCTATTCTGGTGTCTCTATATTAATAAAGTATTATTAATATTCTCTACTCGTGATCTCTAGGCCCTCCGGTTCCTCTTCAAACCCCAACAATCAATAACAATAACTGTTCTTATGTTGATTTTTTCGGACACGACACTGATATCGCATCCTATTTTTCATTATAGGGAATTTTAAGGTTATCAATACATAAAATTGAAAGGTCTTACTGTTCATTTGGATGGTAATAAATAGAAACACAGGAAGACAAACTTCAGAATTCCCCTTGAGACATGACTTTAAAAGAAACAATCTTAATTGAACTTTATTTAATGGAGTTATAGTTTTTTAAACTTTAGAATCCAGGACTCTGAATCTCTGGAATATAAAGCCTAACCTTCGATTTTGACATCAGATTGAGAATCTACCGGTCCCATTACAGTATTCTACACACCTTTTATCCAAATTTAAATATTTCTAAATTTTTGTGCCGAAAAAGTTTCTCTTCCCCAGGAAGTCGTGAACAGTTTTGTTATTAACAGTTAATGAGTCTGATTTTATCAGTATTAAGATTACTTAACAACAGTTCCCATGTCTTCTATTGCTTTGATGTCTTCCACAATTTTCCTAAACCTAATAATTCCTATGGAACTTCAGATTTCCATTCCCAATTGAAACAAAACTTCTGACCATTCTCTCACTTATCACCTAGATTGAAACCAATACAGTAACTAAGTGATAACAATTACTCAGTTCTTCTTTCATACTCTCACATCCTTAAAGAAAGTAATTTAGTTGTGTCGGAAATGGAAGATGTGGGTAGTCAACAAAAGAGAAACCAATTTCTTTGAATGAGAGATCGAACCACAGCCATATCAATTTCAAGACAGTGCGCCAACAATGCAACGAACGGGTCTGTTACAGATTGACTACCTACCGGATTTTGTAATCAAATTAGGGAAGCCTTGTAAATCCCCATAGAATTTGAATGAGTTTTGTTTCATTCCAAAGGTCTCAATATAAACTTAACAATTCTCCATAGCAAAATAACTTTTATTAATTTTCTTGAATTTCTGCACAAACCACCTCTGCCTTTTATGAGTATGATTAGAAAGATCAGTGATGTGAAATTGCTTCAGAACAAATTTCTAATTCTCCTCTTAGAGAAGGTGTTCGTAAATAAGGTGAATCCGAAAGAGAGCACAAGTGGGAAAAGAGTAATGCTACTCTGAGAACATCAATAAGATCTAATTCAAGGTGTTTAGACTCCAGTTACTCCAAATCAGAATTCAGTCTAGTTCTGTTCTATATACTGTCTTCCTCAAGTATTCGTGCCTGTCAGAACAAGAACTCCATTCCAGCCAAGTTCCCAATTGTGAAGAGTGAGTTCATCATTGATTATGGTGAGAGTTGATTTCGGACTCGTAGAAATAAAGGATATCTCAAAAGCAATGATCTGGAGTCATTTGAGTATTCTTACATTTGTTTAACTTTGAAAAACCATAAAAGGATGGTTTCAAAAAGATTCAGATGTTTCGCGTTCAAGGTTTTCTAGCTTTACTTTTGAACAAACCCTGTCTCTAAATAGATCAAGATGGATGTTAGATAATTGAGTAGACACAACTAGATATCACTATATGAATTTAAATGTAGAAGAGGAAAAATTGTTTGACTTTTGTTAACCAAAATTCAATAGTTGACCAGATTTGTCGTTTCCCTAAAGGAATATCAGTCAACAGATGAAAGAACCCGCTTATCACTCAGACAGATTTATTCTTTCATTTACAAAAATATCATTATATAAGAGAGATTTTATTCGTTTGTTGTTGAAATTAACGCGCAGTTCTTTTTACTTCGTAATAAGTCAGTTTTCCACTTTTCTCGTGATCAGCGTGAATGTAATCTTGTAAAACTTCTTGTTCTTTCCTTTCATGGAGTAGAATCATTTTATTACTAGAATACAATAAACCACTCTTCAGTAATGAAATAATATTGAAAGCTGTTAATATATATTTTATCTTCGCTCTTATATATCAATACTATTTTTTGATACTAGTAAGATATATTCATGGAGAGGACAACTAACAGTATAACTAACAGAGATTATCTAAACTACAGAATGTTAGTTCTAGGGGTTTTCATTATGATGACATTCTCTAATTCTCTAGTAGTTAGGTTCCTTTTTAACAAGAATGAAAGAGAACACTCACTTCATTTCCTTGACCGGGGAAGTTCTAAGATGACTATCCCATAAAGACCATTCTAATTGTCAATTTGACTGGTAATTTCAATTATGTTGTCTTTATCAAAACCGAAAATAAATCATTGTTTAGTCCACTTTATTCTTAACAGTAAACTAATAAAAACAAAATAAATTTTAAGAACTATACTAGTTTGAAATATAATTAAGAAAAAGGAACAAGATTAAATTATTAACCAAATCTTTCTTCGAGAAACGTATAAATATAGAATAATAGTGAAATTACTAAATTAAACGTTCATTTAATTATCTTCATCCAAATATTGAGAGACAAGATGCTCAGTATCTCCATCCAGATTTAAATCTTGAAGTGGTCTTAAAATATCCTTTGTTTCTTCTTTGTTCTTGTTCTTAGACTGAAGATCGAGGAGGGCAATGAAGATTTCTGGACTTGTGTCTTTTCCTTCCCTAATTTTTATTTTCTGGAGTTGCTCACATATTCTAGACAATAAATTATCTTCATCACGCACTTGACTTTGATTTGTTTCCATCTCGAGGACTGGTGGGTGAACAATTTCCGGTTGATTCTGTATTTCTCTTTGCTGTCCTAGTTGGTGATTTGGATGGTGACAAATGAGGAGTTTATCATCATATCTCTTTGATCCGCAAGAACATAACAAGAACTGTCTTCCAATAGCATTAATCCTAATATTAACGAAATCCCCGCATGTAGTGCATATCCATCTTCTCAAGCTTGGAGTGCATCCTTCCGGGCATTCTAACTCTAATAAACTCGAGTCGTTAGGTATGTGATTTGCAATAGCCCCTTCCATGTCTACCAACCCAAATAAGACCTTCTTGTTTTTTTCATCTATAATATACGGTTCATCTATTGTATTATTGTTTGTAACTTGATGATTCTTGAATTTAGGTATTTTCCGAAGTGTCTGAATAACTTGCTCATAACCAGAGGGGGTTGCAATAAGAGAAATAGGTCTGTTTCCTTCCCCGTTAACTTCTTCTTGTGACCATTTGTTTCTCTCCCAAGTTTGTCTGGATTGTTCGTTCATTGAAGTATGGGGAATTTCATGACTAGTAAATTGCTCTCGTGCTCCTCTCTGTCTTCTCCGCCGATGATTTGGATGATAACAAGTAAGGAGTTTATCTTCGTACATTTTTGACCCACAAGAACAGAAAAGAATCATATTTTTCTCAGAGACGAACTCCCCACACTTGGTGCATATCCATCTCTTTAGATTTGGAGTGCACTCTCCTGGGCATTCTAATTCCAACACATTAAAATAGCATGAGCTTTGATTTGCCGTAGCCTCTTTCATGTCCACTAACCCAAATAGGATCTTTGTATTATTTTCATTTACTACATATGGCTCATCTGCATCATTGTCAATAATCACTTGGCAATTTCTTAATTTGATTGTTTTCTTCAACATTTCAATCACTTGCTCATAACCAGGAGGGGTTGCAATGAAGGAGTGAACAACTTTAATCCACTCTCCATTTACTTTCATTAGGATCGATTGATTTAATTTTTGAAGCCAAGGTTTCATTTCCTCATCTGTCCCTGGAAGATGGTCTCCTTCATACATGTGACTCATATTGTCCATTGAATATCTAATGTAATCGGTGTAACAGAAGAAGAGTCTCTTCAGCACTGGATACATTTTCAAGAAATCGTTTCTATTCATTAACTTGTAGTCCTTTTTTGCCTTATTTAAATTAGCAACAATTTTATCAAATGACTTCTCTCCTGATTCCATATCTTGAAGAATATTTGGATACCCAGCCTTTTTCATCTTCATTTCAATTTTTCGGTAAACACAGTAGAGGTATGAGAGGAAGATTCGAAATTCACCTTCATTACTGACGACAGTTCGTCGGATTTCCTGACTCAGTTTTTCATACCAAAACGAGACAGGAATATCGTATTGAGAATGTTTCCCTCTTCCTATTTCATCCATGAAATTCAGAAGATATTCCAGATTCATTTCTTTAATTTCATCATAGTTGACCAGAACTCTGCATTTGGTCTTTTTTTGGGCCTCATTGGAACTTCTATTATAAAATAATCTCCACACCTAAAAGAACTTTCTGTTTAAATAATTAGACAAAAGTAATTCAAACATTTGCATAATTTACTATCAAAAATTTATTCTCAGAACTATTCATTTTATCTTTTTAAGATCTGTCAGAAATTTAATCAAATCAAAATAAATTCTTTGTTAATGTATGAGATCTATGTTGGTAAATCTTACCTCATATCTATCTTCTGGAAATCCCGTTTTTGGAAACTGCACCCACAAATCCACGCCATAATCAATCCAACTGACAAAATGACTGCAGTTAAGTGGATACTTTGGAAGCTTCTTGGAGCTTTTTCTTTGTCTTTCAAACCAACAATGAACTTCCCAATATTCATTATCGTCAAAGATAATCTCAAAATCGAGAAATTTTCTGTAGCTCGGTTCCAGAAAGAGCTTTAGCTGTGACTAAAATATCTGTAATAAGTTTACTCAATGAACAAGAAACTTGCCCAGTATCGAATATCAGTCGATGATAAATTATAAGCCCAATATCCCCATACATTCTTGACTTCCGATGTAACATTAGGAGGTTCTCCCTCAACAGGTATCAATCGATGCAAAGAGTCATTGAATCCCCATCCTAATTTGCATTCACGGCCAAAACACCAAACCATTTTAATACCAATAATAACTTAATATTTTATAATTACAGAACAGTAAATAAAAATAATAACTGAATTCACCCAACTCTACAGAACTAACTGACACCTTATCACAAATAAACACCTCAAGAAGAACTTCAGTCATCTTTCAATGATTATGATTTAAGACACTCCCTTCCATGACAGAAAACTCCCTCCAAAAATCAATTTTCGACTGATGCAGAAAAATAAAAGCATAAACTGACTTAAAACTCACTTTCCTGTTCTGTAGTAGTAGACGAAAGTTAAAAGATAATCTTAATAAAAATCTTAATCATTAACAAAGATGAGAAGAAGAAGAGTAGAAACAGAAGGAATCACAAGATAATGACAAACTTGAATTTCCATACTATGAATCTAATCAACAAGCAAATAGTTTTTTTACGTTGACAAAATACAAACAACATCAAATGAGATTTGACGCCAATTCAAATGTTTTGTTCATAGAAATATCCAAATATGACAGTAAAATCTGAGATAAATGAACAGAAGTTTTCATATTCTGTAAATTTGTACAATATGTGCGAAAATAAGTACAGACATATCTAATTGAGGGAACTTGAAAAACCAGTATTGAATTCTCTACCATTCATTTATAATGTCTGAAGTCTACCAGATTCTACGGTCAGAATCTATCCAATGATCTTGTTGAAATTAATCACCATATTTATTTGTAAAGTTCCTAAACTATTGAATTTGTCATCTTCTACAATTTATTATTATCTACAAAAAAAGCAACTTGTTATTAATAGAATACTGTGATCTGGATTATAATCTTGTTAAAAGGTTTCAGTAATATACTAAATAACAAGTAATATCTAAAACTGAACAGTTTTTTACATATTACATGAATTTGATCCAAATTATCACACCCATTTAAGCAAGATGTACAGTAAAAATTTATTTGTGAAATGTTATTACAAAACATCTACCATGGGGAATCGAACTTTTTACATAAACTGTTAGTTTTCAATAATTTCTAGAAATCTGTTAAACCAATTTCATCTGTCTGTTTATTGAAATAACACGTAGAATTCTGTAAACTTTCTGTAATTTCCTAAAGTGAATAAAGATTCTGCTTTTTTGAATTTTAATTCTTTAAAATTCCTCACTTTTCAATACATTTTTTAGTATTATCTGAAAGTGAGTTCTTCAACTTCCTCTGTATGAATATCGATTAAGGATTAACTATAAGGCGTAATCAGTGATTTTCTTTTAAGGAACAAAGCCTATGACATGTTTAAAGGAAGAGAAGAACTATTAAAATAATTCCATCTTTAAAATATTTTATAAATTCTCGAGAGCACGAAAGAGAGATTTCTTTGATTCTTGAATGCAGAAGAATTAAAGTAACACAGAATCAATTACATCGAAATTTTATTTTTCTCAATTTCGAAAATAAGAATGTACAGTTCTTAGTTAACACTTCAAGCATTTCTAAATTTGAAATTTTATCACTCCAAATCTAGTCAAATCTGTTTCACTTCCTCAGTGACATCTGTATTTCATAGCTGAATTTATCTTTGACAATAAACTTCACATCATTCGGAGAAAGATATTGGGACATAAATTATGATAGAAAGAGAGGACCTGAAGAGACAGCTTGAATATCAAGGACCCTGGAATACTGTAGGGCATGAGTGACACTTTTGGCTGTCTGTTGTGCACATATATTGTTGGTCTATACTTTTGGTTAAGTAAAGATTTGTAGTATTTTTCTTATTCCTAATCTTAACAGTTTTCTAATAACATATTTTTCAATACATATTCGAAGTTCTATTTTATTAGAACAGAAATTTCACATATAATTTAATATTCACTTTTACAGATCATTAAACTTTCTAATTTCATAGTTATGAGATTATAAAGAGGCTTTTAATACGATTCTTCATATATGAAATTAATTTTTTCATAGACTTACGTACAATTTAAACCAATTCTAGTAGTTTTTAATACTGTCACTATTGAAATCAATCACTGGATTACAAATCGGATAGGTCGAACAAGAGAAAGGGATTCTATATTGGGTTGAAATTTAGAAAGTGAAAATTTTGATATTCAATTTCTTTTTTGAAGGGCAAAAGGAAATTCAAAAACCACGTGTAATTGGCACTTTCATTTTCCCTCAGAGGTAATTATCCTCCCTTTCTGATCAGTTTTCTAATAATTTCAATTTACTGAATTTGTTGAAAAAAGAAGCTAGGAGCACTGGAGATTCCCAGGACGTCTCCGATCCAAGTACTAATCGAGCCCTAGGGCGTTTCACTGGCCAGATCAAACGAGATGGCGTCCTTTCACCCTGGTTTGACCCCTAGCGATGGGGGATTTTTGTGACTAAATCGGTTTTCTTACTCTGACAGAAGAATAAAACATACTTTATTGTCCGTTGTAGAAATTATAGAAACGCTAGGCATTAAGATCATTTATTTTTTTTGTATGACACAAAACCATTCCATTTAAATATACATAGTAACGATGATATTTTTGAAAACAAGATGATATAGAGACAAAAATCAAAGTTTAATTTTTGGATTGTCGTCCGCCTCTGAGGGATCAAAAAGGGACATTCATGATCAACAGAATTAGTTGTTAAGAAATATTTCTTAATGTAATTTCTACTATGGAGAACATTTTTTTATATTTTTGAAAATCATATACAGCATTTTATTGTGAAATCTATAATAATTCTGGAATAAAATTATCTCAATAAATTAATTCAAAAAAGCATTTTATTGATTAATAATGATTTCTGAATTGTCGATTATAGATTTAGCACAAGAAATGCATCTGATGGAAGTTGATTCCGTTGTTCGTCGGTGAGAAGATGAATAGTTCGATTATTGCTCATTTCTGTTTTTGTATGAAAGTTCCTTCCTGAAAGTTAATCCAATAATGATATTCCATTACTGAGAATTAACTTACTTCTTTATCAACATTTTTTCATGTTATTGAGGGATATTTCATCTTGTTCCAGCGATGGATTTCAGTTATGATAATGTTCAGTAGTCTCTTCTAAATCGCAATCGGGAGAAAGCATTGATTTATCATCATGAGGAGACGGATATAATTTTTTTCATTCTTGAGCTCATCTGCTGTGGTGGAAGAAACATTCGAAGGTGTGTATTCCATGAGTTCAGTTCTGGATCTGTATTCGATGCATTGGAGAAGTACAAAAGTACGACTCTTGATATCATCTGGATATTCATTCTGATCTGATATCTGATCCCAGTTTGGATCAAGGGCATTATTTCTTATCTCGGATTGAAAAGGATCTGTAATTTGAAATTGGAACGATGTTGAGAAACTAGATGTAGTTAAAGTGTTTTTAAGGAACTGAAAGAGTTATTAATGTTAGCTATGCATTCTGAAAGAAACGTTAAAAAGTCAAAATATCGTTAGAACCAGTCGGAATTGATATGATATAGTGTTTCGTATTATCAAAATCGACGGTCGGAGTTGGAAGTTAAAATCTGAATTTTCCATGTTAAGACACAACTTATGAGTCATGTTTGAATTGAAAAATCTAGTTAAGTTTCAACTATCAATTTAAATGAAATAGATTTTTGAAATGGAAAAATTCATAGATCCATTTTAATACTAAAAGTCTAGATTCCAACATTGAATCTTGACCTCCGACTTCAATAATACCCAGCACAGATTCCTGGTCGAAATTACTTTATAAAACGAAAACTAAAAATCAAAAATTAAGTAATACATCGGTTCTGCAGATTTCATTTATATCATCGTTATTTTAGTTATCAATTGATAACTACTAGTTATTAGTGAAGAAAGTTTTCTTCATTCGTGGGGAAAGAGACAGGATGTTTCACTGTTGTGTTCGACGGTAATACGGAACATGGATCCTTTATTCGTCAAATCTATCCAATTTTGTCCATACTAATAGGCGATTTCTTAGACAACACATTTCACTGAAAAAATTGATTAACTGTGTTCGACTTAAAAGTAGCGAATTCGTTGCATAATAAGGATATTATTTATTGGTTATAAAATTAGGATTTGAAATAAATCATCGACTTATTCTTCTCACTCTTGGATAATTAAACCGATTCCAATAAACACATTATAAGAGTGATTTTACATAAGTTTGCACTTTTTTGGCAAAGCAAAGTTTTTAACCTCAGAACCCTATAGAATATGTAGAATGGGGTAATGGGACTCGTAGATTCCGAATTCGACATTAAAATTGGGGGTTAGCCTTCCATCCAAAATCCTGAATCTCTGAATTCTGAACGTCGATTTCCAATTCTGAGATCAGATTCAGAATCTACGGGTTCCGTTATCCCATTCTGAACACTTTTCACAAAATTCTGAGAACATGAGCACTAGACCTCCTTAAAAAAACAACAGAAATCACGTAGAATGTTCTCACAACAGTTGATGTCCCGTTTGAATTTACAATAACCACAGATGTTCTGTGTTTCGACTACAGTGACCATTCACTACTTATGTAGTTCATATTTTTATTAAGTATTCGAAAACTATATAAATCAGTATTTTTAATTTCACAGAAATATTGTCTTACACTCTTCAAAATTGAGAGGAAGGTCTCAACATTTGAATATCTCAACGAAACTTTGGAGATGAGAAGATCAATTTGGAGAAATAGAGAAAATGAAAATGAACTGTCAGGAATACTGAGCACTATAAACAGTTATGTCAATCATGAGGAATACTTCTTGTTGAAATCAGCACAAATGAAATTCCATTCCATGTACTTTCTATAGGAAGACACTCTAAAATTCCTTCAGAATAAGATGTATTCTTTATCTCAAACTCGGGTAATTAAACCGAAGAACTCATTCTAATTTCAGACTTTACTTTATGAGTAGATTGTCAGACAAGTATTGAAGGCTTTGAAATGCAAGATAACGACATATAGAGAATAGGAAGATAGACACAATAACCGATCGGAAGAGGAAGTGATGAGTGTTCTCTCAGGAAATAAACGAGCCAGTTATTGTCACCTCTTCTATTCCCAGTTCTTTCGCTCTCTACCATCATCGTTATTTCGCACTCTGCTTCCAAAAATATCAGCATTCGCCTAACCAGAGATCTAGTTATTGAATAAACTTTCCGATTAGAACGTTTTCTTCGGTTTTATTACCCGAGTTTGAGGTAAACATTTGATCCGCTCTTGAGTAATCTTGTGGTGGTGAGTTTAAATTTTGGACTGCTCTTCTGATCAGGAGATTTTAATTGGAAGTTGAGTTCTTTTATGATTCCCATTTCATCGGAAGGTTTAGTAAATCTAACTGGCAAATAACTCTTGAAATTAATAACTTCATCATATTACTTGGAACATCGGTGATTTTAGAGAAATCTATTTGTTTGTTGTATTTCCTCATTTGATAAATAAATGATTGAGAGAAAGCAACTATTTCATCATGATGTGAAAATAAGAGTTTGTTCTTCAGTGGACCTGGCTTCCACTGATTGATTTTAATTATTTAAACCAAGTAATCAGTTGATCAATCAGATAAAATATATCACAATCATCTGAAAATCAAGAAGTATCTGGAATTCGAAGTAGTTATTTATTTCAATCAGAACAAACATTTTTAGTTGAGAACTGTTATCCTCAAAGAGAATGTCACAAGTCTCACTGAAATGTTTGGGTAGGTCAAACAATTAATAAAAATTCTAATGAAAATTGATAAAACCTAGTATTCATAGATGAACTGTTCTTAAGCACAGTGAATTTGAGATCAGGTTTCAAATTTTCAATCAGAATAAGCATCTGAGGACTAAATCAAAGTCTTTTCAGAATTCCCATTCTCATATTAATTTATATAACTAAATTTCTCTATACTCATGAAATATAATGTAGAGAGATTATACAAGATCCTATGGAATTTATAATTAAAATAGCTATGAAAAGTTCACTCCATTCTACTTCTGATGATTCGGATAATCCCTTCAGTAATTTAAAAAGCTGAACAATATTTTAAACAACAAGAATGGAAGCAATTAATTTGTTTTCGACTCTATTTTCTCTAAATTTTCCTTCCATTGTGACTCAGGAAGACGTTTAAATCAAAATGACAACAGATAATAAAAATTGTTTGAATTGAATGTAATGTTCAGCTGTTAAATAAATAAAGTATAAATCACATTTCTAAAAATAAACCCTCCATTTCGAGAGCATTCCAAAATTTAGACATTCCCGCCACAAGATGTCTCAAAAGCGGACTTCAATCTTTACTTCGAAGCTGGGTAATTAAACCAAAACAACTTCCTAATTTTGAGGTTTCTGAAAGCTGAGTGAATTGGGGTAGATGAATACAGGTGTGCAATGGATTGTGTGAACGACGAGATATAAGAGGAAAATAACTGAACTGTTAGAAAAAGAGACATTTCTCGATCAAAAACAAACCTGGGAAATTATGCATTGTGTTTGTCGCTCTGACTCTCGTTTTTCTTACCTATCTCTTAGTGAAGATATGGGGTAAAATAGGGTTCATTCAGCTGAAATCACTTAGCTTCCAAAAGACAGAAAATCAGAACACTGTGTTCGGTTTAATTACCCGAATTTGAGGTAAACATTTAATTTCGCTCTGGTAAAGTCTTGTGGCGAACATGGTTAAATTTTGGATTGCTTTCGTAATGGAAAGTTTGTAATTTGACAAAGAAGTTATTCAATATTAAAGGTGATACCTGTGCTCTTCATTTGGAAGACTTGAAATTGACACCTTAATTTTACTGACTAGAAAATAGATTTATTTATAAGAAATCCCTGTTTTAGTATACTCGTTGTATGAGAGAACCCGAAACTTCCATATCACAACATTAACAATTTATATCATAACGTAGTAGTTTTCTTTTTAGTATCCATATTTGAAAGTGAACTTGTCTTTATAAACTAACTCTTGTTGATTTCAGAAATATGTTCAGTAAATTAACAAAATAATACATTTCTCACTTTTGTTGACTATAACAAAGACCGAGAGTATTTGTATATTTTCATGTAACTGTCTATTCTTGTGTGAAGACCATTACTCCCAAAAAGAATCTGACAATTCTGAAAGAGATTATCGATCGAGTTGACAGAACTAGAACTCCGAATAGAGACAAGAAATAAATTACTTGAATCTCACTCAGATTGTTCTTTGTCTGTTACTTCCGGAAGAGTTCAAAGGGCTGGCACCTCATACGAACAAGGAAAAGTCACAAGGGTTCTCATTGTCGACTACAGAAATTAGTGGTTGAAAATGAATTTCTGTTTGTAAGCATTAAATACTGAACAATATGTGACTGAAATCCTTAGATATTTAATAAACTTTCCCTTATCTATGTTCTCAACAAAGATAGTTTTAGAGGTATTACTTTCGAACAGTATTTAGGACAAGAAATGAGATCCATTTTAAATCATCAAAACGTTACTCATCATCGGATTCGTCGGAGTTCTTCTATCTGGTTAATGTCTTACATTAGTTGGCTTTTATCATTGAATGAATTTATAATTCAGTCCTTATATTTCTAAATTAATAATAGGAAATTTAGTCATTTTATAAGTATCATGAATTTCAGTTAAAATGACTTTTTTTGACAGATTGTACCTCATAAGAATAATGTTAAACTCTACAGTAATTTTCTGAATTTGGACTTCTCTGATGTTAGTTCAAAAATTAAAAAAAATAAATTTCAATTTTTATAATTTTTGAAAAATGAATTAAATTTTTTGTTTGTTCAAAAATTTTAAAAAATAAATTTTATTTTTTTTTGTTAATTTCGAAATTTTAAAAAACAAATTTTATTTTTACAGAATACTGGATTCTACCGTATGAATTTCAAATTTTTATAGATTTTGATTCTTGAATTTTTGCATTTTCTTCATTATTTTTTTTGACAAAAAACACCTGACTAATTACGTCCGAAATCAAGAACGGTACACAAGCCATAATCGAGCTTAAAGAAATAGATAATTTTTTATATTTTGATGACCGTGTAAAAAAAATGAAAAATCAATTTTATCAACTTCAAAAACATCAAAGAACCAATTTTATTTTTGGAAAAAATCAAATAAATTTTACTATAAAAAAGTCAAAAATCAAAGTTACTGTAAAAAAATAAATTTCATCAAATTTAAAAAAAAAATAATTTTATTAAATTTAAAAAGATTAATTTTACCAAATTTCATCAAATTAAAAAAAAATAATTTTATTAAATTTAAAAATTTCTTTAATTTAAAAAAATAAATTTCATCAAATTTAAAAAAAAATAATTTTATTAAATTTAAAAAAAAATAAATTTCATCAATTTAAACAAAATAAACAAAATAAATTTCATCAAATTTAAAAAAAAATAATTTTATTAAATTTAAAAAAAAATAAATTTCTTCAATTTAAAAAAACAAATTTTTTCAATTTAAAAATAAATTTTATAAAATTAAAAAATTTCTTCATTTTTATTTTTGAGCTTCGGTGTTGAGGGGCAACTTATCCCGGATAAAAGGAACCACGTTTTCTCTCCATTTTCTCTGAGAGTTGTTGATTTTATACGATTTTTGAATGGGTTCTAAAAGTTCCAATTAATTAATAAAATTCCACAAAAAATTACTTTTCTGTTTGTTAGGGAAACTCAACAACGAAAATTTTCTTTTCATCTTCGATCCCGGGGGCTTGGTGTATTTGCAGTTTAATCCTTTTTCCTGAAATTTTAATTTTAATAAAAAAAATAAAAAATAAATTATTCAACAAAAATAAAAATTAAACTAGTTTTAAAAAAATAAATTAGTTTTAAAAAAATAAAAATTAAATTAGTTTTATAAAAATCTCCAAAAAAGTCTGTTTTTTTTATTTTTATAAAAAAATTCAAAATTAAAATTCTCAAAAAATCAAAAATTTTTAAGTTTTATAGAAATTTAAAAATAAAATTTTCATAAAAATCTAAAAAATAAAAAAAAACAAATTTTTTTAAAAATTAAAAAAATAAAAAAAAACAAATTTTTATTAAAATTTTAAAAAAATAAAAAAATTAAATTTAAAAAAAATTAATTTTTATTAAAAAAAACAAACCATTTTTCTCATTGGAGACAAAATTTGAGAAATTTTTTGATTCAATTGTCTTTGTTCTTCTAATTTAGGATTTTTTTCAGAAAAAAAATCATTTTTTTCATTTATATATTGATTTTGAACAATTTCATCATCAATAAGAAAATTATTATATGGAAAATCTTCAAATTTTTCATAATAATTTAAATTTTTTGAATATTCTAAATTTTTAGAATCAAAATAATTTTTTTTATAATTATTATTACAAAAATTTTTTAAACTTTCTAGAGCTCCATCTACTCTACCATTACTATTAGGATCAATAATCAATTCGGCTTCAAATCCAGGATTCATTTAAAACACCTTCCAAAAACTAAAATTTTCTGTTCCAAATCACTCCAAACATCTGATAACATTTTTCTTCTTTATAAAAAATCACATTTAAACTAAAAAACTTATCAATTCGACTTAGATTGGCACAGATAACTTTCTACTTCTCTCAAACGAGATCATTTACATTTTTTGATTAAATCTTTCGCTTCATCTTTCAATTCCTTATCCGCATCATCCAATGCTTCAACATCAAGTGCAATTTCCAGATATTTAGCCGCAATAGACTTATCACCTTTCGCAATATAGCATCTACCAATATAGACAAGATTCTCAATCCATTCATTTGGTCTCAATTTCTCAACTTCTAAAAAATCATTTAAAGCATCTTCCATCGTTGCCGTAGGGGGAGTTGCAAAAAACGTCGAAGCCGCTTTTCTCTCAAACCACGAAAGATTAGCAACAGAATAACTAAATCTTCCACGCATATGAAACAAAGAATATTCCGTTTTCATTTCCAAAGCTTTATCCAAGTATTCCTTAAATTGATATCCTTGTTGAATTTTCTCCTTCGTTCCCAAGTAATCCGTAACACCTCCAGTAGTTACAGCACACCATTTCAAAACATTAAAATTACTACCATCGATACCGTAAGCAATTTGTGCATATTTCTGTCCTTCAAGTAATAATTCCTTTTTTTTAGGATCTTTCGCTTGAAGACCACTTGCCATCGAATAACAAGCTCTCGCAAGTCTCCACAAAATTTCAATATTCTTCTTCGCTTCAGATTCCATATCATAAACAGGTTTCAAAATTTCGTAACAAGCTTCACCATCATGTTGTTCATGAAGAGAATCAACTTTCTCAAACTAAAAAAAAATAAAAATTAATTCGCATGTAGCATTACCACTCAGAGGACAAGTTGTAAGTTTTATCGCGTACTGTAGATTCCAAAACCCTAAATCAAACACCATATAACATTCCAATGCCGAATTCGACATTAAAGTCAAAATCCGCAGTTTATTATAATGGGTAGTACATTACTTATTATAATAAATAAAGTAACATTTTTCTAATTCCTTTATCAATTAAATTATCACTTTTTCCAACCTTAATAGCAAAAAAATCCTTAACTTAATATTTCATGTCTTAAACTTAACTCAATTTTTTGATACCATATACCATTCAGTAAATATTTAAATGTACTATATAGTAAATCTATAAATATCTCCCCAATTCCTTTATCAATTAAATTATCACTTTTGCCAACCTTAATGGCAAAAAAATCCTCAACCTAATGTTTCATCTCTTAAACTTAACTCAATTTTTTGATACCATATACCATTCAGTAAATATTTAAATGTACTATATAGTAAATCTATAAATACCTCCCCAATTCCTTTATCAATTAAATTACCACTTTTTCCAACCTTAATAGCAAAAAAATCCTCAACCTAATATTTCATATTTCAAGTTCAACCCAACTTTAGAATATTATATACCATTCAATTCATCATTCCAAAATCTACAAAACGCGACAAAACTTACAATCCGTCTTCCAAGTGTTAATAACTACCACAATACTTACATCGATACCCATGGTGCTTTGTGCAAAAAAGCTATACGATCAATATATCACTGATAGACCAAAGTATGAAAAAAATCTGAAAGAAATAAAAATATAAAAAAATACAAATATTACAAAAAACGCGAAAAATAAACACGAACAAAAACGAGAAATAAAAAAGACCAAATAAACGTTTAAATCACGGATGTGCACACAACTAAAAAAATTGCAAGTGAAGCAAAAACTGTTATCAAATCCGAGTTAGATGATTAAGCCAGGATTGGAGTTATATCGATACTGATTATACGACAGCTACTCTCTTGTGGTACTTGACCTCTATTTTGTAGGATTCACTTTTTTAATTTTTTTAACTACACAAAACTAAACTAAAAAATATTAACAAAATTAACTTTAAAAATCAACTAAAATCTAAAGTATAAATAGATAAATCGTTCGTTTTTATCTTTTTAGACAAATTTTTGTAATATTTAAAGTAATTTAATATATCAATAATTATATTACTAAACTGATTTAAAACAAAAAATTGACCATTTCGCAGTTATTTTTTGATAAATTTGGTTTTTATTTCGTAAAATTCACTTTTCAGTAGATATACTAAATTTAAAAAATAATTAAGTCATTTAAAAATTATCAAAACTAATTCGAATTTAACGAATGACTACCCTAACTAATATACGATTCATTTTTGTCTTTTTAGACAAATTTTTGTAATATTTAAAGTAATTTAATATATCAATAATTATATTACTAAACTGATTTAAAACAAAAAATTGACCATTTCGCAGTTATTTTTTGATAAATTTGGTTTTTATTTCGTAAAATTCACTTTTCAGTAGATATACTAAATTTAAAAAATAATTAAGTCATTTAAAAATTATCAAAACTAATTCGAATTTAACGAATGACTACCCTAACTAATAAACGATTCATTTTTATCTTTTTAGACAAATTTTTGTAATATTTAAAGTAATTTAATATATCAATAATTATATTACTAAACTAATTTAAAACAAAAAATGGACCATTTCGTAGTTTTTTAATTTTATAAAAAACATTTTTTTCGTTTCCAAATTATTTTAATACTCAAAATACCAATCAACTAAAATCTAATTCAAAAATTTCAAAATTATTCTACAATTTTCATTTTTAAAAATGATCTAAAAAAATTAATTTTTAAATTTAAAAAACACTTATCGTACAATCATTAACACCATGGGAAAATTGATGTAAGAAAATTTTTAAAAAAAACAAGCCTCAATTAAATCAAATGACATAGCATCATTCGATATTCCATTATTTGTTGGCAACAATGGTTGTTCATCATCTCTTGCTGATCCCAAATTAGACAACCTAAAAAATAAAAAATAAAAATATTTTTAAATTCAAAAATAAAATTACTTTTTAAAAAATTAAAACTTTTCTAAAATACAAAAAAATCAAAAATAAAACTTAAGATTTTCTAAAATACAAAAAACTTAAAAATAAAATTACTTTTAAAAAATTCTGGAAATAAAAAAAATTAAAACTTTTCTGAAATACAAAAAATTCAGAAATAATACTTGACTTTTTAAAATACAAAAAAATCAAAAATAAAATTACTTTTTAAAAATTTTGGAAAATTACTTTAAAAAACTTACCATTCTTCTGTTGCATCATAATATTCACTTGTACTTGATGTTGATTGTCCTCTACTTACTGGCAATTGTAATTGTGCAAAACTTACTTTTCTATTATTTTTTTCTTTTATATTATTTCTAATTATGGTTAATTCTTCTTTTAACAATTTTAATTCAATTTTCAATTCATTTATTTCATTTTTAATTTCGTTAAATTTCTTGTTTGATCTCCAGAAAAAAAATCTCATCGCAACATCAACAAGTACGATTCCTGAAAGAACAGCAACTGTTCCTGATACTGGATCAATCAACATTGAAAATACAGGCTTCAAAGTAAAAGATGAAAAAAAAATCACAAAAAACACCACAATATTCAAAAAAATATAAAAATGGTTAAAAAAAACCATTTTAAAATCAACTTTTTTTTAAAATTAATTTATAAAATTCAACAAAAAACTATAAATTTACCGTAATATTTCATTTTTGTTTATTTAATGCTTTTTCTGCCATTTTAAGAGCACCATCGAGGGTTTTGTTTCCACCAATAAATCCAGTAGCATGAACAAAAATACAATTTTCAATTCCTGTAATTTTCGACAATTCATCATCTCTGAAACCTCTCCATTCCTCAGGCAATGGATATCGATTCTCAAAAGTATTCGTAATGTCTATAGGAATTGCTTGAACTCTCCATTGTCCATGATTATCCGAAAACAAAATATATGTTATTTTTTCATTTTCTAAATTTTGTTCTTTTTCAATTTCTAGAAAATGATCCTTCCACGGACAAGAACTGTTCTCTAACACTAGTATTCTTCCACTTTCATGAAATTTCTTCCTTTCATTGATAGCTTTTTGAACAAATTCCCGAGCTGGCAACCAAGACTTGTACATGTAACCAAGTTGATCAGTGAATTCTTCTCCAACAATTTCCATGGCCTTCTGGAATTGAATATCAGGAGCATCATTCGAGTTCCAAGCAGGATTAAGAGAATTCACTCGAGAATTCAGAGTGCTAGCCAATTTGTAACTAAAAATTTACATCAAAATTAAAAATTCAAATTTTCACAAATTTCAAAAACCCTAAAATTAAAAAATTGAAAATAATATTTTTGCAAAATTGTCTAGATACAAATTTCCAGAATCTGCCAGGAACTACAGTAAGTTACATTACAATTTCTGTTTAATATGACAATTTCGTAATTATTAGGATAGAAAACTAAAGCAGAAAGGATTTGAAGAGATGGCCTGAATATCAGGGGTGTGGAATACAGTAAGGAATAAGTTAGATTCCCGGTTGTATTGCGTGGTAGAAAAATATCAAATTGTATGTGACTTATTGTTCGAGTAAAGATTATTAATACTTTTGTTTCTTGTTTTGACAGCAACTAAAGTTTTCATAAACATATTTCCTATAAGGGAGCTTGCCTAAAATATGTAAGACTTTCATGGCACTTTTCCAGGATCCCCTCCCCCTGTCAGCCTTATATATTTTAAACAAGCTCCCTAAGTGAATCTAGAAACTTCTGGATTGCGGTATGAGGTTTATTCTTCTATCTGCCATTGAGGATTAATAGTTATATATGGAAGTACCTATAGAAGTACTTATGGGTATTTTAAAAAGCACGACACTACGGTACTCTGCGGGAAACAGGTTATATTATAAAAAGCAAACTCACCGAGGAACTCCGTCGAACTGATTAATGCCGTTGTCAATAGCGTCAACTGAATGAACAAAGTTTTCGTACATTTTTGAAAATAGAATATCCATGACAGGACTCTCAGTAGAATCCAACTCCAATAACGTCGCAATGACTCTTCTGCCGAAATGGTTATAAACGAGTCCTGCTGAACTCAGCTTAGTATCGTAATCCAACGTTTTTAACGACTTCATCGTCTCCTTGAAATCTCTAAAATTGAAAAAAGTTAAAAATCGAATCGTAAATGTTTCTACCTCTGATGATGGTCAAAACGAAGAAGATTCGGATCATAGACCCCTCCAACATCGACGACAATTTTACAGGTCTTCAGGATTTCCGGGTCTCGAGTTCTAAAAATTAAAATCAACGAAGTTACACATACTTAAAAAACAGGAAATCCCAAAATTTCATATAAAATCTAAATTCTGGAACTCTTACAAATCAAAAATTTAAGAATTTTATATATAAAAAGTGAAAATTTTAGAATTTTATATATAAAATTTGAAAATTAGAATTTTATATTTAAAAATTGAAAATTTAGGTATTTTATATATAAAAATTGAAAATTATAGAATTTTATATATAAAAAAATTGAAAATTAGAATTTTATATTAAAAAATTGAAAATTATAGAATTTTATATAAAAAAATTGAAAATTTAGAAATTTAGAATTTTATATATAAAAAACTGAAAATTTAGGTACTTTTACATTAAAAAACTGAAAAGTTAAGAACTTTCACATGGAAATTAAAAAACTAACAAACCTGACAACGGGAGAATTCTTATATTCCGGAAGACATCTAAGCATAAAACAAGCTAAAACTTCATCACAATGGAAATTTCCATCATGGGTTCCAATACAGCTCATTTTCAAAAATGAAAAAGATTTATTAACTTTAAAAATTCCAAAAGAAGAATTTAAAAAAATTCGATAAAACAAAGACATCAACTGCTGTCTAGGAAACTTTGGCATTGAAAATATTTGGCCAAAATCAATATTTTATTCAAGTTTTAAAATTTTAAATTACTTTTAAAAATTTAAATTTTCTTAAAATTTCTATCTATACAAAATAAAATTTCAAAAAATTAGCATTCAAAACACTCGAAAATTTTCATTTCACAAAAAATCCTTAAAAAATTCATTTTTTTCTCCAAATCCAAGAATTGGCATTCTGAACACCCCGCCAACAGCACCAACCAATCCAAAGACTACAATTATTTTTAAAAATTTATTTTTCTCAAATCTGTACACATTATGTATTCAGCAAAAAATCGATTGTAGCTGTTAAGTTAAACATTTAAAGTCTTGATTTGATTTGCAAAGGAGCACTTTGAGACAATAGTGAATTGATATAACCGAGACACGAGAAAGCTGTTTAGTCAACATGACTGGCCAAAGTAGAGGCATTCGTTACTTGGCGACCCGAAGATATGGGCTCCTGAAAATCGTTAAAAATTAAACCCATTTCCCTCATCAAAAACAAACCAAGTAATCACTATCATTGTTTGGGTCTGAACTAGATGAGATTTTAGTGTCTTTTCCCAACGATGAACCTGAAAAACCACACAAGTTAAAAATACTTTTTTATAAAATCTTTTAAACACGACTTTTTAGAATATTCTAGAAACTCTCAGAATTTTGGGTTTCGGATATTCATTCAGAATTTCTACTGGATCCTAAAATCCCCCAAAAATTCAAGATATCTCAAAAAGTTCCACAATATTCCAAAGAAATCTAGAATTTTCTACCAAATTTCAATGTTTTCTAAAAATATGAAATTCTTAAAATCTACAAAGTTCCAACTTTAATAAAAATTAAATACACTGAAAACCCACCATCTGAAGTCCTACTATGAGAACTCAACGGTCTAGCATCCTCTCTTATCCTTTGATGAACAGAATGAAATCCAGCACTTGAACTACTTGTTGATCTCATGACAGGATTTCCAAATTTACTTCCTGCACTTCCGGTTGATGTATTCATCGCATATAAATCAATCAATCCATGAGATTTAGTGCTTGTATTAGTAATATTAGAATTTGAATGAGATTCATCCAGAAGACTCTGAAGTGGTTCAACATGATTCGGTCCCATATGACTAACATGAACAAAGTTAGAAGGGGCACTAATCGGCAGTTGACTTCTTCTGTCGCCATGTTTCCCATCATCCTTAGTAGTTTTAACACTGAATTTTCTTCTTCTTTTTACTTTCTGCTGCAGTTGACTCAAATTCGGAAGAACCAACTCATCTGACATTTTCGCATCAACATGGCTCAGCATGACGACATATGGGATATCCAAAATATGGCATAAGGACAGAATACACTCATCACCCAAAGGTTTCGCTTTCCTCAAATTGATCGTTTGAACCCATTGAGCAGACTCAACATTAAAAACGTCAACTTGCTGATCCGCATATAAGCACAAATAAGGTCTAACGAACGAGAACCCATTGACTGCTTTACACGGGAACATCAGTTCTTGAGATCGTTTTCTTCTTCCTTGGCCATCTACGTATACTCCAAGCTTAGAAAACACAAGCAAATACTCTTCTGCATCCGGCTGACCCGATACATTGATTACCATATGAGCATCATATATCGCTGCACTCAGGAATTGCAAAGAAGCATCTTCAAAGTTGACCAGAGCTGAAAAATCATTTCATGTATAAAAAACTATATTTATTTTAAAAATTAATAAAAATTTCAGTCAATTTGAAAGAATTTTTTAAGTTTTTAAGAAATTTTAGGATTGTCGAAAAAACCTAAAAAAGAGCGCGAGTCGATTTCAATAAACAACTCTACTTGCCATTTTTTCCACGTTTCCCTATTTCTACATACCTCGCTCATCTGCGCGCGAATTCAAAAATCAAAAAATTACGTCATTTTTTACACTTATTCAAAAATCAAAAAATTACGTCATTTTTTACACTTATTCAAAAATTACTTCTTAACAATCCAGCAATTTACTATTTTCCATAAAAAAATTAAAAACTTACATGATTGCGAAATCGTCGTTAAATCCCACATCCTGAACGTTCCAGGAAGTCCAACTAAAAGTTTTCCAAATTCAATTTTAATCGTTTGAGGTTGTCCTGGCATTGCAATTTCCCTCACAGGTCGATGTCTTCTCGTAGATCTATCTATTTCAAAAAGCCAAATAGTTTTCCCAACAGCAGCAGCAAAATAATGTTTATTTCCGGCTCCTCTACCCCAAGTAAGAGAATGCACACCTTTTGTATTTTCAACTTTAATCCATTTCAAATCTCTTCCATCCAACGCTGCTGTTGGAATAAGTCTTACATTCTTATCTCTTGAACTTCCTGTGATAGCCAGAAGAAGTTGTTCCTCAGCATCATATATGACTTTTTCTACACATCTTTTGTTGTTTTCTTTTTCTCCTCCAACAGGAGCAATAGTCTGAAAATTTTCGTTTTAAAAAATAAAAACCCAATGAATCGTGTTTTGAGAAAAAACTTGAAAAATTAATTTGGATAAAACACAATTTTTTAAAATAAAAATTCCGAAAATCATGTTTTAAGAAATTTAAATTTCGATTATTAAGCAAAAAATTTATAAAAAATTCCGAGATACTAAATTTCGACTTTAAATTAACCAATAAGTCTAGACTAAATACTGATATATTATTTGTTAAAAATACGAAATTAAAAAAACTAACTTCTCTGTCAAGTTCGATACACTGCAATCCATGATCCGCAAATCCGATGACAAATTTATTCTGATCAATTACTGTAGCACATAAAGCTGTTCTTAAATTCGGAATCGCAGTAAAATCACAAACTTCTTTGACAGAAAAAGCCGTAGTATTTGGCAAATATGACTTCCCTAACAATAACTTCAATTCTCCTAAGGCGATAACCCATTTTTTCGCTTCTTCTTCATTATCTGCCATCAATAACGCATATTGTCTTGCTGTAGAATTTTCTGAATTATTTAATCCATCACCAGAAACATTCGGCGATGATGAATGAATTTGACTGTAGGTAATTTTGAAAATCTTCGGTAAATCTGTTTTACTTGCATGAATAGCATCATTTTCCATGACTTGACTTACTTTGAAATCTTGATCTCTCATATCCAATACTTGTCTGATATATGGATCAATCGACAGAGCTTTTCCTTGTTTGTCCACAGTACAATCATAAAGATAAAGTTTAAAATCACACACAGCCACATATGTATGTTGCCACCCTCGTTTCACTCCTGTCGGTTTCGGAGTTTTAACAATACCTTCATACGCAGTTCCGACGCCTCTTTTAGGGTCAATCCCGTGTGGTCTTTTCTGTTTCGGCGGTACGGGGCATTCTTGCGGTACTTTCTCCACACATCCAATATGACATGCGTATTGACAATCTTGACAAAACAGTCCTTGTCTGTCCAATCCAATCAAAATAGAACTACAGTAACTGCATTTCGTCGGAGCCGGAAGTTCAGCATGAGTAAATCTGTGTCCTTTGCCATTGAGTACACTGTTCAACGTCTGAATTACTTTAGGACTTCCTCTACCGTATCCACCTGCAATTAACGTAGATGTCGCACTTGGAGTAGCGTTCATAACATCCTGGAAATTGTTATATTGAGGATTTGCGTTTTCATACGGCGATGACGTTGCAAACTGAGACGATCCTCTTGACATCGACGAGCTGATCTCGAATTCATTACTGTACCCGTATTCTCCTCTCGTCACTGGTGATATTTGACTCCCATTCGCATTTTTGAACATGTTGAAAAAATTCGAATGATTTCTTGAATCATCTGAAATTGCCGGGATATCCGATCTTTCCATTTGTTCCCTTAATCTTCTGTTTTCCAACTTTAATTTTTCTATTTCATCTTGTTGATGACGTAATCTTAGAGAATGTTCATATAAATCTTTCTCTGCTGATTCACATTTCGTCCTGACGATTCTCAATTCATGTAAAGCTTGTTCTTTTGCTTTGATCTCCACTTCCAATGATTGTTGGGCATCAAATCTCTCGTAATACTTTTGTCTTTGAATCCTTTTACTTCCCCAGGTCTTTTCAGCTCCAGATGGCGTGGCATAGTGACTTCCGGTCTGCTGTTGCTTCATCGATTCCAGTTCCTGAGTAAGTCTACTGGCTAATTGCTGAAGCGAAGCTCTTGAATCTTTTTCATCATTGAACATTTGGATTAATTCCTGCATATCCGCCATCGATCCCTGTTGAGCTGCATTCAGTTGATTCTGAAGCTCGTTATTCAAAGCTCTCAAGTCTTCATTTTCTGATTTCACAGCCTTGTTTTCTCCTTCCAATGCGGCCATTCTGTTCTCGAACAAGTGCTGAATACTCTCCATATGTTCTTGATGTTGTTTATTCCAGGCCAACTTGTCATCTTCATGATCTGCTTTCAGCTGTTGTAAAGCTTGTTGAGACTCATCCAAAGCCCTAGTCAAGTCGTCGTTCTGTCTCTGAAAACAAAACCATAAAAAATTAAAAAACAAAAGTAGTTAAAGTTGTTCTAGAACGAATTTTTAAGAAATTTTAGGATTGTCGAAAAAACCTAAAAAACAGCGCGAGTCGATTTCAATAAACAACTCTACTTGCCATTTTTTCCACTTTTCCCTATTTCTACATACCTCGCTCGTCTGCGCGCGAATTCAAAAATCAAAAAATTACGTCATTTTTTACACTTATTCAAAAATCAAAAAATTACACGATTTTTTACAATTATTCAAAAATTATTTTTTAACAATCCAGCAATTTACTATTATCTTCTACAAAAACAAACTAAACATATTTTTAATTTATAAAATTTAAACACATTTTTATAAATTTATAAAATTTAAATACATTTTTATAAATTTATAAAATTCAAAAATAAACTTACTCTTAAATCCGCTCTTCTTCTTTCATCATTTGCAATTGATTCAGATAATTGAATATTTAATTTTTCTAATTCTTTATTTAATTTTTTAACTTCATCTGATTCTTGTCCTTTTTGTGATTCATTTTGAACTTTCGCTTCAAGAATCGATTTTGCCACTTTTTCTGCTTCAAGTTCACTTACTATTTTTTCTAATTTTTCTTCAATTTCATCTTTAGCAATTTTTGTTGCTTTAAATGCTGATTTAGAAATTTCTAATTTTTCTTCTGTTTGTTTTAAAATTCTTTCTTTTTCTTTCAATTGTGATTCAATTTTCGAAATTATTGTTCTTTCTTCAATTAAAGTCGAATTTAATTCATCAAAATCTTGTCTAGCTACGTCTCGTTCCCTTAGGGCTTTTTTCCATTCACTTGATTCATTTTGAATTTTTTCTGTCAAATCTTCAACCGATTTTTGAAGATTTTGTTTATCCAAAATCAATTGTTTATTTTTTTCTTTAAGTTCTTTATTTTTTTTCTCCAAATCTTCCACATCTGCCGGTTTTGCCATTTTCTGATTATTACTTTCATCTTCAAGTCTAGTTTTCAAAATTTGAATTTCATCTTTCAATTGTGCAATAATCTGTTCTGAATTATTATTACTTTGTGTTTCCAAAGTCCCGGGAGTTAATTTAGCTTGAATCAATGCAGTTGCTTCTTTTAATTTTCTTTGAAGTTCTTGTTTTTCTTGATCCAATCTCTGAATTCTCCGTTCATATCCCTTCACCGCCACTGCAGACGGTATTTCTCCTCCCATAACCACATCCAACGCAGATCTAGCCGAATCCGCCAAAGATTTACAATCAGACAACAAACTATCATGAGTATACGTGAATCCAATAAACGGCAAATGATGTCCAGTAAAGTGTCCCGATACAGTAGGAGGTCTTTGATCTCTTTGAGGTCCTGTATCACTTTCATCAATATCAAAATTAGAAGTATCCGTAGGACTACACACCGCCGGTTTATACGGCGCTTCCATGTCTCTTATCCCTTCCCAATCAATTCCAGCAAAAAACGGATGTTCTCTAAAGTCGTCTAATCCATTAACTCCCAATCTTACTTCCTTCGGACATATCAATCTCTGAATCAAGTCCTTCGCTTCATCACTGACGTTGAATTCTTCGTTAAATTCCAACATATCTTGATGTTTCATTATTTTCGCATAAGTTTCTGCCAAACTTTCCGCATAAAAAGGAGTTTCACCATATAGCATTTCATATAAGCATATCCCTAAAGACCACCAATCACATTCAACTCCATGGACGTTTCTTCCGTCTTCCATTGCTTGCAAAGTTTCAGGTGATATATAATCCGGCGTTCCTACAGCTGTACTAGAAAATACTGTACCATCTGCTTGTCTTTTTAAACACGATCCAAAATCTGCCAATTTAACATGTCCATTTATGTCTAAAAGAACATTATCTGGTTTGATATCTCTATGGACGTATCCCAGCTTGTGAACCGAATCAATTGCCAGAACCATTTCTGCCGCATAAAATCTCACAATATTTTCGGGTATAGTTTCTTCGAATTTCGAAAGCAAAGTTAATAAATCACCGCCAATATAATAATCCATAATAAGATACTAAAAAATACAATAAAATTTAAAAAAAATAAAAAAAATTTAAATTTAAAAATTCTTAAAAAATTTAAAATTCCTAAAATTTTAAAAACTAAAAAATTAAAATTATTTTTTTAAATAAATTTCAAAATTATAAAAATTAAAAATCATTTTTTTACGAAATTTTCTCAATATGAACTTCTGAAACTTGATTTTCTGTGACAATTTCATAATCAAGTGATTTTATAACCAACTATTTAGAAGTACATATTTTCTAAAATCTAACATTACCTATATTAAGATTATAAAAGATTTTTATATTCGGAAATCAATAATTATATATAAAAATAATCAAAAATATAGGAAAAATTAAATCTAATTCTACAGTAACCATTCGAAAATCAATAATTATATATAAAAATAATCAAAAATATAAGAAAAATATAGGAAAAATTAAATCTAATTCTACAGTAACCATTCGAAAATCAATAATTATATATAAAAATAATCAAAAATATAAGAAAAATATAGGAAAAATTAAATCTAATTCTACAGTAAACCTTCAAAAATCAATAATTATATATAAAAACAATCAAAAATATAGGAAAAATTAAATCTAATTCTACAGTAACCTTTCGAAACTCAATAATGATATATAAAAATAATCAAAAATATAGAAAAAATTAAATCTAATTCTACAGTAAACCTTCAAAAATCAATAATTACATATAAAAACAATCAAAAATATAGGAAAAATTCTACCTAATTTTACAGTAACCTTTCGACAATAGGTTACTTTTTTAACAATTATTTAATGAAATTGTTCAAAATAAAACTTACTAGATTTTTTTCATCTTGAAAGGCGAAATGAAGATTGGTTATCCATCTTCTGTCTCCAAAAACCATGACATCCCGTTCTTCTCGAAAACAAGCACTGTCGGCTTTTCTCAGCATTTCCCATTTATTCAGAATCTTCATTGCATAAACTTTATCCGTATTGACCATTCTAACGACAGCGACTTCTCCAAAAGCTCCTCTTCCAATTACATTTAACAATTCAAAATCTTCTCGACAAAGACGAAGAGTCCTAATTTTCTCCACCACAGGACGGGCTAAAAAAGGAAGTTGATATATCAAAAGTGATTTCTATACTTTATAAAAGAAAGTTGATATATCAAAAGTGATTTCTACATCTTATAAAAGAAAATTGATATATCAAAATTGATTTCTACATCTTATAAAAGAAAATTGATATATCGAAAGTGATTTCTACATCTTATAAAAGGAAGTTGATATATCAAAATTGATTTGTACATCTTATAAAAGAAAGTTGATATATCAAAATTGATCTCTACATCTTATAAAAGAAAATTGATATATCAAAAGTGATTTCTATACTTTATAAAAGAAAATTGATATATCAAAATTGACTTTCAAGGCTTACCGAAATCAACAAATTGAGCAATAGCTTTTTCTTTCCTGAGAGAGGAGTTACAGCATTCATCGTAGAGGCAAACAAGGACATCCAGTAATGTTTCCAAGCTGAGAGTGTTAGAATCACCGGGGACTCCTTGGAGGTAGAGTTCCTCCAACTGCCGCAACCGTTCCGAGCCCGGCGTGCCACGTGAACTCGGCGGCATCGGTGTTACCGGGTCTGAAACCAATCAACCAATTTTAATTTTAAAAATCTTTATAAAAATATAAAATTGAATAATTTATAAAAACCATATAATCCACTAAAATCGAAAATGAACCACGTCCAAAAGTCGAATAATAAAAGTATATAAAAAACATCAAGAAACCAAGCAATCCATAAAAATATAAAAGTAGCCTAAAAACAAAATAATCCGCAAAATGTAAATAGTAGCCTAAAGTCAATCAATCAACAAAAATCGGAAGTAGAACACGAGAACATGCCAAATAATCCACAAATATATATAAATCTAGTCTAAAAGTCAAACAATCAACTTAGATGCATGGCCTAAAGCCAAATAGTCCATAAAAATATATATAAACCTGGCCTAAAGTCATGCAATCAACTTAGGTACACGGTCTAAAGTCAAATAATCCACAGAAATATATATAAAACACGATCTATAAACCAAATAATCCATCGAAATAAATGTAAAGTATAATCTAGGCCACTCAATCCTACTGAAATCAATGGTCAAACATCACTTACGACCATACAATCCAAGAAAATCAATGGTAAAACCCTCAAATCAATGGTAAAAAACTTACTCTAAAACCAATCAATCCCAGTTAAATCAATGGTAAAACATACCTCAAGTTGTTTAGCGGGGTTTATTGGAGCAAAAGAGAGGGCAAAACAGTGTGCAAGTCTGTCCCGCGGGCGCCAGGCCGCTCAAACGATCGGTCGTTCCTCTTTTTTCTTTTACAGTTCGGACAGCGGAGAGTCTCGCGCTCCTCGAAATACAACTTGCTTATTTTCTGCTTCAAGGCCACTTGGATCTTGAGGATTGATCTGGGGGATTTTGAAATTCACTCTTCCTGAAACATATTTTATTTTTTTTTTTAAATTTTATAAATTTTACCTGATAATTGATATATAAAAAATTAATTTCAGTTTCAGGAGGAACTGGTCAACCTTTTCTGCTGGAGAAAAGATTGATCGCAAATTAAGTTTATTTCATCGACGAATCTGGCGAGAAACTGGAAAAATTAATTTTTAAAAATGATTAATTTTTCAGAAAATTCCACAATTGCAAAAAAATCAAAATTTAAAAAAAAAATTTATTTTAAAAAAAATCAAAATTCAAAAAAAATAAAATTTTATTTTTAAAAAAATCAAAATTAAATTTTAAAAAAATCAAGTTGAATTTAATGGTAAATGGCCAGTTTTACCGTTTTTTCCTTTTTTACAAATCTTTCTCCTTTTGCGCGGGAATTTCAAATTCCAAAAAAATAAAAATTACTTAAACATTCATTTTTTAAGAATTAAATAAAAATTAAAAAAGAGCGAGTCAATTTCAGTAGTAAGTTACCAGTTTTGCCATTTTTATCAAATTCACTCACGTTTTACGCGGGAATTTTAAAGTTTAAAAAAATTATTTTAAAAAAAATTTTTTAAATTAAAAAAAAGTGAATTCGAATGGTCATTTTTGGTAAAATCCCATCGCGTGCAAAAATCGAACTCGATGAAACGCGATCAATTTAATTTTTCACGGAGAAATCCATTCGATTCGATTAGTTGCTTCTTTGGAGAAAGGAAAAATATTTTCAATTTTGATGGGTCATCGTTTTTAGGTTGAAACGAGTTGGAATTTTCTAAATGGACGGGGAATTGTCCACATAAAGTACAAAAAAATTAAAAAAAAAAAGAAATTTAAAAAATTTTTATAATTTTTTAAACATTTTCTTAAATTTTTGGAATTTTTTATTTAAAAAAAATTTTTTTATTTAAAATTTTACTTTTTTAAATTTAAAATTTCAATTTTTTAAATTTAAAATTTTATTATTTTTATTTTTTTTAAATTTAAAATTTTATTATTTTTATTTTTTTTTATTTTTTTATTTAAAATTTTATTATTTTTATTCAAAATTGTTGTCATATTTGAAATGGACAACTACGGTCTTCTTAGACAATAGAAACAAGACCGATGGATGCCAAACAAGACATTGCTGACAGTCTCAGCAAACAAAACTGACCCGAGAGTCCCTATTCAGACCAGAGAAACCATCAAACAGCTGTTTGACGACTTTGCAAAATTAAAATTTCACAAATGCTTTCAGAATTAAAAAATTTCAAAAAAATTAAGAATTTTAGAAATTTAAAAAATTCTCGTCAACTTCCAGATAGGACCTATTTTTGATTTTTACAGTAATGTAATTCCAAAAATTCCCGTCGAGAAAATTTTTCAGAGAATTTCATTTTTAATTTTTTGTAATTTTAAAAATTTTCGAAAATTCCCGTCGAGACAACTTCCAACCAAGACTAACTTTTAAATTCTACAGTAATGTAATTTCGAAAATTCCCGTCGAGACAATTTTTCGAAAAAATTTATTTTTAATTTTTTGTAATTTTAAAAATTTTCGAAAATTCCCGTCAAGACAACTTCCAACCAAGACTAACTTTTAAATTCTACAGTAATGTAATTTCGAAAATTCCCGTCGAGACAACTTTTCGAAAAAGTTTATTTTTAATTTTTTGTAATTTTAAAAATTTTTCGAAAAAATTTATTTTTAATTTTAAAACTTTTCGAAAATTCTTGTCGAGACAACTTCCAGGTAGGACCTATTTTTGATTTTTATTACGCATTTCCGGTTGCAAAGTTTACTGTCAAAAACAAGACCAAAATACCAAAATCAAACAATCTCGTGATGAAAACAAAAATTTTTCGACAACATTTTTCATCAACAAAATGGCAACTAATCAGCCAATGAAAGACTTTGGTGAATCAATTTTCCAAGATTCGCTTTCATTCGACCAAATCGGTCTTGTTTCGAAAGCAAATATTTAAATTTTGACAAACATGGCTTACATCAAAACAGGAGCAATATCTACTTCGGAAGTATTTGAATAAATCGATTTTTTTAAAATGGAGCTTATCAGGAATGACCAAAAGAGAAAACAGAGATTAGAGAAAACGCAATTGGCCAGGAGCTTGTTTTTTTCAATATCGAAGTCTATTAAGCGGTCGGCATAAAAATCAAAAAAATTGCAGTTTGCACGCAATATTGGGGCAGCTAAGTCGACATCAAAGTAAAATCCGCAGTTTGCATGCAACATTGGGGCAGCTAAGTCCGCATCAAAAGAAAATTCGCAGTTTGCTTGCAACATTGGGGTGAGTAAATCAGTACCGAAATCCGCAGTTTGCACGCAACATTGGGGCAGCTAAGTCGATATCAAAGTAAAATCTGCAGTTTGCGTACAACATTAGAGTAAGTAAATCAGCATCGAAGTTCGCAGTTTGCACACAACATTAGGGCAGCTAAGTCACATCAAAGTAAAACCCGCAGTTTGCGTGCAACATTGGGGCAGCTAAGTTGGTACTGATATTCACAGCATTTAAACACGTAAATCAGTATCGAAATCCGCAGTTTGCTTGCAGCTTTTAAGAAAATAAATCGATATCAAAATAAAATTCTGTGAAATTTATAAATTAGAAAAAATCGAATTCTTTTTATTTTAAAATATATGAATAAACTAAAAACATAAGTCCAAACTTTGCATTTAACTTTAATATTCATAAATCCAAAAACTTTATAAAGTTTGAATTAATTTATAAATTATATAAAAATATTTAAAAATCACTCACCAAATTTTAAAAATTTTTATGAATTTTAAAATCCAGAAACGTGACTAATCGTTCCGAAAAAAAAACAAAAAATCGATTTTAAAAGATATATGACTTTATAAAAAATTTTTAATTTTTTGTAATTTTTTAATTTTTCGAAAATTTTCTAATTTTTTATAATTTAAAATCCAAAAAATAAATTTAAAAAAATATACTTAAAAGATATATGAATCAACTAACAAAAAAAGTAAATTTATTTTTTAAATTTAAAATCCTCGAGGATGACTAATCATTATAGGAACCAAGTTGATCCAGTCCCAAGGGCTATAAAGTGGTCGACATAAAAATTAAAATTAAAACAAAATCTGCACTTTGCCCGCAACATTTTGGCAGGTCGACCAACATCAAATCTGCACTTTGCCCGCAGCATTTTTACAACTAACCCAAAATAAATTCTGCATTTTGCCCGCAACATTCTGGTAACTAAGTTAAAATAAACTCTGCACTTTGCTTGCAGTATTTTTATAACTAAGTCATAAAAATCAAAACTAAAACAAAACCTGCACTTTGCCCGCAACATTTTGGTAACTAAGTCAAAACAAAATCCGCACTTTGCTTGCAGTATTTTTACAACTAAGTCATAAAAATCAAAACTAAAACAAAATCTGCACTTTGCCCGCAATATTCTGGTAACTAAGTCAAAACAAAATCCGCACTTTGCTTGCAGTATTTTTATAACTAAGTCATAAAAATCAAAACTAAAATAAAACCTGCACTTTGCCCGCAATATTTTTATAAATTGATCAGTATTTTTATATTTCCATTTATAAAAAATTCAAAATCAAAGTAAAATCCACAGTTTTCACGCAACATTTGGCCTATTTATTCAATTATTACGTAAAAATCCAATTTTCTTTTGATGTCGACCTTTGCACGAAGAAATTAATAAATATATTTAAAAAAATAAATTCAATTTTTAAGCTTTACATTCCTAAACATGATCAACACTACAAAAGTCAAAAATTTAAATTTAAAAAGTATAAAATTATTTAAAAAATTTAATTTTTTTAAAATAAAGTTTTATAATTTTTAAATTTAAATTTAAAGTAAAAATCCAGAAACACAACTAATTGTTACAAAAACTTAAAAATTTCATAATTTTTTACATTTAGAGAATTTGATCTTTTTTAAAAATAAAAAGTTTTGTAATTTTTTGAAGTTAAACTAAAAATAAAAATCCAAAAACGTAGCTATTTATTATGAAAATTTTTAAAATTTCATTATTTTTATATTTAAAGAATTTAATTTTTTTTAAATAAAAATAAAAATCCAAAAACGTGACTATTTATTACAAAAACTTTAAAAATTTAATTTTTTTTAAATAAAAATAAAAATCCGAACATGTGGCTATTTATTATGAAAATTTAAAAAATTTAATTTTTTTAAAATAAAAATAAAAATCCAAAAACGTGACTATTTATTACAAAAATTTAATTTTTTTAAGTAAAAATAAAAATTCAAACATGTGACTATTTATTACAAAAATTTAAAGAATTTAATTTTTTTTAAATAAAAATAAAAATTCAAACATGTGGTTATTCGTTATAGGAACCAAAGTGATCCAGAAAAAATACACGATTCCATCAGAAGGCCAACTATCGAGGAAAAACTGGCTACAAACCAGATGTCCCCGGCAACAATTATTATTTTTTAATTTATGTTAATTTCGAAATTCTTTTTAAATTAATTTTTTACAATTTTCAGTTAATTTATCAAAAAAAAATTAATATAAAAATAAATTTTACACAATAAAAAGGAATAGTTGTCTAAAATTTGAATGAAAAACAAAAAAGAGGACGAATGGCGGCCATCTGGACGCTTAAAATCCTGCGCAAATTGGCCTTGTTCGCTTATCTCAAATCTCGTTTCGCTCATTGGGTCGATTCTCGCACATTTATCATTCAACAATAATCTACAAATCCAAAAATATTCATTTATTCAAAATTGTATTTTTTATTTTTAAACTAAATTGATTTTTTAAAAACAAAAGACATCAAAAACGGATTAGCAATTTTCTTTGAGCTCCTACCATCGGTCATAAACGATTCGCGAAAAGGAAATACAAAAGCATTAGGCCTATTTTCATTCAGTAGCAATTTGTTCGGCCCGAAACTTGAAAATCAATGACCTCTTCCCCGAGCTGTCACTGCCATCGACAAATATTCTAAAAAATGGCCGAGAAACGACCGCAAAAAATTCAAAAAACGAGTTAAAATTAATGAAAAATATGTCAAAATTTCCGAACGAAAAAATCAAAAAAAAATTGCTGAAAATTTGATCAAAAAAAATTGTAAAAAAATGGCTGATATAAGATCAAGAAGATCAAAAAATAATTAAAAATACGGAAAAAATGGCAAAAAAATAATCAGAAAAGACAAAACGACGCTGAAAATATGGAAAAACGGGCAAAGATGCAACCAGAAGAATCAAATCGGCATTAAAAAAATAGAAAAACGGGCAAAGACACGACCAGAAGAATCAAATCGGCATTAAAATCATGGAAAAACGGGCAAGTATACGACCGAGAAAACCAACCGCGTGTCACAGTTATGAAAAAACTGGCAAATATACGACCAAGAAAATCGAAAATATTAAAAATATGGAAAAACTGACAAATCTATGATGATCAAAATTAACATATTAAAATTATTCAAAAAATTCGTCAACACACGAACAAGAAAAATGAAAACGAAAAAATATAAAAGGTTACCATGTGATCAGGAAAATCAAAACGTTCTAAAATTATGGAAAAAACGGCAAACACCTGACCATGAAAGTCAAAACAATCTAAATTTATGAAAGGAATGGTTAACACGCGATCAAGAAAACCAAAAATATTCTAAAATTATGGAAAACGAGATATATAAGATCAAAAAAGTCAAAAATTTTTAAAAAGTTAAATAAAAAACCAAAAAACGGAAAATTTATGGAAGAAATGGCCAATAAACGACCAAGGAAGTCAAAATATCCTGAAATTATGGAAAAACGGGAAATATAACACCAAAAAAGTCAAAAATTTCAGAAAAAAGATAAATAAAATAATAAAAATATATAGAAATAATATAGAAATAGTTAATATATAGTTAAAAATGTAAAAATATCCAGAAATTACAGAGAAAAGAAAAAATGTAAGATCAAGGAAACCAAAAATTTCAAAAAAAAGTTAAATAAAATAATAAAAATATATAGAAATAATATAGAAATAGTCAATATACAGTCGATATATAATTAGAAACGTGAAAATACTCTAAAATTACAGAGAAAAGAAAGAATGTAAGATCAAGAAAGTCAAAAATTTCAAAAAAAAGTTAAATAAAATAATAAAAATATATAGAAATAATATAGAAATAGTCAATATATAGTCGATATATAATTAGAAACGTAAAAATACTCTAAAATTACAGAGAAAAGAAAAAATGTAAGATCAAGAAAGTCAAAAAGATGCTAAAACAATCCCTCATTAACCACAAGACAAATATTAACGCGAGAACAAGCGGCTTTCGTGAATAAAACGAGTTCTACAACTCCTTCTGCAAACAGCTAATCAGAATCCTTCCGCAATCACTCGTTTACAAATCCCTCAATCCTTCAATGAGCCCAAAAGTACTCAACCAAAAATTCCTATTTAGCGATTAAGTTTTTTTTGCAAAGAAAGCCATGCAAAAATTATGTAATTTAACAAATACCAAGTTTGGTATATTTATTGATTACTGAAAAAACAAAAAACCGAATAAAAAAAAAAAAAGAAAACGGCTAAACCGACTCGCAAAATTTGGATGAACCATTCTGTCCACTCGCGAGTCGCATTGGCGGCTCCCGAACGGAACGCCTGAATTTCACGAGCCAGTTCGGTCGAGCCTATCTTGCTTTCGTTTTATTTATTTCGTAATCCTTCTTCGTTTTTCCTCATTAGTTCCCCTTATCCTTCTTTAATTTCCATCAGACCCTCACATACACTCTTAATAGCGTCTCCTGAACAGAATTCCTGAATTTCACAAGTCAATTTGGTCTATCCTATCTTGTTTTTATTTCATAATCTTCCTTTTTCCTCATTAATTCCTTTTATTCACAATTAATTCCCACTAAATTCTCATATATATTTTTATTTGCAATGTCCAAATGGAATTCCTGAATTTCACGAAACAATTCGATCCAGCCTATCTCCCTTTCATTCTCGCGTTTTTCCAATGTTTCTTCGTTTTTTCCTTTGATTCCCTTTATCTGCGATCAATTTCCATCAAATCTCTACAAAATCACATTATTCAACACTACTTCCACATTCCCTATCATATTTTCAAGTGCTGCAAGCTCAAGAAACATTTTTGATATATGGTTTCAAAACATGATCCGTTTTCCACTACTTTGCAGTCATCTCATCCCATATAATCATCTTCTGGTTTTTGTTGTGTCGTTATCTTTGACTTTACTGTATTCTTCGTGTTTTTGATATATGAACTTTATTGATTACCTCGTTTTCAGTCGATCGCAAACATGCAGATCTTCGTCAACGGTTTGGATGGAGCTGTCGTCAAGCTCGACGCTGACTATGACACCTCTATTGGTGAGATCAAGGAATTCCTTGAAGCCAAGGATTCTATCCTTTCTTTCGGATCTAAGATCCTTGATGCTGACTCAGCCACTCTTGGAGCTTTGGAAATCCCCGATGAGGCTACCTTTAACGTGAACGCCCGACTTCTCGGTGGTAAGGTCCACGGTTCTCTCGCTCGTGCCGGTAAAGTCCGTGCCCAAACGCCCAAGGTTGAGAAGCAAGAGAAGAAGAAGAAGAAGCGCGGTAAGTTATCGAATTTCTCATCCTCAATCGATATTGACTGTCTCTTTCAGGACGTGCCTTCCGTCGCCTCCAATACACCCGCAGATTCGTCAACGTCGCTGTTCAGGGACCTGGCCGCAAGCGTGGACCTAACTCCAACATGGCTTAATTGTTTGTTTTGGACTATTGAAGTAAATTTATAAAATTTGTTGGTTTACATCTACTACCATCCCCACCCTAGTTTTTCCCACTTTAGACTGTCTTCATTTGTACTTAGAGGCTCTGATGGACGGATAAGGACGAAGTTGCCAGGAGAAGCGATCCGTTGGAGGAGGTTTATGAAGATGGTGTTTGGCGAAACTCGTGCTTCAGGTTTCGCTGATGGGATTATTTCACTTGAGCGGCTGAGAAAATTATGAAATTGAGGTATTTTTAGAACTGGCTTACCTTTGTCTGCCTCTGAGGTCATTGGATTCCAGTCCCTGGATCTTCAGAATAGTACTCCTGAACTTGGCTGGCACCGCTACTGTGACTTGGATAATAAAGTAGAAAATTAAGGCTTGAAAAAAGAGTCGACGATCCATTTGGTTAGAGAAATCTAAAAATGGACCAAATGGGAACTGGATGAAGGATATAATTAGGCACTTTAAAAAAGTAAATTTTAGATTTTTTAATTTTTTGAAGAAAAATGAAATCACGAGAATTTTTTAAAATGTTGACAAATAAGTTTATTTTTAAAAAAGTTATTTAGGTATGCTAAAGACCAGGTGAAAGAATAAAAGCGGAAAAAATGGTAAAAAGTGGATTAACTGGCTCGCCTACTTGACGAAGTTTTTTGAAAATTTAATTGCCAGTTTTTTTGAAAAAAATTTACTCATAAAATAACACGATTACGAATCTCAATGGATTTGTTAAAATTTATCACCCACGGATGACGGATAAATTTTACTTTGAAAACAATAAAAATGACGTTTTAATTTTTTAAATTTCGCGGGATTTTTGGTCAAACGTTCTGGTTGCCAGTAGTCGGAGTTTTCAATTTTTTTCGAAAGTCTTTATTTTTTTTCGAAAGTCTTTAGTTTTTAATTTTTGATTTATTTTTTTACTCTAATGTCTATTCAATTACTCCACAAGTCGTTGGACTACGTCAACAAAAGTATGTTTTCAATTTTGATTAAATTAAAAAAAATTAACGAACTTTAGGCGATGGAATTCTCGAAAAAAAAAGAAAAAGAAAATTGAAAAAATCTGTTCTTCTGGAAGAAAAGAATGTAGTCAAGAATCTGGATGAAAGATTCGACTTTGATGTCGATAGTTGTCAGATCGTGAAGAAGAAGCGAGATGAAGTCCACAAGAACGAAGGAGACGTTTCATATCTCTTCAGTAATAAAGATGCGAAAAATGTGAGTTTTTTGAAGGTTCTCATATATCAATTTTCCACATTTAAGCTTATTTTACATAGGTCTTCTATGCACAAATTTTTCCTATAGATATTTCGTATGATAATCCTACATATGGGGGTTTTCATATGATTTGTACATATATGAACTATATAGGTCTTTATATATGACTTTCCTTTATAACTCTAGAAATTTTCCTTATCTAAACTAATTTTACATGGATGTTTTACACTTTATATAGATATTTTATACAGTAATTTTACATATATGAGTTTTCATATAACTTGTCTATATATGAATTTTTTTACAATTTTATAGAAATCTCTTTTATCTAAACTAATTTTACATGGATATTTTATATTTTATATAAATATTCTGTATAGTAATTCTACATATATGAGTTTTCATATAACTTGTCCATATGTGAACTGTATAGGTCTTTATATAAATGCTTCAGATATCATCCTTTCTATGTAAATTTCCTATATTTAAGTCCTTCATATATGAATTTCCTATAAAACTACCCACGACTAATTTTTCTACAAACAAATCGTCATATCTGAGCCACCTACATGTTAATTTTTTTATATAAACCTTCCATTTTTGAACTTTTCATATATAAAATTCCATATGTAAATTTTCCATATAGAAATTCTCTGTAAGTGTTTTATTTGCAAATCTTTCGTATATACAGATCCTTTGTAAAAATTTTTACGTGGAATTTTCGGTATATATATTCAATTTTTAGGGTTATTCTTTCGTCGAACAATACAGAGACACAAAACCCGTCGATCTGGTTGCCCACAATAAGCGGTATTTGAAGTACTGTGAAAAATACAAACTTCCAAGTGAATCTGTCCAAGCTCTGACTGTTCCAGTTCTGAAGGAAGGGAAAAAAAAGAAAAAAAGTCTTCAAGAAAGATTCTCACTTCGAGGAACCCTCTTCGACAAGAAACCACCGAAACCAAAGGACAATTCTGTTTTCACTGATGAGGACTTTGCGAACATCCCCAGAGGCACTGGAGGCGTAATAGGAACCAAAATCAAGAAGATTAAGTGAAGCTTTGTTGTGTCAGTGGATGTTGTTGTTGAGTTATGAAACTTTATGCTTTTTAAACTAAGTGTAGTTGGAGTAATGGAGACAGCCAGAGGCAATGGACTGGGAAGGAGGTTTTTTCGAGGATAACCATGGATCCAACGAAGATGCACTTGGTGAACGCCAAGTTGGGGATCTGCTTAGGATCATTGTCGGTCTATAAGAAGGTGCATGAAAACAGATACTGTATTTTAAATTTGTTTTTATTTTTACTGAGTTTTAAAAGTTTGAAATTAAAGGAACTTGAAAAGTAGTAATAGAGGTCAAAATCAAGAAAATTAAGTTTTTTATCAGTTAATCTGTTTTGTTACTGTTAAGATGGTAATCAGGAATATAATAACAATCTTTACTAGAGAAATATTGCACAAATATAATTTATATATTTTCTCCCACATAATACAATCGAGAGTCAGTTATCCCCTACAGTATCCCTAGCTCCTTGATTTTCAGGCTACCACTTCAATTTTTTTCTTTTTAATCTAGTTTTCTGTTCTAACAGGTATATAACAAGTTTCAACACAAGACAATAGAGAGTCAATTATTTTCTACAGTATCCCTAGTTCCCTGATTTTCAGGTTATTACTTCAATTTTTTTCTTTTTAATTTATTTTTTTACCACAATACCTACATAACAAGTTTCAGCAAAAACAACTGAGAACCTCACATATTACTTACAGTATCCCTAGTTCCCTGATTTTCAGGCTATCACATCAATCTTTTTTTTCAGTGTAGTTTTTGTCTCAGCAGTTACGAAATTTCGTCTGTTTTATTTTCAAACTTTTTGATTAGTGGATATATTCGAAACATTAGAGGCAATTCCAAAGACAGCAGATCCATCCGAGGATGACCAGCGATCCGATGAGGAGATGTCCGAGGAAGAACAAGTTGAGGATTTCCTTAATCCCGTCGTCGATCCAGGAAAAAACATATTCCTGTGGATACTGTATTTCTGGATCCGATTTTTTTTGAATAGTTTTGTTTAGACTGGATTCTGTCGGATTCAGAATCACGGATACAGCCTTCAAAGCCGGATAAAGTGCCCTAAAATACCCCCATTACCGTAATCCATCAAATTCGAAATTTACGTTTCTTTGAAATTTTTCCAAATTTCCAAAAGTGAATCTGATACTGTAGACGGCTTCAGAACAGAATCTTCATCAGGCTCCACAGGGGTACTGTAGCCGGGACAAGTCCACAAAAAGGAAAAAATAAAAAAATAAATTTCAATTTTCAGCATTTTTCGAAATCAGTAAAAAATCAAAAAAACGCCTGAGGCAATTTTCTAAAATTCACTAATAAAGAGGAAATTTGCATTTTTAATTGAAATTAATTTTCTTATTATTTTTAAAATTAAAAAAATTTATTTATTTTTAAATTTTCCCAAAATTATTAATTTTTAAATTTTTTAAATTATTTATTTTTAAAATTAAAAAAAATTTTATTTTTAAAATTTATAAACTTTATTAGTTTTTAAATTTTTTAGATTAAATTATTGTTAAAATGTTTATTCCTGATAAATTTCGAAAGATGGTCTGATTTTTTTCGAGTGTTTATTGAGTCAGAATCGAAATATCATAAGCCGATAAGGAATTGTAAAGTCCTGAAAGTCTAATTTTTTATGAAATTTCAAACAATTTTTTAAAAAAAGTACATAGTAATTTTTCATATATTTTTAAAATTAAATAAAAATCAAAAAAATTACTAAAATTAAATAAAAATTACTAAAATTATTAAAATTAAATAAAATTAAATAAAATTTAAAAATTATTAAAATTATTAAAATTACTAAAATTGAACAAAAATTACTAAAATTTAATAAAACTTAAAAAATTATATACATTAAATAAAAATTATTAAAATTAAATAAAATTTATTAAAGTTATTAAAATTTAAATTTCTTCAGAAAATTGCTTAATTAGTAATTTTTATTTTTATTTTATTTATGAAGTTTTATATATTTTTGTTTCATTAGATGTTTCTTCAAAGTTGTATCATTGATGATATTTATTAACGAAAAAAAAAACTAATTTGTCACGAAAAATTATTTTATTTTTCCATCATAGAGATAAAAGATGAAAGTACACTCTTCTTAGAGCTGCTAATCCTGATCAAGTGATGTTTCCGAAGTCAGGGAAGTCGAAACTCCTCCTCGTTTTTACTCGTATAAAATCGCCGATGATGTCGCGACATTAAGCGTAGCGAGAAAGGAGCGATCGTTCAGGAGAAACGATTCTGCTTCCAGGAATGGAACTGGAAAAGATCGCTCTCGTAGCTTAAGAGAAAAGCACTTGCCCGGATAGCAAGACGATGCGGATTCGATGCCTGCCGAGAGACGTTTTTCCTTCCATATTAGTTTCGGATTAGATGAGGCCAGATCTAGTTTTCCGACAGGGAAGTCGAAACTCCTCCTCGTTTTTACTCGTATAAAATCGCCGATGATGTCGCGACATTAAGCATAGCGAGAAAGGAGCGATCGTTCAGGAGAAACGATTCTGCTTCCAGGAATGGAACTGGAAAAGATCGCTCTCTCGGCAGGCATCGAATCCGCATCGTCTTGCTATCCGGGCAAGTGCTTTTCCTCTTAAGCTACGAGAGCGACCTTTTCCAATTCCATTCCTGGAAGCAGAATCGTTTCTCTTGAACGATCGCTCCTTTCACGCTACGCTTAATGTCGCGACAGATGAAGCCTCCTAAGGCAGTCTGACATCGAGATCGCGGCCTTGCACAGCGCATTCAGTAACCTCTACCGTACAGTAATAATAAAGTACTGTATATCTTCCGTTACGACCTCAGAATGGGTTGTTGCATAAATGATCGAGAACGCGAAAAATTTATTTACGCACAAAAAGCGTAATTTTTAGTACAGTAACAAATGTGAATCGTCAGTATTATGTTTCAATTTCCATCACGAATGTCAAATATCCATGAAAAATGTGACGATTATGTCACATTTCGCAATTGTTACAGATCAAAAGACGTGCTCTTTCGTGTGTAGAAATCATAGATTCTTTGTTGACGAAAAATCAACAATAATATCTCCGTATCGCCACAGTGTGATCTTGCTAAGTATTTAAGGTAGATGCCTAAACAATGGAACACCTTAAGTCCCGACATTTCCAGAATCTGAGCTATGAATGGCATCTCTGAAGATTCTGCTTCAGAAGTCATGACAGAAAATACGGAATTTCACTATTTTTGTGAAAGAAAACCTCGTATTTTCTGTCATAACTTCTGAAGCAGAATCCTAGAAATGTCATTCACAACTCAGATGCTAGATTCTGCTGAGAGGATTCTAGAAATGCCTAATGATTTCCAATTTCTGTACTGTAAAACAAGTTGCAACCAATAGTTTCGAAATTGTAAATCAAAATGCAGTTATCCAAGAACGATTATACGTAGCTTTTGTTTTTTTATAAATATTCGATCAGAAATTTAGAACTTTTTGAATTTGAGCAAAAATATGTAAAATAGATAACAGAATCCGTAGATTCTGAGTCTGATGCTAAAATCAGATGTTAGCCTTTAGAATTCAGAGATTCGGAATCTACTGTCACTATTACTTCATTCTAGATGCTTTTTATTGAATTATACAAATTTTAAAACATTTAAATTTCTGTGGTAGAGAATGAATAAAATAGAACGGGTCTTATACCTGTTGTGAACGCATAGTCCCCATGACCGGAGATATTCAGAACATCGAAGTCTTAACAGTCCCTTCTCTCTACTGAAAAGTACGAAAGGGAACACTTCGGTGTGCCGGGTGTAGTTCTGATATTAATAATATTTCTTCCTATTTTTGTATTCTGTCTCATTCTAAGTAAAAGACATAACAGTTACTAAACTTTATGTGATGAAACAATATGACAAGATTCCTGAGCCTTTTGTGACGAAATGTTACACATGAGTTATTGTTGTGAACGCATAATCCCCATGATCGGAGATATTCAGAACATCGAAGTCTTAACAGTCCCTTCTCTCTACTGAAAAGTACAAAAGGGAACACTTCGGTGTGCCGGGTATAGTTCTGATATTAATAATATTTCTTCCTATTTTGTATTGTGTCTCATTCTAAGTAAAAGACATAACAATAACAGTGTAACTGTTCTTCTGAATTATTGTAGCAATCTAGCGTTATTAAGATTGCCAAATTTTTTTGTTATAATTATCTTACCTAGTATTTTAATTTCCAATATTATTTCTTGCAATATTTTTAAAATTTAAGATTGTTAACTTTTTTCTTTTTCAGTTTCACGATGACTTCCGAATTTGTTTATGGCGATGTTGCAAAAGAACTGAAATCTTCTGCAATGAAACCTGCGTTCCTCTCTCGTCTCTTCAAGCTAGAGGAGGATTCTCTTATCTTGGTTGATGAGAATGGTGAATGCTACATGCCAAAGGGTGATGCATTTGACCCCCCACTTCCAGAAGGGAAGAGATTTGAAGTTGATGGTACTGTAAAGAGTATTGCTGCAAATACCCAGTCTATGGTTGTTCCTCAATCGGAAAATAATAAAGCTGCTATTTTAGAAATGGAGAAAGATGTAATTTTTAAGAATTTTTTACACATTGATTTATAGTAACATATTTTTCAGGATATAATTACTACTGTAACCAATTGCGACGAAGATATGAATGAGACTAAAAACATGTTACTACATGATTTCGAAGTTGTAACGGAAAAGCCGGAATCGCAACGTGTAAACCAACCGTCTCCCGAAATTGAAGACGTATTTGACATTAGAAAAAGTCAAACTGAATTCGAAAGTTTGTCCATAAACACAAAATCGCCTTCTTCATTCGATGAATCATTTCGAAATGAACATCTCGAGACGTATTTTAGGTAACTACTTTTTTATCGATATACAACACAGAATTTCAGAAATCTTTAAACTCAGGAAAAAATATCTAGAACAGAGTAGTGGAACTTTTAGATTCTGAATTTTATGTCAAAATTGGGGATTAGTCTCGAGAATCTTAGATTCTGAAAATCCAAAATTCTTATTCTGAGATTCCAAGTAAATAATTTCGTAATTAATGAATTGAGCATTTTCGAAAATTTCATAATCAACAGATTACGTTCTGAATGAATAATTTTTGACTAACAAAAAAGTTTTTTTTGTACTCTTGATAGCTCTCAGATATAATTTTAACATCGTACTCAATGGAACGTCATAGAAGATTCTGAAAGTTATTAATACATGTAAACTCTAACCTAGGCAAGGGAGATCTAGATAGTAAAAGTTGAGACAGAAGATCAAGAGATTTCGCAATTTTTCTTTAAAAAATGACTTCAGAAGTCGATTTTTGGAGAAAATTTCGAGATCTCAAAAAGTAAGTATTTATCAAAAAAAAATCGATTATACTTCATCTAACAAATTTATAACTTTTCAAACTTCAGAATTCTGAATCTCCAAATTCTGAAAATGAGTCTTCAATTATGACGTCAGATTTAGAATTTACAAATCTGAGTACCTTATTTTAAGTACTTTTTGAATTTAAAAATTTCTAAATTTATGTGTCGGAAAAATCGCAAAAATATAACTTACTGTAATATAATTTTTTCAGTAAAAAAAATCAACAAATGACACAGTCTCCGAATATTTCCACAAGACTTCAAAAAATATTGAATGCTCCAACTGAAAAAACAACTAGTTGGAGACCATTCACTTCGAAAGCAAAAAATGCCTCAGTTTGCAACATTTTACTATTTGGAGAAACGGGCTCAGGAAAATCCACATTGATCAATTATCTGACTAACTTTTTTCTTGGTGGATCACTTGAAAATCTGAAAATTGCTATTCCTACTATGTATCACAAAGCAACAGAACACTGGAAATCCTCTGAGAAAGATCTTCACGATGCAACGAAGAGCAAGACTAGTGAATGTACTGTGTATAGTTTCACAAAGGATCGACTTCGTTATAACTTCATTGACACTCCAGGATTGAGTGATACAGAAGGCACAGAGAAGGATGACCAGCACATCGACAAGATCATGTCCACTGCGGGGAATAGTGAAACCTTGACTGCGATCATCATTGTCATAAATGGGACAGTGGCTAGAGCTACAGTAAACCTGCGCAATACTTTGGTTCGTTTGAGAGATTCTGTTCCAGATATCCTTCTGAATAACCTTTTGGTTGTTCTCACTAACTGTTCTGAAACTTCAGCCAACTTTAAGCTTGAATCCCTTAAGCCGTGGACAATTCCCAAAAACAACGTATTTTACATGAACAATTCTGCTTTAAGCAATCCTGGAGAAAGTTGGATTGGCAGTAAAAAAATCAAGGCACTCAAGTATGAATGGCAGACATCTATGGAAGAAATCGAGGAAATGATAGAGAAAATCAAACAACTCGGCCATATTGCTACCAATGCATTTAGAGATATGCGCCAAAAAAGAGAAAAAATTAAAGCAGAACTTCATGCAATCTTACTGGAGGTGAAAAAGCTCCAAAATTTGCAAAGTGAGTTGAGTTCTGCACAGGTTGCTCAGAAGGACGCTACTACTAACATTCAAAAATACTCAAATTACAAACAAAATAAGCAGGTAGAGTATGTGGAAATGGAGGAAACAAATTACCACAATACAATCTGTATGACACATACTGAAAAAGTCTGTCATGAGCATTGTGGTCTTACTTACACATCTACTGTAGGAGCAGAGATCTTCACAGGTTGTTCATGCATGAGTGGACCCAAATGCCATGTCTGCGAATGTGGACATTCAACGCATTATCATGCTAAGAAAAAACCAGTGAAAAAAACTAAAACAGTTGAAGAAATCTTAAAAGACGTAAAAAGTCTTTATGATCAACATACGAACACAAAAGTCGATCTCCAGAAGAAAATCGGCGTCTTAAATACTGACATTACGGCACTGCAACAAGCTCTTAAGAAAAAAGAAACCGAAATCCACGAATGTTGTCGAGCACTTAAAAAAATCTGTTCGCAATTCAACTTTGTGGCTGAACTAAAAAGTGTCATTGACACCATGGAAGCAAATGCCCGTACTATAACGTCAGTCTCCGCAAGAGCTGAAGCTGACTCCATGATTGAAAATATCAAGTATCTTGCAGGTCAACTCTCACAAAGCTAATGAAGTCATATACGGCAGAAAAATCGAGATGCTCTAATTAACTGGAAATTATATGATAATTATAAAAATTCAAAAACTTAACGTTCTTTATACTTTCATTTGTACTTTATTCTATGATATTGTAAACGTTTTCATGACTCGCACTATTCTATAAAGTTGTTATTTAATTGGTTTCTATAGATATTTTAAGTCTAGTATTCAACATTTTAGATCAGCACCGTCGTTAAAAAAACGGTTGACGTCAAAATAAAAACATAGAAATACGCACGTACACTGCTCACAAAAAGCGTAATTTTTAGTACAGTAACAAATGTGAATCGTCACTATTAAGTTTCAATTTCCACCACGAATGTCAAATATCCATGAAAAATATAATGATTATGTTACGTTTTTATCACATTTCGCAATTATTACAGGCCAACATGTACACTCTTTCGTGTGTAGAAATCATAGATTCTTCGTTGACGAAAAACCAACAATAACATTCCTGTATCGCCACAGTGTGATCTTGCTAAGTATTTAAGGTAGATGCCTAAACAATGGAACACCTTAAGTCCCGACATTTCCAGAATCTGAGCTATAAATGGCATCTCTGAAGATTCTGCTTCAGAAGTCAAGACAAAAAATGCGGAATTTCACTATTTTTGTGAAAGAAAACCTCGTATTTTCTGTCATAACTTCTGAAGCAGAATCCTAGAAATGTCATTCACAACTCAGATGCTAGATTCTGCTGAGAGGATTCTAGAAATACCTAATGATTTCCAATTTCTGTACTGTAAAACAAGTTGCAACCAATAGTTTCGAAATTGTAAATCAAAATGCAGACAAAGATGTCGATTGATTAATCTGTCTAAAATATTGCACGCAAAGTGCGGACTTTGATATTGATTGATTGATTGAAATGTTGCACGCAAAGTGCGGACTTTGATGTCGATCAATTAATCGAAATGTTGCACGCAAAGTGTAGACTTTGATATTGATTAATCTGTCTAAAATATTGCACGCAAAGTGCGAATTTTGATGCCGACCGACCTATCTAAATACTGTACCTAAACTGCAAATTTTAATTTAACTTTTATATCGACAAATTCACAGACTTCAACATAAACTATTTTCTTCTATCAATTCCAACATAACAGTTACAGTATTATTTTTATTTTTAATAAAAAGAATATTCAAATTTTTAAAATAGAAATTTAATTGTAAAAATCAGCATTTCGTTTTAATTCTTCAATTTTTTCTTCAACATCGCCTTCTTCCCAGTGACTAAAACAAACATTTTTTAAACGAATTTTCAGAATTCCGGATTCAGAATCGTGATCCAGGATTCTGGCGTGATGATGATCAACATGGGTGCAGTCGACCGAGAAGGTCGCTCCGGATTTCTTCGGCGATGACGTCAGTTCTTTTATGTAAAATATACCGTATTTTTTTCCATATTTAAAAATAATTTTGTTAAGTGTCCAATTTTCGTAAAAAAAAATAGAAAAATAACCGCCATTTTCGGATTTTATCAAATTAGAAACATCTTTGAATTTTACAAAAGTAAATTCGAGATCAATGTAGTCTGTCATACGGTAGGAACGTTGAAGAGTGGATTTTTCACAAAGTTTCAAAATTAAAAATAAATATTGTTTTTCGTCAAACATGAAAAAAAAAATTAAAAATTTTTATCGATCAAAATTTTTCCGACGAAATCAAACCACTTTAAATTTTTGATCTTGATCAGAGACTAATTTAGAAAAAAAAATTCAAAAACAAATTAATTGCGATCAATTTCGCGCAGTCTTTGGCCAAATTGTCATCGAAATGTCCCGGACGAATTTTTACGGGGGTGTTTGTAAATTCGACGTTCTCATCAGCATGTACCACAGCTGTGGAATCATTAGTAATTGATCTTAATCAATATACAAAAACTCTTGACAGTGATCTTTGTAAATTTGATTCTAATCGAACTATATTAATAAAATAATGTAAATATCATAATTTTTAAAATAAAATAGAATCAACTTTTTCATATCTTTTAATGAGAAAAAAAATACTTTTATTACACTGGTTTTATTAAATTACAATCCCAATATCGATTTTGATCAATCAGAGTCTAATTTCTAAGAGATGTTCATTAGCAATTGATCTTAATCAATATACAAAAACTTTTGACAGTGATCTTTGTAAATTTAATTCTAATCGAATAATATTAACAAAATAATGTAAATATCATAATTTTTTTAATAAAATAAAATAAACTTTTTTTACACTCTTTAATGACAAAAAAAATACTTTTATTACACTGGTTTTATTAAATTACAATCGCATCATCGATTTTGATCAATCAGAATTTAATTTCCAAGAGATTGATTACGTAAGTTTAGTGAGATCATTAGTAATTGATCTTAATCAATATACAAAAACTTTTGACAGTGATCTTTGTAAATTTAATTCTAATTGAACTATATTAACAAAATAACGTAAATATCATAATTTTTTAAATAAAATAGAATCAACTTTTTCTACATCTTTTAATGACAAAAAAATTTTAAAGAACACTAGAATTTTTTTTGCTTTAAATTAAAAAAACAATTAAAAACATTTTTTAAGATGTTTGTCATCATCTCAAATTATCAGCACCAAGTTCAGAAGGTCTTCTAGCTACAGTATCACTCATCGGCATGATCTTCTTTTTTTCAAAATTTTTATTAAAATTTCAAAAATAAAAAAAATTAATTTTTTTAATTTCAAAAATATAAAAATTAATTTTTCGAAATTTCAAAAATATAAAAATTAATTTTTCGAAATTTCAAAAATAAAAAAAATTAATTTTTCAAATTTTATCTTAAATTGTCAGCACCAAGTTCAGAAGGTCTTCTGGCTACAGTATCACTCATTGGCATGATCTTCTTCATCCTCCAGATTTTTTCCAAAATAACTTCTATCCTGTTTCTATAAGGCCTAATAAAGTACAGTAAGCAAATATAATCCATCCAAGCGTGTAGTGACGTCATCATCAGGCATACTGTAGAAATACAAATTCCGTTATTAAATTGAAAATAATAAGAAACGATAATCAAAAAAGTCGGATTTATTAAAAAAAATAATTCAATTACGATCTGTACCGTAATCGCCCTGAACAACATCCATTGCAATTTTAATAAATAATTATTTGTCGAAATTTTAGAATATTGAATAATACGGTAAGTGAAAAAACCAAAAATTACCGAACCAATTATGTAAAAAATTAAATAAAATAAAATCATCGAACCAGAATAAATAAAATTTTTTAAATTCAAAGGTATTACTAAAATTAAATTTTTTTCAGAAAATCCATAAAGATCAGGAAAATCAAATTTTAAAATTTCTTTCATTTTTATTTCTGAATTATACAGTAAGAATGAAGGACCAGCAATTGCAATATTCAGGAATACTGTACCAACTACGTACAAAATAGCCATTCCTTTAGAAAGAAAAATATCATGAAGTTTTCCCGGAAATAACTGAAAAAAATTAATTTTAAAATAAAATTTTTAAATTAAAAAATTAATTCTAAAATAATTTTTTTTTAAATTTAAAAAATTAATTCTAAAATTAATTTTTTTTTAAATTTAAAAAATTAATTCTAAAATAAAACTTTTTTTTAAATTTTAAAAATTAATTCTAAAATAAAATTTTTAAATTTAAAAAATTCTAAAATAAAACTTTTTTTTAAATTTAAAAAATTAATTCTAAAATAAATTTTTTAAATTAAAAAATTAATTCTAAAATAAAACTTAAATTTTAAAAATTAATTTAAAAATTATTTTTATAAATTAAAATAATTAATTTCAAAATAAATTTCTTTTAAATTTAAACATTTTTATTTTTTTAAATATTTTTATTTTTTTAAATATTTTTATTTTTTAAATCTCACCGCGAAACACCGATAAGTGACGGAAAGTGACAATGTTATAGATACATTGATCCAGAAAATCAACAACATACTGATTAATATCCAATTAAAATAAGAATTTAAATTTTTAGAAATTCCAGAAATCCAAATAACACTTGCCGGAAAAAGTAGTACAGGTTTCAAAATGTATAAAATTATTTCAAAACCTATGGAATTAATCGAGTGAATTAAAATATACCATTTGTACATTCCCAATTGTTTCGAATGCTTAATTACCAAATATACTACCAGTGGAAAAAGAAATACAGACATAATCATAGACATCAAAGAAACATTAAAATATAAATTAATAAAATAAGAATTATTATTCATATTTTCTTCGAAAACCATCTTTAAAATAAAAAAATAAATTTCTTAAATAAAAAAAATAAATTTCTTAAATAAAAAAAAAATAAATTTCTTAAATAAAATAAAAATAAAAATAAATTTCTTAAATAAAAAAAATTAGTTTCTTAAATAAATAAAAATAAATTTCTTAAATAAAAATAAAAATTAATTTCTTAAAAAAAATAAAAATTAATTTTCCAAATAAAAAAATAAATTTCTTAAAATTTAAAAACGTCTTAATTATTATAGAATAATTTCTTCAAATATATTTTAAAAATTAAATCTCTTAATTAAATAACTTTTTAAACAAAAATTAAATTTTATAAAAAACTTCCAAGTCCAATTGTTCAAAAAAAATCATAAATTTCAAAAAAAAAATAAACTTTTTCAACATTCAAACTTCGCGTGTTTATGAGAACTTTCTTCCTTCTCTCAAGCAACAACAAAAAACTACAAATCCTCCAATTCATTTCTTTCCAAAATCTCTAAATCAACAAAAATCCCAAAAAAATACACTTACGGCACAAGCTGTTAAAAAATCCCAAAAAAGCCTATTGTAAAAAACTTCAATTTTAAATTTGTCTATTCTTGTTTCTCGTCTGATTCGACTGTGTTGCTGAAGTCGGCATGACCTGACGTCTAAATATTCTCGTAGGGGTCCTTTTAGGCGTAACATTCGGAGTTGACTGTTGTTTTAAATTTAAATTATATTGTGTCAACATTTCTTCAAATTTCGCTGACATTTTTCTCGCAGCTTGATAACACAAATCCGCACTTGGTCTGTCTTCCGGATTAACTGATAGACAACTAATTGTAAAATACACCAACTAGAAAATTCAAAAAGTAATTTCAAAATTCTTGTAATTTACCTGTCTAGAATATTTGCCCATCGGAAAAGGCGGAAAATCGCCTTGACTGACCCTTTTATGCAGGGCGTAGGCATTGGTTGTTTCGCCGTTGAACGGAGACCTCAAAGTGCACATCTCATACAGTAGACAGCCAAGGCTCCAAACATCACTTTTGAAGTGATATCCAGATCCTGAAGCCCTTTCCGGCGCCATGTAGTATTCTGTACCAACTCTTGTTTTAGCATGCATCGTCTTCACACTGAATAGTCTCGAAAGTCCCAAATCTCCGAGTTTCACGACTCCTGCAGAATTTAAGAATACATTAGCCGGCTTCAGATCCCGATGTAGGATCCTTCTGGCGTGCATGTCCTTCAAGCCATTGCAAATCTGATGGAAATAGTACCAGATGGACCGTTCGGAAAATATCGTTCCAGTCTTCCTCAAGGCCTAAACCGCATTACACTATCACAAAAGTCAAAAATATAATTTCCCAGAAAAATTTCCAAATATCTTAAAATTCTGGGATTCTAATTTCAGTTTTTTGAAATTTGATTGGATTCAGAAAGGTTGTAAATTATTTTCTGCAATTTTAGGGAGATTTAGAAGCTTCTACAAAGGTCCAAACTTTAACTGTTTTGAAAAATTCCTAAAACTTGCAAGATTTTAGGAACTTTTATAAAAATCTGAATAATTTTAAACGGTTTTAAAATCCCATGGAAGCTTCTAGAAACTCCCGCAAAGTAGAGATTCTAAAAATAACAAACCTCGATTCTGTAGGACATATCATGAGCGTCCATGTACTCAACAGCGACGTACATGAAAGGGTACTCAGTAAAGGCTTCATAGCACTTGACGACATTATCAGAGTTGACCATCTTCAACAGTCGGACTTCATTGATGGAGAGGTTATAGTATATCTCATTCAACTTCGACAGCTAAAAAACAAAAAATTCATACAAATCTTTTAGATTTTCATATAAACTTTTTTAAAAAGTGGAATTCATATATGAAAGTTTAAAAATAAGTTAAATTCATATATGGAAGTTTCTAAAAAGTGAAATTCATATATGGAAACTTCGAAGAAAGTCATATCCATATATGAACTTTTTTTAAAATAATTTTCATATATAAATACTTTGAGAAAACTTACATCAATCTTCTTGAGGGCTACATCAGTATTGCTAGGGACGAATTTGGAAAGGACGACTTTCGAAAAAGCCCCTTCGCCGAGTTGCTTCACAATCCGGTAATTTTTCAAAGTCCCCGTGATCGGCATCTGTCTGGAATGGCCGTGGAATCCATGATGGTGAGAAACGAACATGTCGATGAAGATCGGTTAGTAGGTTAGTGACGAATCTTGGTTAGTAGAAGATCAGCAATGAACCGGAAGTAGGGAAACGGAAAATTCGGAAAAACAACCGAGCGAGCCAGTACTCGCCCTGGTCGAAAAATGGAAAACTTGTCTTTTTTGATTATTATTCTTTTTAGGTAAAGTATTTAATTTTTATATAATTGTAATTTTCTAAAAACTTCTGGAATCTGAAAATTTTGAAGTCTTCAAAAATGTTGAAATTTCTAGAACCTTGGAAATTTTCGGAAGATTCTAGAAGTTTAAAAAAGTTCTAGAAACTTTTTAGAATTTCTTTGAAGGTTCTAGAATCTCCTATAATCTTCCAGAATCTTCTATAATCTCCTATAATCTTCCAGAATTCAATAAAATTTAAATTAATATGAATCCTAAAATTCTAAAATCTTTCTGAAAAATCCCGAAGTTTCGCGTCGAGACTATTTTATAACAAAACATTTCTAATTTTTATAATTTTTTAAAATAATTTTTACATAATTGTAGTTTTTCAAAATTAAAAATAAACTTAAATCCACCAGAATCCTAAAATTCCAAAACCTTCCTAAAGGCCCCTAAAATTCGGATCGAGGTAACTTCATCACAATGCTGATTCCTGATTTTCGTAATAATGTAATTTTTGCATAATTTTATATATAAAGTTAAATTACGAAATTTCCGTTGATTTTTGCCCGTTAATCCTCCATAAATCAAAAGGAAGAGAAAAACTGGTCAGTTTGGCAAAGCGAGACGAAGGATGCTGACGTTACACTTTTCGTTGTCTTGAAACCTCGGTCATCGTTTTTCCGTTTGTTTCCACGTCGATTTTTGATTTTTCTTTCAGATGGCTTATCATCCACAAACCAAAGGTGGTCCTGCCGGTTGGAACGATCCACCGTCGGATTTGGGGCATCCCAAAGCCCATCCCGGGATAAACAGACGAGCCCGGCCTGTCGATCCTTCTTGTCAAGGAGTTGTAAGTTTTTTAACTTTAAATTTAAATTCATATATCACATCGAGTATTTTCAGACTCAACAACCCATGGGATACGGTAGTCAGCCAATGTACGGACAATCTGCTTATAATCAGCCTGCCTACAACCAACCCGGTTTCCAGAGCCAGAACCCCCAGCCCAACTACCCCAGCCAACCCGTCCCCGGACCTACGCCTTCAAATCAAGCACCTGTAAGTCTTCACTCCATAATTCATATATCATTGAATGCTTTCAGACCCAACAACCCATGGGATACGGTGCTCAGCAGATGTACGGGCAACCTGCTTATAATCAACCCAGTTTCGGACAGTCTGGTTTCCAAGGCCAGAACCCCCAGCCAAACTACCCCAATCAACCCGTCCCCAGATCTACGCCTTCAAACCAAGGACCTGTAAGTTCTTGTTCTTCAATTTATATATCACCAAATACCTAGACTCCTCAGCAACCCATGGGATACGGTGCTCAACAGATGTACGGACAACCTGCCTACAACCAATCTGGCTTCCAAGGCCAAAACCCTCAACCAAACTACCCCAACCAACCACATCCAAGTGCTAACCTCTCAAATCAAGGACCTGTAAGTTTTAAATCCATTTATTTACCATACTGTACAATTATAGGCATTTCATGGGACACCATATAACTACCCAGCTCAACCAGTGCCTGGAGCTCATGCAAATAACTGATTTATATTACCCGTCTTGTAATGTCATGTATTAACTTTCAGATTTTGGGTAAATCCGGATTGGATTCTTTAAGAAACTTTTTCATTATTAAATCCTTAAATCCCACTGATTTCCGCTGCTGTTCATTCCTCAGCTGATTCCTTTGTCCATGATGAAAACTTAAGGATTTCCTCATCGAAGAAGTATTAGAATTCGGAACTTGTTGCTTAAGTCTAAGCCTTCCATTGACCATTTCGACTCCCGGATCCATAATTTCATGGTTAGAGGCCGCAGATACCGACAATGAAGACTGGAATCTAGATCTTAATCCTTGTTCCAAATCAGGATCATTGTAATAATTTTCAAAACAATATGATTCTTTCGATACATTAGGTTCAGAATCTTGAGATTTTTCATTTTTATTTTTAGAAGTCGCCGACCATCTTCGACTTATTGCTCTGAAGAGGCTCAAGGAAGGTGTCGAATGTAATCTTTTTCGATTTCTAAAAATTCATCAAAACCATTGAAAAAATTTCAAAAACTTACTTTTTTTGTTCTTCTGCAGTATCAACTGTAGGATTTATACCTTCAGCTAATTTTTGACTTACATCATGTGTTACTTGAGTAGTCTCTGATTTCAACAAAGGCAAATAACCATAACCTTCTGTTGATCTTTCTAAAAATACTGTAAAAACTGTCAATAATTCTTCAAATGATGGTCGTTCTTCCGGACTTGCTAACCAACATTTGGTCATAATATCGTATCTAAAAACACTGAAATTTTTTGTTTTTTATTAAAAAACTTACGTTTCTTGATTACACAATTCTGGTTTTGCCGGTCGATGTCCAGCTTCTAAATGCTCCATCAGATCTTTCGGTTCGACTTTTGAGAACGGGATTTCTCCAAAACTATACATTTCAAAGAGAACAATCCCGAATGACCAACTAAAATATTAAACATTATTGTAAAAATTTAAAACTTCGATATGAATTTCTAAAACTAGAAAATTACGGAATTTTAAATTTTTTAAATCTATTTTTCTAAAATTTTTAATTTTAGATAATTTTATTTTTATCAAATTTTAAGATTTTAGAAAATTTTCAATATTTTATAGAAATTTTCTAAAATTAACATTCTAAAAACGGAAAATTTTGAAATCTATTCTAAATTTTATAAAATTATAATTAATAAACTCACATGTCGCTTTTGAAGCTGAATTCATGTCTTTTCAGCGACTCAATTGCCAACCATTTGATCGGGAGTCTTCCGGAAGCATTTATCGCTGTACTTGATTTCCTGATGGCACTTGTATTTTCATTTATTTGAATACAAAGACCAAAATCTCCTATTTTAGCATTTTTGTCTCCATCGATCAAAATATTTCTTGCTGCTAAATCTCTGTGGATAATCCCTTTTGAAGCAAGGAATTTCTAAAATAATTATTAAAAATTACGAAATTATCTCAAATTTTTAGAAAAATTTAAAAATTTAGGTAAAGAACGCGAGTCGATTTCAATAAAGAACTTTGTCATTTTTTCCACTTTTTCCTATTTCTACATATCTCGCTCGTTTCGCGCGAATTCAAAAATCAAAAAAATAATATTAATTTCACTATTAAAAGTAACTTTTTCCACAAAAATATCATGAAAATTAAAAGTAAAAATTTTAAAAAATCATTTTGAGAAATTTTAGGATTGTCGAAAAACAACAAAAAAAGGAGCGCGAGTCGATTGTAAAAAAATTATGCCATTTTTTCCACTTTTCCCTACTTCTGCATACCTCGCTCGTCTGCGCGCGAATTCAAAATTATATTATTGTAAAAATACAAAAAATAAACATTTTTATAAAATTTTTCGGCATAAATTTCTTCAAAATCCCAGAAGATTCAAAAATTAAATTTAAAAACTAAAAAATATCTATTACGGTAGAAAATTATTAAAATTATTATTTTTCTTTATATTTTAAAAATAAAAATAAAATTCAACTTACCATTCCATGAGCAATTTGCCATCCAAAAATAAGAAAATCTTTTGTATGATTTATTTTTTCTTCTATCGATTTCGAAATACTGACTTCAACTTTCCTAGCTTTGACGTATTGATGAAGATCTCGATAAGGACAAAATTCGAGAACAAGACAAATCGGATGACCAATTGTCACACATCCAAGCATGTTCACAATATTGTCGTGATATCCGATCGTTTTCATCTGGAAATTTAATACATCAAAATCACCATTATAAAAACAAAAAATTTCACAATAAAATTCTAAAACTCTCAACACGAATTTTTAAACTTCTCAATCAAGGCAAAAATTACAAGATTCAATATTTACGTAGTTTTAAAAAGGTCGAAAATTATTATTTTAAAAACAAAAATTCTTAAAAATTATTCTAATTCAATTTTCAAAAAGTTAATTTTGGACAATTTTAAAAATCCCAAAAATTACTTTTTTAAAAACAAAAATTCTTAAAAATTATTCTAATTCAATTTTTTAAAACTTTCTAATTAAGACCAAAAACTAAATTTTTTATAATTTTCTATATCTTGCATAATTACAGTAATTTAAAAAAGGCATTAGGATAAAATATAAGAGGACAAAATATAAGAATGGATAAAATATAAGATCGAAAATATGCTTTCTTTACTCTTTAAAGACATTTCTGTATCCATACCTGGATTTGCCTAAGCCTAAAGGCTAAATCCGGCCTAAAAAAAGCAACAGGAACTTACTATCCCCATCTTATATTTTCGATCTTATAGTTTGTCCGTTTTTATATTTTATCCTTTTATATTTCCGCCGTTCACGTTTAAAAAACTACTAAAAATATATTTTTTAAAATATTTAACTTACTAATTCAATTTCATTCATAAATTCTTTTTTTGCTGCATCATCTGCATATTTAGGTAGCATTTTAATCGCCACATCCGCATTTTCCATTTGAGAAACATCTCGAAGTTGGAGATTTTTATAATAATGTTCTACACATGGTGGTTGTCCAATAATTTTTCCTCTTAAAACTTGTCCAAAAGCTCCACTTCCTAGTTTATCCGACTTAACTAGGAGTTTATCCCATGTTAACTCCCAATAATCAATATTAATATCTACCGTAATTTCATCTTTTTTGTGATGATTAACTCGAATATTTTCCAATTTAGTTCTCCAAGACATTCTCTGACGATATATGAAAGATCCCATACAAAGCAAAGCCAAAGATCCTCCTATCGCTCCGAAAATAATTATCAATACCGTAGTTTCACTTATTTTGCCATCTGAAAAAAATATTTTATACTATCCTAAAAATTGAAAGTCATTTTTTTAATAAAATTGTCCCGATAGGAATTTTCAGAATAATCTAAAAACTTAAAAATAACATAAAATTTAAAAACGGAAATTTTTGAAAATTGTCTTGACGCGAATTTTCTAAATTATCCTAAAAAATAATTTTCAATTTAAAAAATTCCTCTTATTTTATTTAAAAATTCGAAAATTTAAAAATTTAAAAAAATAACATTATAAAATTAAAAACGGAAATTTTTTAAAAATTATCTTGATATGAATTTTCAAACTTTTAAAATTACTCTAAAAAATTATTTTTTTTATTTTTTATTTTAAAATTCGAAAATTTAAAAACGGAAATTTTTGAAAATTGTCTTGACGCGAATTTTCAAACTTTTAAAATTACCCTAAAAAATTATTTTTTTATTTTTTTAAAATTCCGAAAAAATATATTTTTTAAAAATAAAAATTGTTATAAAAAATAAAAATTACAACTTACCATGAGAATTCGGAGTAGTAGGTGTAACATGAGTACTTCCATCTATAGGGATCATTTTAGGATCAGAATAATTTAAAAAATTAACATGTTGAGAAAGATTTGTCGCATTTTGATAATAATCAAAAACTTCCTTAACCGTACAAACAATATGAAATTGATAATGGGATAATGATGATGCAAATGTTGATTCTACAGTATCATAAGTTTTGATAAATTCTATTGAAAGAAAATCCGTAATCAAAACAATCATCGGAATCGGCGGTTTCGTTAACGGTTTATTCCTCATTGTTGCATTTAATCTTTTTACAGTATGCTCATCATCGGTGTCGTTCAGCCACGTATCCAGTTGAGTCTCAGGTACGGTATTCTGAACAGAATAATTGTAATTTTCGAATTCTTTTATGGAAATAAACCAAGGAGAAACAAAATTTACGTCAAAGACCAACGCGAAAGTCAGGTTCAGATTTGAGGAATAATCACGTACAGGTTCCTCTATAGATTTCAATATAATATTAAATTCTTCCATTGTAGTATTTTTAGATAACGCAAAAGTATAAAGAACATGCATATCATTCCCGTACAGATCCGTCGTCGAAGGAGGAGAGGTCGTTGTTGGGGTCGTCGGCAGGGTGGGATGAGGACACGTCCCCAAATACTCGTGAGGACAATTATCGAACCCGTTTTGACCACTGTAACAAGGAGCCAAGCATCCGACAAGCTTCATTAAGCAATTATAGTCCTTCACTAAGTAGATAAATTTTGTAAACACTCCAAAAGTTGCATTCATGTCATCCAAAGTTGCATCATCTCTGCCGACGAGGATGACGTTGAATCTGGCGCAAGAAAAGTTGAATATACTGTGAAATTCCTAAATCCATATATAAAATTAAAAATTATATTTTTAGATTTTATTTTTTTCGAATTTTTATATTTTATTTTTTTTTTGATTTTTATATTTTATTTTTTCGAATTTTTAGATTTTATTTTTTTTTTAATTTTTAGATTTTATTTTTTTTAATTTTTAGATTTTAAAGTTTTTTAAAATTGTGAAAATTTAAAAAATAAAGTCGATTACGGTAGCAGGGTATCAAAGTAATCGTGTGACAGGCTGTTCTTTATTTCATAAGACTGATATCATTTTTCGCTTCAAAATCGTTATTTTTGATTGCTTAATTGGTCCAATATAACAATTCAGCAACCAAAGATTAATTTTTAAAAAAATTTCAAAATTAATGCAAATCGAAAAAAAGTTTTATAATTATCGATATTACTTTTTTTTATTTTTTTACATAGGATTTCGGAATTTTCAAATATTTACTTTCGAAAATTTAAATTTCTAGAAAATTATCTCGAAATGAGCTTTTTCGAATTTTTAAAATTTATGTAAAAATAGGAAATTATGTGATTTGTCATTTTTTGCTTTTAGTTACTTTGAACGGTAATTGCGAAAAACATTATTTTTAAAAATTACGGTAATTGCGAAAAACATTATTTTTAAAAATTACGGTAATTGCGAGAAACATTATTTTTAAAAATTACGGTAATTGCGAAAAACATTATTTTTAAAAATTACGGTAATTACGAAAAACATTATTTTTAAAAATTACGGTAATTACGAAAAACACCATTTTTAAAAATTACGGTAATTGCGAAAAACATTATTTTTAAATATTACGGTAATTGTAAATAAACTAACTGTTGCTTCATTCGACAAATCGACAATTCTGTTTGTGATCAGCACGACCGAATTCATCGAACAAGAATTGTTGTCATAAGAAAGGTCCTTCAATTTCTTGCCCAATGTGATGGAGTAATTTGTCACAAAAACGGTATTATTGTCTATCAGATTATTGGAATCCGGATAGAATCCCTGGACAATGCTGCTTCTGCTCGCATTCAGGATGTGTTCGCTACAGTACTTCCTGTCACAACAGGTATCTATCGGATGTATGTCGTCCCCAGTGTCGTCGGTCACGTTCAAATTCATAAAACTGATCGTTTCTCCGACGTTGATGTCGAAACAGGCGCCGATGGATTCTATCAAGAACTGCTGCAAGGAACTGAACTGATCGTCATTCAAATAATCCTCAGATAAATCGAAAATGTAATAAACTTGACAATATCTGATTTCGCCGAAAATCGTTTTGGGCGTCGACGGCTGGTTGTAGTCGTGCGGATTGCATTTGTATTCATCCGGGATTGACGTCGGCGAACTTTGTCTCGTATTCGATGAAGCTGTAAAAGATAAAATCAATCAATATTTATATATCAGCTGTGCTTCTGACAACAATGATAAGAAGAAACTCCTTGACACAAGGTAATAAAAATTAAATGCAACTGCAAAACGAATAAAATCCAGTTAAAATAAAAATTTCATATATCAAAATTATTCAAAACTCACCACAGTAAGAATCCGAAAGTACTCGAAGGATCAAGAAAACAGAAACGAGGCATTTAATCCAAATCTCCCTCGGAGACAACTTCATGTTCATGTTTTTTCACTCGACGTTCCTCATCCAAAATCCGAGATCTGGAAAACTAAACCGATACAAAGTAAATATTTACGACAGCAATGATAACAGACATGATTTATAAACAAAAAACAATCATTAAATTTACAAAAAATTAAAAAACGCAATTAATCTGACTTAATATAAAAAATCCAACAAATTTTTAAAATCACACAAATCCTAAAACTCATATAATTATAAAAATTAAAAATTAAAATTTATAAATTAATTTTGAAAAAATTTTTGAGATTTTTTAGGATTTTAGGTAAAGAACAAAAAACAACGAGAGTGAAGACAGTGCGAGTCAAAAATTACCAACTTTACCACTTTTCACACTTCTAATGTTACCTAACATTGTCAAAAATGGAAAAAAAGGAAGGTCGGTCGAATAACTGGCAATAAAGATTATCATTGTCAGCAATTTTCTTTATTGGATCAGTCTATGAGAAAAATGATAAATATCGATACGATCGATGATCCTTATTGTTTCGTTTAGGTAAACTTACAGACTACCAAGATAAACGATAAAAAATTTAATCACCAGTCATTCCTGCCACCGGAAATGGGAAAGACTGGTACGTTAATTGTCAACATAACTCTCAAAACGAAAACATTTATTAAACCATACTGTACAACTTTATTTCGTCAAATCCGGTTTCGGTTGTTTTTTCTTTTTTTTCGGACTATTTCTGGTGCTTTGTTGTTGTCTTGAGGATTCCATCAAGTTCGTTAATGATTTTTCTCTTTCCACATATCCCGCGAAGTTTTCCGTCCACATTCTCTGAAATTTCATATATGAATTTTCTTTAAATCCCCAAAATTTCACCTGTTGTCTCCATAACCAAATACTTAAAGCTTGTTGTTGATCCAATAAGAAAACAGATCCATCAAATCTCGTTATCGGCAGTAATCTATCCTTGTTAAAACTTTTCGTAACCACTGCTGCAATTTTAATTAACATTTTTTCATGCAAATGCGTAGCTTGTTTATCAAAATTATCATCTGAAGCTCCATCAGAAACCACCACCATCACTTGCAATCTATCATGTCTCGGAGTCGGCATAAATTTATGTTTTCTAAATCTCCCAGATTTCATATTTTGTTCTTGATAAAAAACCCCCGCTGCAAATGACAGAGCTTTAGCCAGATATGTCGGTCCTCCAAGGTAGGGCATTTTATCCAACGCCGCTAAAATCACAAATAACAAAATTTAAAACACAAAAAACTCACATCTAACAGCTCGATTACTGTAGAATCTATCAAATCCAAAAAAAACTTGAGGTTCTTGAGCAAAAAGAACAACACAAACTTTCGATCTTCCAGGAGAAATATCAATATCATTCGTAAAGTCTTTCAAAAACATTTTTACATTTTCAAATTGCATATTTCCAATACTACTAGAAGCATCCACAAGCAACATCACATCCACCGGAGGCAGACGTCTTGCTGGATGATCTATAGGCAACTGACTTGCTGTTCTTTCAAAAGCAAATTCTTTCGAATTAATATCATCTAATTCGTCTCTTTCGTAATCCCCTTCTGAAGACAACGGAGGGACCTGTATTGTCGCTTCTCGTTTAGGAGTATTTTCATTCCGTAACTTACTTCCGTCTCTTCCACTGGTTTCTCCTGGATTCTGCACATTCGGATACGGACTTAATTGACTCAATTGCGTTCCACTCAACCCCAAAGGAACCCCAAGAATAGGAAGAATAGGTCTTTCATTTTTTTCTTTTTCTGCTTTATTGGCCCTTTCTGTTTGTTGTTCCAGAACTTGTTGTTGTTGAATAGTTTGTTCTCTATAATGATCTCTATCCTTGTTCGTTTCATTGATGAGTTCCATCATTACTTTTTCTCTTTCTTTTTCATTTGCAGATTTTTCTCGAAGTTTAGCTCGATAATATTCATCAACTTTTTGAAAATTTTGACGTTCTTTTGTCAATTGAAATCTTAGATATTTATCTAAAAATAATTTTTTACTATATTTTTAATAAACAAAACTTACTTTCACTTTTATATCGATAAACCGCATAAACAAGCAGTAAAAAGATAATCAAGGCAGTAACTATTAACAAAACCAGCACCAAAACAAAAGTAGAAGTCGAAATAGTTCCTCGATTAATTTTCGAATCATCTAAAAAAAATAATTTAATTTAATTTCGAACATTCTTTTACTTTCACAAGCAACTGTCCAAAATACAGTATTCCCAGGATTAGTTCTTGTACAACTCGGAACATCCCATTTTAGGTAATTCCACCAAGTCAAATCGACAGTTTTTCCAGAAAAATTTCCTTTAGGATTAACCACAGGAAGGGCCATTTTTTTCCAAAACAAAATTTCAGAAAATAAACGACAAAAATCCCGAGGTTTTTGTTAAGTTTCCATGGGGATTCAGATCCAAAACTGGACAAGAGGGTGGAAAGGAAAATTTCGTACAGTAGGAATACATTAGTTAATTTGGTCAGTTAATTTTTTTTTAGTTTTAAAAACTTACGAAGATAACTAGCCACGGATTGACATAAAGGAGAAACAAGTTCTGGAAGAGCACGGAAATCTACTGCAGCCAAATGAGAAGTTGTAGCTGCAAATTGAAGTTTGGAATCTGGAATTCGTGGAGCAGTACTTCCAACAGTAACAATAAAAGCATGAGTGACAGAATACGGTTTTGTCAAAAGTTCTCCCGGATTCTGAAAAAATTAATTATTTAAAAAAATAAAAATAAAATAAAAAATTAAAATTTAAAAAATTAATTGAAATTAAAATAAAAAATAAATAAAAAATTTAAATTTAAATAAAAAATTTAAATTTAAAAAATTAATTAAAATTAAAATTAAAAAATAAATTAAAAATAAAAATAAAAAAAATAAAATTAAAAAATAAATTAAAATTAAAAATTAAAAAAATTAAAAATAAATTAAAAATTAAAATTAAAATTAAAAAAATTAAATTAAAAAATAAATTAAAATTAAAATTAAAATTAAAAAAGTAAAATTAAAAATAAAATTTAAAAATATATTTAAAATTTAAAAAAATAAAATTAAAATTTACAAGTTCTGGAATCTGGTACAAACTAGTAGAAACAACGATTAATATATCTGGAACAGGAATTCTGTTTCCCGCATCTGGAGACATTAATTCACTGACGATGGAATTTATGCTCGCAGATCTGCCGTTAGTACATCCAGAAAACTTACATGGAGCATATGGAAGATTCTAAAGTTCAAAAATCATACTGCTGTAAAAATCAAAAATGAGCATTGTTTCGAAATTGTCTTGAAGCGAATTTGCTGAATTTTTAGGCTTGCAGAATTTAGAAATAGACCTGATTGCGAAATTATTTTGACACAAATTTTAGGGATGATTATAAAAAACCAAATATATTACAGTAGTAAATTATTAAAATTATTTTTTTTGGAAATTTAAAAATTTCAAAAAAGTATATATCGGTTTTTTCAAATATGATATTTAAAAAGTTTGGAATTAATTTAGCAATTTGTCGGAAATTTTTTAGAATTAAAAACTAGAATGATTTTCGAAATTTGAACTAAATAATCATCGTTGAATTTTCGAATTTTTTTGTTCAAATTTCAAACTTGAATAATTAAACAATTTTATAAAAGATACGGTACAGTATGAAATTAACATTAAAAAATTATTTTCATTTTTAAACAAAAATGTTTTTTTTTTGTGCTCGACAGAATAGTTGCAGTCCGCTGATCGGGCAGTTACCGTATTCCTTACAAAGTAGTAAACCAACCTCGTGAAAGAACATTTGTCTCAAATGTTTACAATTTTAATTTAAAAATAAATAATAAATAAATTTAAATAGCTTTAGATTTGTTATATAGCATTTTAAAAGCCATTTTAGGTAAATTTCTATTTTTTAAAAGTTTTTATATAAAATTTCAGACATCTTTAGAATTTAGAGTTAGTTTTCGGAATTTTGGATTCTGAAGGTTGATTTTAGATTCAGAATCTGAGTTTTATTACAGTATTATAAGCGGTTTTTTCAGTTTTAAATTTAAAATTGAAATGCAAATATTTCAGATATAAATGTTTTAGAAATAAATATTGTTAAAACTCAGAATCTTGGATTCTGAAGATTGATTTTAGATTCAGAATCTGGGTTTTATTACAGTATTATAAGCGGTTTTTTCAGTTTTAAATTTAAAATTGAAATGCAAATATTTCAGATATAAATGCTTTAGAAATAAATATTGTTAAAACTCAGAATCTTGGATTCTGAAGGTTGATTTTAGATTCAGAATCTGAGTTTTATTACAGTATTATGAGTAATTTTTCAGTTTTAAATTTAAAATTGGAATATAAATTTTTGGGACAGAAAAGTCACATAACCACCAACCTGGATTTGCTCCTCCAGCCTCCCATTTAAGGTTTCTAAATTGAATTCAAATCTTTCTTCTGGAGTAAATTGGGCTGCAGCAACGTAAACTTCGTCGTCTTCTTTTTCTATTTTTGCCAAAATTTGTCCGAAAAAATCCATCAAAATTCTGTGATTTTCTTGTCCGATGTTTTCAGTAGAATCAGCGATGAATAAAACATCGGCTTTTTTCCATCGACATCTGCCATCGGCCAAACTTACCGTTTCTTTTAATAATAAAAATAATAAAATTAAAATAAATAATAACCCGTCAGGTAAACTCGGGGAAGAAACAGGGTTCATCGAGGATTTCAATGTGGCACATTAGCAAAACTGACCAGTCTCGAAATTTTCCAAAAGTCAGGGGAATGGCAGTGCTTCGGGAAGGAACAGGGTCAGTTTCCGACGGATAGAGATGGCAACCGTCGCGAAGGACGATTTTAGAGAGATAAAAAACGCCAAAGGCATTTTGTAGTACGATTTATTTTTACCAAAGAGATCCCAGTGAGTTCGAAATTGTAAATAATACATCTTTGAAGTTTCCAGTTGTCGGCGTCGTCGAGAAATAGTTGTAGTTTAAATAATATTTATTTCTTTAAAAATTTTTTGAAAAATTTCAAAGTCGAAATTGATCAGGAATAATAGAAACATCTTCGGTGTATAATTCTTCATTTTTACAGTACGAAGAAACCAAATAGAGTGATAATCTTCCTGAAACGAAACTAAAAATAATGGAAAAAACAAATTTTACCTCAAAAATAAGCCGAATTCGCATATTCTAATCAAATAATTTTTCTGAAATACAAAGCTTTGTATATAGCAATAATTTAAATTTCACTTCAATAACAATTGAATTCATATATCAAAATTTCTGTTTTTAAGAATAATTACAAGTTTCCCTAAAAACTAAAATAAAATAAAAAATCCAAATTTCACCTCAATAATAATCGAATTCATATATCAAAATTTCTATTTTTAAGAATAATCACAAGTTTTCTTAAAGATTAAAATAAAATAAAAAATTCAAATTTCACCTCAATAACAGTTGAATTCATACATCCCAGCTTTTACTTCTAGTATTCATCGTAGTTTAGTATATTCTCTGAAATTTAAAATATTATAAAAATCTAAATTGTATCTCATAAATCAGCTGGATTCATATATTCTAATTTTTCCCTCTAATAATCATCATAATCGACTTCATTTATATTTCAGAGCAAATTTAATATCATCCTCAAGAAAGTATAATTATCACTTTCATGATAACAATCAAAGTAATCCTCTTATTCGAAATCAGAAAAAATACAAAAAAACTGATTATATTTTTTATTATTCAACATGTAAATTTCAAGGATCTTCAGATGTAGAGATCGAAAATATGAGTCGGGAATGAAATAAAAATAATAAAAAATAAATAAAGAAAAGGAATATAAAAACAAACAAAGATACCTAAAATTTACGAAAAGAAAGAGATAACGCGCATCTGTCTCTCACAACGAAAGTCAGGCGCGTCGTTGTTCCTAGTTTCGAAAACCGCTCTTATTATTGAAAATTCTTCTTTTTTTTCTTTTTTTTCGTGTTTTTTATAACTTCCAAGTTCTGTTAATACCCTAATCCCCTTCGACTGATAATAGAAACATTTTTATCTGAATGATATAAATTTAAGCCTGTCTAATCAACCTCTACATTGGTTTTAACACCCTTTAATCCTAAAGTTTCGTGATTATGCTTTTATCTCGTGCTTTCGTGATGTTTATATCATCATGTTTCAGATCGACAATGTTCAAGATTCCAGAGATATTTACTCCGTTCAGACGCTTACGGAAGGATCCGCTCGATGATCGCATTGATCGTTTGAGCTCCACTTGGTCTGTGTACATCCTAATCTTCTGTATTGTTATTGCCAGTTCTCAACTCTACATCGGGAAACCAGTCGAATGTATGGTCCCAACGAACAGTCCTTCTTCTTGGACCAAGTACTACGCTGAATACTGCTTTGTTCAACCGTTTACTCGTGCTCCTGAGAGATATAACTATGAAGGTAACGTGACCAAAACAATCGCATTCTATCCGGTAAGTAAACTCCTGTCTTTTATCGCCAATTATCAATTTCAGTGGGTTCCCTACGTTCTTTTCCTTCAATCGCTTATTTTCTTTTTGCCAAAGTTCTTGTGGGATGGCACTAGTTCCAGATTCGGCGTTGACCTGAAGTCAATTTTGAAGGAAGCCAAAACTATCCAAAAGATGAAAGGAAACGAACGCGAGAGAAGAGCCAACGACCTTGCAACTTACATTTTCGCCTACCTGGAATTCGTCTACGACAACCACCAAATGCGTTTTACTTCACCAACTGCTTTCTTCTACCTTCTGAAGAAATGGTTTTATTTCTGCGGTGCTTTGTTGCAGTTCCACTTGATGGCGTTGTTTGTTGGACAGGGACAATACGACTGGGGATTCGTTTCTTTGATGAGCATCATGTACCAATATCCTTATAATCATTCCGCCTTGTTTCCACGTTCCTCCTTTTGCAAAGTTAAATATTTCGAGGGGGGTCATCTCAAGGACCGTTCCATTCCGTGTCTTCTGGGAGTTAATGTTGTCTTTGAGAAGATTTACACTTTCCTGTACTTTTGGGTCCTGTTCGTCCTGATTATGTCCTTCTGTTCCGCCATCTATGCCACTGTCATCTTCATGCTTCCTGCTTTCCGTTATTTCACCGTGGAAAGCTTCTTAAAGAGAAGCGGTGTGGCTCCTCACAGAAAGACGTTGTTGAAATTCTTGTACAACAACCTCCACGCTGATGGTATGCTGATCATTATTCTCATTCAAGATGCCTATGGATCCGCTCTCGCTGAACAAGTTTCCCGTCATCTCTGGTTGAAAGCCAACATGCATGATGAAGAAGGTCCTATGTTGATGAAAGTAAACCAGTATGAAACTTTTGATTCTAATCCCAAACATGTAAGTTCTTAGTTTAGTCTTAGCTTATCTGACTTAGTATTTTAGTTCCCGCAGGACTCTGAAATGTCGCTTCTTGAAAAAAGCCCTGCTACGATCAAGAAGGGAAGAAAGAGAGAGTTTCTTTAATCGGTGTGTAGATGGGTTTCATTTGACCTTTGTAATAAGGCCTTGATGTATTTTCAATTATGGCCCTCGTTTTAATTTATACATTGATAAAGTATCAATTACTGTATTGTGTTTGTATGATTATAAATCGTATTTAAAGTGGAGCTTGTATTTGACGTGGACTCGATGTCAACATTGGATGCCGGGAGGAAATTCTAGATAATAACGAGATTTCGAAATATTCTAGGGAAAAAGATGAGTATAAAACATCGAGAGAATAAGATTCAACAATGTAACTTACTTTTATACTTAAGTAATATCCTCAATTTTACAGAAATTAAAAAACAACCACACTTCCGACGATTCCGGCTAGTTTGTAAATTAGGGCTTCTGATTCGCAGATGTTACGGATTTGCTCCATCGATGGTCTTCTGTCAGGATCAGACACGATAACTTCAGTCAGGAGATCACTAAATATTCATGAATTAAATACAGTGAAACCTCGCTAAAAACAACCCGAAGGGACGGCAGAAAAGTTGTTTTTACAGAGGAGTTGCCTTTATCGAGGGGTTTACTAGGGGAAAATCCACAGTAGGGGTCGGAACCGAGTTGTCTTTAAAGAGAATTTGCTCTTATCGAGCGTGTTTATATCGAGGTTTCACTGTATCATTATTATTGTAAAAATTCAAAATCAGTTTTACTACGAAATAGTCTCAACGCGAATTTTCAGAATCTACAGTATCCTACAACTTCAGTTCAGTGTGACAATTTCGAAATCAATCATATTTTAGAATTCATATATGAAAACTCCTCCGAAATTGTCTCAACACGAATTTTTAGAAATCTTTAGAATCTACAGTAGCCCGATAGCGATTTCGTAATTAATTTTTTAGAAATATATTCTTCCTATAAGAATGTGGAAAATTTTAAATTAGAATTACACAAGGTAGAAAACTTCTATTTTTTAAATTAATAATTAATAATTACTCAAGTCAAGTAGATCCTCACTACCCCTACAGTAACCCTCTGAAAATTGATCGCTTTGGTTGTGGTATTAACGAACTTACATAAACTTTTTAGGACATGTGGGAAAGACACCAGTTTTGTCCAATTTCTGGAACTTTTCAAAGGACCTGAGGTCGTTTTCTTTGAGTTTTTGCTTCACTTCGGATCCAGAAAAGAAAATAACTGGCTCGGTTCCGCTGATTAGGAAGTCTTGGACGTTGGGGAACAGCAGACGAGGAGGAAGGAGTCCGTGAGTGAAAATCTGGTGAACAAGACAAGCAAAAGTCCAGGATTGAGATGATCCGGTCCAATAACCTCCTGTGAGAACTTCCAAGGGAGTGAATCTCCAGTAGTCGTTGTGAATCTTGATTCCGTCGTTTTTGATCACTTCATAATCACTGTCAGGGGAATAATCATCGATCCAGACATCAGAAAACTTGAGATTACGACTGGTGGAAAGACGACAGGACCTGAGGGTGACGCAGCGGGCCGGGACCTCTTGGTCGTAGAGGTAGCACAAAACAGCAGCCAGTTGGGAGGTCCATCTGACGTATTCCTTCATCTTGAAAGGATGCCTCAGGGTAGGTAGGACAGTGTCTAGGCTCTCTTGGAAGTAATCCTGGAGGAGAATAACCAACGTCGGATCAGAGGAATGGAAAGTGAAGTAATCCTTAATCCCCGCCAGATTGTCGTGTTTCAACTTCATCAAATCCTCTAAATTATCCAAAATGTCAGATAAACTAGAAATTTCAGTCTTCAAAGTCCGAGTAAAGTAATTTTTGACAGAATTGGAGGAGTTCAAAGAAGTCACAACTGATCCAAACCCAAGTACACCAGTGTCTGGAAAAAATTAAGTTTCATATATGAAAAACGTCCAAAAACTTGCAATCAGACTTCAGTATGGGTTTCCGGAAGACAGAGTTTACTTCTTCGTCGTTTAGGATAACTTTGGCTTCAGAAAGGTGATTCACGACCTCGGGCAGAGCAGAGAAAGAAATTTGTTTCCTCCAAATTCATACGTAATCCCGGAATTTTCATCCTAAATTAGTAACTATATAAAAATACATATAAAAATATATAAAATATGTATAAAAAATAATTTTAAATAATTTTTATATATTTTTAATAAAATTTTAGGTATACCTAAATTCGAACAAAAAGTGCCTAAAATTGAAAAATGAAACTTTTAGATTCTGAATCTGAAGTCAAAAAAGAAATTCAACCTTCAGAATCCAGATTAGCAAAGGTAATTTTCAATTTTGACTTCAGATTTGATATATCAACTTTATAGTTTTCAATGTTTTTAAAAATACCTAAAATTTTCTTAAACATCTATAATTGTATATTGAATTCGAAAAACCCACAAAAGCAACATTAATGGAGAATTGATGGATGGCATTTTCGAAGAAAAGTGAAATCACGGGCTCGTCCTCTATGTTCACCAGGTAGTCTCCGTCCGAAGTCAGAGATTTCTTCAATTCATCGTCCGGAAGCTTGTAATGGACAAAAGGATAACTCAAGGACTTCAGAATGATGGCTTCGTCAAGGGTAATCGGCAGTGAAATTTGCATTTTGTTAGAAAAAATAAAAAATCAATTTTTAAAAATTTCATCGAAAATTACCAGTTTTACATTTCGTGCTGATTTTTGAACCTGGTTTTCATTTTTAACTTTTGGAAAAACTTGTTAGAAAAAACCAAACTTTAATAAAAAGTTTAAAACAACCAGTTTTATTTCTTACAATGGACATTCAACTTTATTAATTCCCTTAGTTATGGAAAAACTGGTCGAAAAATAACCAAATTTAAACAACAGGCAAAAAACGACCAATTTCACTTTCCATTCACCATTCAATCCATATTTTTATTTTTTTTGGAAAATCAGGTCTACACCAAATTAAAAAAAGCAAAAACTGACTATTTTCATTACATTTTGTCATTAAAACATTTATTTTTTACAAAAATATGAAAATTTCCCGATTTCTAAACTATCCCAAATCACTTTATTACAATTACAATTAAACTCAATGATACTTTTCAATTATCACAGAATCATCCAAAAAGTCGGAATAAAATTCGGATAAATTGCACAACTCGTAGGCCCTGTGAAGGCATATATCAATCAAGCAAAATAAATTAAACAAGGCACTATTAAATTTTACAAAACTTTTTCATATTCTTGCATTCCTGGAGGAAGTAAGGCTCGGAAAAATTGTCAAACATCTTCAACGCGTTCGGCAGCGTGTATGCCAGATTCCGACACATCCACGTATGTGAAATTC